>BGPR01001285.1:136390-158857 GCA_013235015.1 Araneus ventricosus | reverse complement strand
AAAAGTATTTTATTCATAATTTCAGGTGTCTGTCGCTCCTTCAGTTTGAAGGAAAATGGATTGTAGGTCATTCCATCGAAAGAAAGCGGCTGAATTTAGAACGCAAATAAGCACAAATTTCTCCAGATAACCAAATGCTTGACCATCGTTTCAGCTTCACAGAGATGGCGTAAAACAAAAGAACGGACGGTTGACAGATAAAAAGTGTATAAAATTTAAAAAAAAGTATTTGATGTATTGATTTTACTTCAATAAAAAAACTTTTGTTTTCACTGTCTTTTCTCCCTCAGTAACCAGAACTCAGCTGCACAATGGATTTACGCGCCATTAGCGACGGATCGAAGGCAGGAAAGCTATTTTAAACAATTTGATTGATTGTCGTATGAATTAAGATTTGTTGTATCAACAAGCCACAGTTCTTGACAGAAGTGTAACGTTTTTTTGTGTGTCTGGATCGATTGCTCTTCCACTGACTTTAAACAAACAAGCATATAAAGTATGCTTCATTTGGCTGATTTCGACAAAAGTCGGAATTTGGTACGTTAGTTTGAAGTTTGCTCGGATGACCTTAAGACAAGAATGTTTAACTCAAATGCTATCTCGGGCCACATACACAAGATCTAGGTTTATGCAGGCAACAATGAAAAAACAAGTCCTCAATTTTTTGGAAAACGCATTTCTTCTTCGAAAACATTGTTTAACCAGCGGGAGTGTTCTCCCCTAAACTTTCTCGTATACTTCTCGAAAAAGGTGCTGTTTCCCCTCCGACCGCGTGGATAAAAAAATTCGAACCTATTGTAACCCAGGATCCAATGACTATCAGAAAATATTTAGGTAAAAAATCAAATTCGAAGAGATGCGTTCCGATTAAATGCATATCGATTTCTACTCTTTCTTGGCTCAAGGACAATCCTTCCGCGTGCACAGATTTTTTTTTTATACCCGCGACGGCCCAGCCTACCCAAAAAGGGTGTAAGGCAAAAAAGGCCTCCGGGGAAGCAAAGAAACCCCTAAGACGCGTCGGCCAACGACAGGACCCAGCCCCTGCACTAGCATTTATTGAGTCAAAGAGAAAAGTTTACAAACATTGCCCATAGTGGCAGTAAAATATAGAAAGGGTGCTGGACACATAAAGAATAAAAAGCGTGCCGGACACACAAGCTGAGTAAACGTAGTTACAAAAATGAAACACCAATACATACTATGCTCAAACAGGAGCAGAAATTAAATACAAAAGGTGCCGGACACAACACATAACGAAGTAACACAATTGATAAAAGATACAAGCGATGAGGTCTCAAGCGACCAACTCATCGGTCGCCACGAAAATATACAATTAAAATGTTACAACAGATGAACATAAAAATCGCGTGCACAGATTGCTACCAAGTACGCATGCGCATGGAGAATCGGATGAGAAAAAAGTGCCAAGCAGGAGTCAGTAAATATCGTGCACAGAAGATAGCGTCCAATACGCATGCGTGTGGAGATAGCGGACTCGTTGGAGATGCGCTTATACAGACCGACAGACAGTCAACCTTTTGACGGATTTGGCCCAAAATTTTATACGGACCTACATTCATGACGATAAAACTGTGTACCAAATTTTATCCATCTAGCTATTCAAGTTTTTGAATTATAGTGTTCGCATGACCGCGGACATACAGACGGACAGACTTCCCTCTGACGGATTTTGTCCAAAATTTGATAGAAACCTACAAATTATTTATAAAGACTACATACCAAATTTCATCCCTTTATCTCTAATAGTTTTCGAGTTATCGTGTTCACAGACACACACAGACAGACATAATTCCCAAATTGTGTTTTTCGGACTCATGGAGGTCTAAAACGTGGAGATTCGTCAAAATCTCGAGTTCGAATTTTTTGACGATTACAATACTTTCTCTTCGTATACGAGAAAGTAAAAAAGGATAAGAACAATGGTGAATTTAAGTATTTCTTCCTAACTCTTGGCATCTCTTCTCTGTTACCATCTTTCCAATTTCGAGGGATATGTTATCCGCAGTGATTACTTTCAAAACTGACCCAAAGTGACTGTCAGTAATCCTGGATGCGACAGGAGACTTATTTCTGTTTATAAGTGAAAATAATTGCATGCAGCGGTAAATGCTTCCAAACAGGAAAATAATTTCAAATGCCGATTGTCAAGTATTTTCAAGCCTGGCTGGCAAATACTTGTTTAATTCAGGCCTTCCAACTTCAGTGAATTTTGCCTTAAAATCTATCTGAGCAGCACTGGATCCCGCTTGCCTCGACAACTAGTAATCGGTCAACGGCGAATGTTATGGTTCATTATTAATAATTATGTGAAACGATTAAATTTCAACGAAAATTACCTACTTTATTTTTTAAAATTTCATTTCATACTGTTATGCTTGCTGGGTCGCAAAAAGGCACCTCATGGGCGGCCCGCGGGCCGAGAACTTGACAACCTTCCCTTAAGGTATCCGACTGTGTTCGGAGAGATTTTTTTGAAAAATAACATATATATATATATATATATTTAATGTTATTTTTAAACTGCATATGTTTTAAAACTATGAAAATATTGTAAACTTAAGCTTTCAAAATAATATTATTTTTAAAAAAACTGAGAAATTTGTAGAAAAATGACTAAAATATTTGCCTTACGCTAACAGCCATCGACAAAATCATATTCTAAATATACATAAATCCTTGTAGGAGTACATTTTTATGACAGTTATCTGTGTTATGCTCTAAAATATTTCTAGTACTTCAAAATAGCTGTGAGATGTAGCTGAACATAGTTACTAAACTGGTAATTTTTCATAAAAAATGCTTTTCGTTTATATTTAAACACTTAAAAATATTACTTGATTTTAAAATTGACCTTAGTTTTTAGAGGAAAACATCGAGCATATTACAGAAAACAATCTCAGAAAATTTCATATCAATACTTGAATAACATTTTGAGAAATGATTGTTACGGTCGACAGTTTTCCTCAAAAATATCATTTTTCAGAAAACGCATTTAAAGTTTTCATGCAACTTAAAATAATGCTCACAGTTCGGTAGTAAAACAGCTGTAACTCCATTTGTAATTCACGTAGAGTAAAAAGTGAGACAGTTTTAGAAAGCTTATCAAACAGGCTACAAAATTAAGTCATAAAAATGTTTTTGATAATTTCATCAAAAACAACGATTTTAAACCAGTCGGATACCTTAAGAATACGGAAAGGTGAAATTAAAAAAGAAACACCCTTTTGAAAAAGACATTTTGACGGAGATACACGACAGAGATTTCTTTCTCTTCCAGCCATTTGATGATAAGATCTATTAAAAGTTTAATATCTTCAAATCAACTCTGTGTACATTTTTAATCAGAGGTTCCCAACCTGTGGTACGCGTACCCATGGGGGTACGCGGAGGACTAGTTAGGGGTACGCGAAAGCAGTCTTGGTAATGGCGGAAAACACAAAACGTAAGAATGTTCTAGAATTTCGTTTTCTGAAGTCCGCATGAAAAAGGAAAGCGAAAATTGTACGGGTCTGAAAGCCTATTCACGAAATAAGGAAAAGGAAGAAGTTGATTAATTTCTAGTAATTGATTAATTAACAGTTAGCTGTCATCATAAGTTAATGCAAAATTATTTTAATGCTTTTTCATTTGCATTGCCTTTGAACTTACACTATTTAAAAATTATGGAACACAATGCAAAGTCAAAAATCAATCCTACAAATTTTATTCAATTCCTACTATCAGTTCACACTCTCCCTATATCTTGTTCAAATTTTGCAATCGATTTTAAACTAACTTCCCGATGAGCTGGAAACTTGAAACTTTGCACATAACTCACAACTAGATGACGATACAATATTAATTCGCTGTCTTGACTGTCTGTCTGTTTGTCTGTCATTTCATATTTTGTATGACGCATGCGCAGTACGTTTTTCATTATATCTCGAAAACTATTAACATTACAGACTTGGTTATTGGATATATGGTTGGCCCATGGGATTATCGAAGCACCCCCATATTTTAGCCATATCTTTGCGCATGCACAGTACATTTTTCATTATATCTCGAATCACCTAAGTAGGAATTGACTTAAAATTTTTTTTATCACTTGTTAAGTCTATTAGAGTCGTTTGATTCTTAAGATAACTTAAGGTCTTGGCGTTATTAATAAAATCTTTTTTGTTCTGTGGGACTTTTGGGGGATATGACAGAAGGGGGTGCTCATAAATATAAAGACTAATCAAGGGTACGGGAGTGAAAGAAGGTTGGGGACCGCTGTTTTAAATGATACAGTCGACGCTTGTTATAAAGACCACACATTTTAAAGACCATTCCATTATAACGACCAGTGATAAAACCCCAACTGTGTTTCCCTATGCACTATATGTTATTTTACTTCCGGTATAAAGACCGTCCAGTGTCGTCTAATCCCAATACAACGTCCGAATTCAGCGGACACTCTGCCCGGCATTTTTTAAAAAAAATCCTTTATTTTCTACTTTCAAATCTGTTTTAGAAATGTATTTTTAATTGATAAAATTTTATTTTTAATACCAATGATAAAAAATAATTTGAGTATTTAGTTAGAATCTCTTTAAAAATAGCCTATTTTTACGCAACTGTTGAAAGTGCATGTGTACATTTTTTAATTATATCCACTATAGCGACCACTCGTTATAAAGACCTTTTGCTGTGGGACGCAGAGGTCGTTATAACGAGCGTCGACTGTAGTTTGTATACTAAAGTCAGTAGCAGAAAGCCATTTTCTTTTATTTCTAAACTGGTTAGAAAGTTTCATTCATATATAACAAGCGATGAGAATTCGAATAAACGACCTAACTTACCATTGCATCATTAAACTGTTCCGCATACATAATGTTCAATTAAGAATTGCTCAAGACTTTTCTGGCGAAAAATAAATTTTAAAGAACAGGTGTTTCGAGGAAATCGGCACGAAAAAACGGTTCTTTTTGTTGCATTCTTTTCGGCTATATTATTGTAGTTTTAAATCATCTAGTTTTTTTTCATTAATTACGGGCCTTTGAACTCAAATTTTTGTGGTTTTCGTAAAAGTAGACAGTAAAAGGTGCTAATACTAATGATTCGATGAATGATCGTGTGGAATATCTAAATTTTAAAAATACAGTGGAATCTCCCTATAACGAAATCGCTTGGTTCCAGTTGAAAAATTCGCTATAGAGAAAATTTCGTTATACGGAGATTAGATATTTTTGCAGTTATTTAAGTAAATGTAACAAATCTTTTAGTATGTGCGATAAGTTCAAAAATATTTAATTATGACTTTCAATTAAAAATGAAGTAATATTTATTATAAACTTGTTAAAATTATACTAATTTTTATTGTATAAATAAAATGCTCAAAAGTGAAGACAATTCACCAATTTAGAGAATAATATGTACTAGTACGGATAAACATAAAATGCGTATTGTCACATTCATTTGCTGTTTCCACCTCCACTCCACCCCGATTCTTGGAATCTTGATCCGTAGAAATGTTGTTCCCTCTGTAGAAACCCAGGTCCCCACAACTGCATTACCCTTCACATAGCATTCTATTGTTATGTGTTATCGCTGGAATGAACAATGCGAGTGGTTCCAGAAACAGGCACGTGTGAGCGATTTGTGTGCACAGAAATTAGCAACTTTCTTCAAAAATGACAAAAATCGAAAAGATAAAGGTCTGAAAAAATTCGTTATGGGGAGACAACCACTTCGTTATATGGAGAATATTTTGAATGTTATTTAACATTCCGATTCAAAATTTTGTTATAGGGAGAAATTCGCTGTAGGGAGACTTCGTTGTAGGGAGACTCTACTGTACCTCTTTTTGTTGCTGAGCAACAGAGATCCAAGACTGGAAAGTTCATTTAGTGTTAAATATTGCTGTGATCATTACCCAATATTGGTGATCTCTCTTCACGTTCTCATGCTCCTCTACACAGTGGCGTAGAAAAGGTAAGTGGCGCCCTGGAAATAATATCAATTTTTCGCCCCCAATCGTCATCATTTGCCTATTTAACCCTTAAAGGCCCAGTGCCGCCTTTAAGCAACATACCCATTTTGGCGTCTAAAATTCTTAGGAATAAGGCTGAAGTTGTAATGCCTGTTGATGCCAATAGAATACATACTGAAAATGTTATTAAATCATTTTATAACATATCGGTGGGTACCTGAGTGCTGATAAAAAGTTCTAAAATATTAGAATAGGGTATTTTAATCAAATATACACAATCGTGTGTGTGTACAAAATTCGAAAACTCTAGCATATAGGTGAGTGAAAATACTGAAAGATCTGAGAAACCTGAGAGAATAAAACTAAACAAATACTTAAAACAATTAGTCTTCAGCAGGCGAACACGAACCATCAACTGTATTGACAGTGCTAGGAGAATCACTGGCTTTTCCGAATTCAAAGAAAAATTTATAACAGCTTTCTAAAATTACCCTCGAGCTTACGGCGGCTTAATATTACAGAAGAATTATTTATGAGGTCGGAATATATCCAAAAACCTTTAAATAGACTGAGAGAATAAAAGTAAACAAATACTTAAAAAAATTTGTCTTCAGCAGGCGCACACGAACCATCAACTGTATTGGCAGTGCTTAGAGAATGACTGGCTCTTCTGAACTCAAAGAACAACTCACAACAGCTTTCTAAAATTACCCACGAGCTAACGGTGAATATTGCAGAAGAATTAGTTATTAGATCAGAATATATCCAAAGACCTTTAAATAGACTGAGAGAATAAAAGTAAAGAAATACTTAAAAAAAACCATCTTCAGTTGGCGGGCACGAACCATCATGGTCTGTTTCAGCTCACTTCCACTGACATTTTTTGAAGCATTCCGGTTGATCAGGTAGATTAAACGTACAGAAAGGGAGCATCGGAAAAAAACTAAATGGAGCAAATCCTAAACAGGATCAAACATTTGCTCATTGTATTGGCCGAAAGTAGGCCTTTCACCAACTTAGCATAAAGTGGGCACTTTACCCGAGTGTTTACCTATTTGTAAACGTTGAGGGTGAATGTTTGAAGAACTGCATCCGCCATTGTCTTTGGGTGAGAGTGTTAAAAAAACACCGGTGACCAAAAGGGCTATTTTGTAATAAAAGGAATGGGTCTCTTAGATTTGCGAGTTCCCTTGAAAGCAAGCTGGTGCAGTCAGTGTTTGGCTTCTTAAGAGCTCTGGTGAGCAAGTGTTCACGAACTAGGTCTCGAGAGCGGCCATTGTGTTTTTTTTAAAGAAAATTTAAATGTTACCTACCTGCAGGGTATTCGAGTCTCGACGGGTTTTTATTAAGAGAAAAGATTTGAATGTTTTTTTTTTTAATACAAGGCAAACCGTTACAGTCAATGAAATTCATTTGGCCTTTCTTTTTCTACCATATTATCCTGCTTAATCCTTTTCGGCTCAACAACTTAGAAATACTTAACGTTTAAAATTATTTATTACTTCCAGGTTAATTAATAAATCGATCAATTAACTAATTAATTGCATCCAGATTGAATAATTAAAATTATTCATTTGTATCCCAATCTGGCCAATTTTGCCATCTGGGCGCCAACAAACCCTCCACAGCCCAAATTAAAATTAAAAGGGCGCCACACTAATGGGCGCTTGTTCAACAAAATTGAAGTTGCCTTTCCTTCTTCGAAGTTCTTAATAAATACCGAATTGCAGCATGTATTTAAGTATAATTGTAGCTGTATTATTAAGTATAAGGTTAATTAATTGTTGATGCAAGTTAATGAGTATTACTGAAATTTGCTTTCTTTTTGCGCACTTTAAATGTGCCGTTAATTTAAAAAAACTAATTTTATATCAAATTCCTTTATATGAGCTATGCATGTGAGTATGTTAGTACGTATTGGTAATGGGTGCCTGAATTTTCTTCTGTCTGAGGGGGGACCAGCAGCGGCTCTGGTCAGTGGCGTAACGAAGGTAACTGGCGCCTGGGGCATGGAATGATTATTTCGCTCGACGTCAGTGGTTCAACAAGAGTTAATGGCCACTCGGGGAACGGTGTTATTTTTCGTCCTCTCATCCTATTTGACTTAAAAAACTGGCAAATAGCAATGGTGCTTTGTCTTCATGTCACCCCTAAGACTGGCGCTTAAGACTTATTATTATAATAAAAAGGAAAGAAAAGAAATCCTACCAATACAAAAATAAAAAGTCGTCCATTAAAAATAGATAAATCCGTACTAATTAGGGGCACAGAAGGCATTTTGTTATTAATTTTTCGAAGTTTATTAATTCGTTGGAAAGGATGGTGGTTGAAAATTCAACTAAAATCAATTAAAGAACCAATTAACTGATATAAATAAATGAATCTGAAATGCTAAAGAGTTAATGTTTTAAATTAAATTAAATTAATAAATAAATTAATAAATTATTAAATAATAATAAAATATATAAAATAATTATATAATAATTAATTATAATAATATATAAAATAATTATTTATAAATTATATAATAATTAATTATAATAATAATATATAAAATAATTATTAATAAATTATTAAATAATAAATAAATAAATAATTAAATTAAATTAAGTTAAATGTAATTAATTTAATTAAAGAGTTAATGCTATTAATTTTTCGAAATTCATTAATTCGTTGGAAAGGGTGGTGGTTGAAAATTCAACTAAAATCAATTAAAGAATCAATTAACTGATATAAATAAAATGAATCTGAAATGCTAAGGAGTTGAAATTTGGTTTAAACATATAAATTTGTTGACATGTTTTTTCATTGACCAAGAAATGTCTAATTTGAATTGTTACAAATACTTATATATCCTATTTATTTTCACAAAATAAAATTTAAAGAATATTATTGTCGACCATATCTAATAGACAAAATCTAATATTTTATACAACTTAAATAAAGACATTAAGAATAATTTATTGTTATAATTTAAGTTTACTATAATCCTTTGTTAAACAAAAAGCGGTTGCTAAATTATCATGTTTACAGACAGCAAAAAAGTTGGACAGAGAGAATGACCCATATGAGCCCTGCTGACCAGGAAAGTCGTAGAAAAGTGCGGATTTCCGGTTTCTGTTATGGCCATTCTTAGTAGCGTTAGGCAATTCTTTGGATCAAGATCGTCTAGAAATCGGTCAGTTAGCTCCATTAGTTTCTAAAAATTTTTTAAAGAATATATTTATTAACATTTCTATTCAAAACACCACAGTATATGTAATTTATCCATTTATCTATTAGTCTTTCAACTGTTTTTTCTAATTATGCAACGAACTGAGAATGAAAAATATAATGGACCGTGTTTCGGCTAGTATTTGCTTGTACTACGTTGTTCTTCGAGTAACATTTCCATGCAAAAGTCATTAAGGAGCTGCAAAACGAACAATGTTTAACTGTTTTATTTTACGCGAATAGAAAATTCATTTCTATTTTATGTGAATATCATTAATCGATAAATAAATAACGTTTGTGGGATAATGAATACTTATGTTTACAGAAAATGTTAACTCTTTCGTGGGCAGCAAAAATTTTAATGATCTGCAGAAGGCGATTTGTTATTGAATTCGTAGTGAAATCGAAATTTTTATGAGATATTTTTCCCGAGTGCTCAGAATATCACATTTTAATATTTTATATACGATGTATGTTATAGCACCCATGTCGATAGAGATCCAATTGTTTAACCAGGAGGATGTGAATGTTGTAAGATTCATCTACTGAGTACATGAATAAACTTTTGTGATATAATTTAAGGTTCACTATATTATTTGCTCATCGACAGATCTTTATTAATCAATATATAAAAGAAATAAAGAAGTTAAATTCATAGGCGCATGAAATATGCATAATAAAACCCTGAACTTATTGGTTCATTATTAGAATTGAAAGTATCTAAATCAGATCTATTCAGACTACGCGTTAGAGTTAGAATTCGCAGGATATATGTGCCACTGTAGAAAGCACTGCCCAGGACACATTGGAGGTTTATTTTTAGAATCCTGTCATCGGAATGTTGTAAGTTGATAACTTTCTGCCTATACCAGTATTTGCAGCAGATAACGGAAATTACAAGACAAAGAAAAAACAATGAAAATACCCACTCTCTTAATCGCAACCAGTTATAATGAGACTACTGAATGCAGACGCTATGCCATTCACGTCAAGTGTTACGCTTGACGCAATGTGCCATCAAACGAAAATTTTGACGCAATGTGCCTTCAAACGAAAATTTTGACACAATGTGCCATCAAACGAAATTTTTTTTAAATACAGGAAGAAAAGTCAAAACAAAATGAAAATATTCAAAGAAAGGGTTAGCCATTATTACAAAGTGCATAATAAGCGCATAAAGTGCCATCAAACGAAAATTTTAACGCAATGCGCCATCAAACGGAAATTTTAACGCAATTTGCCATCAAGCGAAATTTTTTTAAATACACGAAGAAAAGTCAAAACAAAATGAAAATATTCAAAGAAAGGGTTAGCCATTACTACAAAGTGCATAATAATTTCAGAAGAATAAGGCCGTAGAGAATTGAACACTTCAATACCATTCAAATATGCGAAAAACTTATTTTTGCTGATGTAAAGTTCAGAAATTTTTATTAATAATGATGCTCTAAGGCATATTTATCTAATTTTAACATTGTTAAAAATTTAAACTTTAAAAGTAATTTATAACATCACTTTGTATTTTTGTCCGAAATACTCGTGACTCGAATAACATTAAAAACAATTATTCTGAAAAGAAGGCGACATTTGATTAAACGCAAACGACGAATAATGAACCTAAACTAATGCTTGATTGAAAAGTTTATTTATAGTATTCATTTCTTTTTGTATCGACAGCTTTGCAGAAAACACCTCTTGTTTTGCCTTTGGCGAAGATTTTGTTGTTCAAAAACAATATTTAAGATTAAAAAATTCCCTAAATCATCCTTATTCTTCAGAGTCACAGTTAGATAACACGATAAAAGATACTTTCTTGTTTCAAATGTATCGGGAAAAAGTCGTAAAAACCAATGATTAGTATTCTAGTTTCCATCAGATATAAAGACATTGAGATACTTTGTAGAAAAGAAAACTAATTAACTGAAGAGTTTCCTCTTCCTTATAGATTTTTTATACGGACGGACATGGTATTGTGAAGATCAAATGCTTATAATTATTCACCAATTTAGACAGTACTTATCACTTTTATCCTTAGAAGGGTATAATAAGAAATTTAAAAGAAGTATTTTTCCCAAAATAGTATCGGAGAGTAACCCTGAAGCTTATGCTCTTAACTGTAACCGAAATAGGAACAAGAGGAAACAATTTCTTCCTATTGGTTGAATGTAAGAGACGCCATAACTGTCACTTAACCGAATTCTAAGCATACTTAAATCCTATAATGTGATTCGCTCCAATTACAAAACGAGCTTTGATTTCGGTCGTTTCTTATGGCGGGTAGTGACAGATTATACAACAAATCTCTTAAGACACAAAGTGAGATAAATATTTCCAATGGAAAAAATAATATTTTTAGATGCATTGAAGCTCTTTATGCAACTGATCAGGAAATCTTTGTTTCCTTTTATAAGTATTTGCAGTAGCGCTAAATGTGTCTAAAAGCGTGTGTGATTTTTTTTGTTCCTCAAAATGGGAATAAGCAGTAAGCTGCTTTAGTTATTTACTTTTTAAAATTTAAAAGACTGTTTGGTTTTGTAGTAGGTTTCTGGAGCAAGAGCTATTTTTGTCAAAGTTTCTCCAAAATAAAATATATCTGAGAAATTGCTTAACAATTATGAAAGTCACACAGATTTAGTAAATGGCTTATTGCTTTTAAGGAATTTTAAATCTGTACCTCAGAACTAGACTATCCAGTTTTTCTGATTTTGATGTTTTTATCGTATTCGCATTATTCGGGTGGCATCTTCGTATGGGCGAAGTGTCGTAGCTTTAGGTCAGAAAGAACAAAAGATAACCGCTCTCAAAAATAAAACTGCGCATCGCTATGCATTGACCTCTGGAACTTCCAATTCAGATATGAATCATGGGAGCGTTACACAGTCGGAGACAAAATTATCGGTGCGAAGAAAATATGATTCACGAGATGCATGGAATAATGTAGTAACAATCGCATTTGAATCATAGGATGGTTAACGTGTTAATAAGAACAATACATTTGAAGAACATAAATATTCGCTTAAAAATGTAAATCTTGTGTTTTTGAACATGCTTACGTAAAAAAAAATCTTATTTAATATGAGATAAATACTAATATAAGATTATTCAAATTTTTGATAGAAGGATATCTATATATTAATACGTGAAGAGAAAACTTCCCTTTTTAAGCAAATTGCGCTCACGGAGGAGTGTGAGATTTGGTATAGTTAAAGTTCATATGGAGAAGAAGTGCAGAAAGATAAAAGTTGTGTAATGCTGAGAGAACTTATAGGTAATTTTCACCATTTTGTGGCTGTGTGCCGGTTTATCGGAGTTAACTGATCGTTGAACACGTATGGCTATCCTATTGCACTACATCGATGTTGTCGCAGGCTGCATTCGCTGGTTCCTGACTGTTCCTGGGTCTGGCCTCCCTTCAGGAGTTTATGCGGAGTGGACGATTTGTAATTGATTTACTCCCCCCTGCAGTGAAATCCACTTCAAGAGGGAGTTTATTTAGATTATTTATAAAGTAAACTCTTCGGAGTGAAATGCAAAATGCAGATGATTTAAATCTGTCAATGTCAAACACATATTAGTCTGTGGTCAAACAGTCTGACAACATTTATCTTTTTTACCGCCCGGTTTTTTTGTTTCAATAAAAAAGTAACCTCAATAACGTTCAAACTTAAACATTTAATGAATTACGGTCGAATTTCGACCGCTGGACGACCTCTCCATCCATTTTATCAATATTTTTCGTGTGATACACAATGCAAATCTTAAATAGAAAAGTCCTGACACGACTCCTGTAATTTATCTGCTGTACTGCTTCGTAGCACAAATAACCAAGAGTAAATAAATAAACATTTGGACAGGGCATTCTTTGTGTTTGTCAGCTATCTGTAGAAACACCGTTATATAAGTTGAGTTTAGAAAGATAGTGGCAGTCGCGATAAAAGGTGAACGCGGAAGTGCTTGCGAGCGTCCAATAAACGCAAAAATTAGTATCGAAAGGGCTTCGGTGTTGACCAAATTAGGCAAAGAGCGTTGACAAATCAAACATGTCATGTGACAGTTGATTTCAAAACAAATCACGTTCCTGAACGATACCACGTGCCTACTGTTTTAAGTCAAATGAAATTACAGAACTATTTGTAAGGTTTAGTGCAAAAGTACTAAAGATAGTACTAGAGTGAAATCAATGCTTTGATCGAAAGGTCACCTAGGCGGCGTAGAGTTGAAACCCCACTAAAAATGATAATTTCTGAACTCCTATTAAGCAGTAATTTAAGATTCCAATCCAGTTAATTTTGTTTTTAATATTTACACAAAATATGTTCATTAAATTGAAACGACTCGAGGTTTCTGAACTTGTGGGATGCCTACCCTCGGGAACGAAAGAAAAAAAAATGAATTAAAAAGTTCGTTTTAAACAAAAAGCTTTTAATAATAACTGATTAATAAATTATCTAAAACAAAGCGTTTTTTGACATTCATTAGTTGAATTTCCAAAATTCATTGGAAGAGTTAAAAATCCAACTCAAAGTCCACTAGAACGAATTACATGTGAAACAGCGGAAATTCAAATGAAAGGTCAAATCCATTCAATACTATAATGCGGGAAACGGATATTTCTGAGTCTCAGTTTTCATTATTCATTTAACTATAAAAATGAGAATTTACAGTGGTAGATAAGAATATTTTGTACCGAAATGATTTTTTTAAGCAGAGCTCTTTAATTAAAAACTATCCACCATCGAAATTCTGTTTATAACTTCCCACCAAAAATGGTAACTCCTATTAAGCAGTAATTTAAGGTTCCAGTCGAGTTAATTTTGTTTTTAATAGTATTTACACAAAATGTTATGTTCATTAAATTGAAACAACTTGAGGTTTCTGAACTTGTGGAATGACGTTTAAAACAAAAGGAAAAGTTCGTTTTTAAAAAAAAGTTTTTCATAATAACAGATTATTGAATGAGCCAAAACAAAACGCTTCTTTTGACATTCATTGTTTGAATTTCCAAAATTCATTGGAAGAGTTAAAAATCCAACACAAAGTCCACTAGAACGAATTACATGTGAAACAGCGGAAATTCATATAAATGGTTAGGTCCAATCAACACTAAAATGCGGGAAACAGCTACAGTTTGTGAGTCTCGGTTCTCATTATTCATTTGACTATCAAAATGAGAATTTAGAGTGGTAGATAAGAATATTTTATACCAAATGAATGATTTTTGAACAGAGCACTTTAATTAAAAATTGTCCACCATCGAAATTCTGTTTATAACTTTGGAAATGAAGATTGATAATAAAAATATTACAGTTGTACACTAATGTTTCCTGTAAAAATGCAAAGGAATTAATTCATATGCATTCAGATCAAAAGAACAGCTCAAATTTAATTTTGAAATCCATAGCATATTTCTGTACGTTAGAGATAAACTATCGTAAGCACAATTTTAGCATTTTGCAGGAAAACCAAAACAGATTCCAGAGCGCAATGTATTGTAATACACAATTTATTTTTTGAGAAGAGTTATCTTTAGGGTTGCCATGCGTCCCGCATATACGGGACTGTCGTCGTATTTCACTAATAAGTCATTACTATTTGTCCCGTTTTCTCCCGAAACTCAGTCAGTGGAGATAATTAAAGCAATTTTGATTTGTCATTATAATTTTAAAATGACTCACGTCCAATTTTATAATTATGTGATAGAAGAAAATGATATAATTAAGAAAGTAAAATCAACTTTAAAATATCTCTGGGCTAAAAAGAATTTGCTTTGCATCTTTTTTTATTATTCTTGTTTACTTTAATAGATTGCTTACACTTTATTAGTTTTTCATCAGAGTAAAAGAAACCATTACCTACCCACTTTCTTCATGGTTTATATATAGCACTTGAACGTTCCTTATATACTTGGAAATTATGGCAACCCTAGTTATCTTTGGTTCTTTTCGAAACTGGAACACTTTGCTCATCCAAAGACGCAGTCTAAATGATGCTAATAGGATTTTTTTAATAAAAAAAACATCACAATATGCAAAATTTCCCTTAGTTTACGTCCTAGGTAACAGTCGGCAACTTTATAGATCGGACAGTCGCTATAACTCGGAGAGTTATTATCGGATCTTCACAAAACTGGTGTCAATTGAAATGTCTCTAGGAGAATCCGTCAATTGACACCAGTTTTGTGAAGATCCGATAATAACTCCCCGAGTTATAGCGACTCTCCTCGAGACATTTCAAATGACACCAGTTTTGTAAAGATCCGATAATGACTCCCCGAATTATAGCGACTGTCCGATCTATAAAGTTGAGGACTGTACAGTTATGGCAGGGAAAAAAGGATTTGACGTCACAGAAAGCAACATAGAGCAACGTGTGGAATTTAATTCTAGGTGACATAAGCAGATCCGCTTGCCATGTGATTGCGAAGTCATGTCGATTCTTTCTTTCTTTTTTATATTTTACACTTGAACTACTCAAGATTTTGAAACAAAAAGGGGAGTTCTGTATCAAAATATGCAACTTCTTATTCGGAAACAGCATCGCGTGACAAGGGACTCACGTGACTTTAAAAGAACACCCATAGAATCGTTTTGTCAGTCTTCTTCCTAGTGAATATTTTAAGACATACTACGCAGGCCTTTTACAATAATTTCTATGGCAAATATTCCTCACCCATTTTATTGTTTCCCCAACAGTCTCTGAATAATCAATTGAAAAGGTCGGCCGAGAAAAACCTGCAGCCGCCATTTTTCTTTTTCAAGGCTGTTGGCAACTGAGCAGGTTTGCTGAATGAGGTAAAAACACTCCAGCAAATTGCTCATAATCGGGATTCGCGCTCATATTTCTTGTCATGGATCGATAATTATTCGATGATTATGGTCTCATCCGTCGAGAGGTCACTTGCTGCACATTCTTTAATGTTTTTTGTAATGGAACATAGATTAAAAAACGGTTACAGTTTGTTTTCAAAGTAACTCCATGAAGATGTTTCCTTTTATCACGCTCATAAGTAAGATGGAAGCCACGACGAGAGGAAACAGAAATTTTAACGGAAGCTTTGTCATTTTCTTTATGCGCGAATTTACGAACTAGTGCCTTTTATGTTGTTTTAAATTATTGCACCAACATTTTATGGTTTTCGTAAAATAAAAAGACAGCAGCATACATACATATCAGCTTTACTTCTTTGAAATTTGTATTCTTCGTTAGGTAAGAATAATTCCGTAAGAATGCTCGCTTGCCTTCTTTGAACCAGAGACTGTTGCAACAGTTTCTTTTTTGGTATACTGTCAAATTCTTATACTATAAGTGAAATAATTCACATAAAAAATATTTACAAAAGCTATTTGCAGGCAGTTCGCTATTTTCATTTTTCATCAGAATTTTTTTTTGTTCATTCTAAGAATACATTTTTATTTTTCCATAGAAACCTGCTTTCACCAGTCATGCACTTATATGACATATAAAGTCTTATTCACAATCTGAATCGTTTCCATTTATCCGCCAAATTACGTGAGTTTTTTTTAAAATCACCTATCTGTTTTTGTCAATTTAAATCCGCAATAATTGTACGGCTATATAGCTATATCACTTGAAGCAAGGAATATGTATGACCCTGCCCTCAACGAAGAAAACTTCTTAAAGCAGGTGAAAGTTTGATGTTTTGTGTTCCTAAACTAAGTTTGAAAATTCTGTTAACTCATTAGATTTCAATAGGATTGTTAAAGGAATAAAGAATACAGGTTTGGAACAAAAGTGGAAGTATAAAATTTCTTTTTTGGTTACCATTTTATAAAAACGTGAAATAACTAATAATATAAAAATGTAATAAAGTATATGATGCAATATTTTTTGGTTATTGCCACTCTATCAACACAATCAAGAAATATTTAAAGCTGTAAAAAGTATACAAGCGATAGCTGGCAAAAAAGTTTTAACGACAAGATAGTCTAAAAACAGTGCATCATCTGTCATATATTTCCGTATACAAAGTACATGAAAACTCGAAACTTGTCACATCTGCACATATTTACCAAATTTCCGAACTTCTTTCTCCACATTTTTATGATATCTATGTAGATAACTTTTAAAAACAGTGCAGGCAAAAATACATAAAACTTTTTCGAATTTTGTTTCATAGGAAATGTAAAACACAGGATCCTGGAACTAAAGCACTCAGGATTTCATTTCTAGGGAGACGGGAAAAGATCATATTTATCTCGGGATCACATTTAAACAATATATATTTACATATATAGCTACTTATTTGGTTTTATTTTCATGATATAATAAGCTAGTGTTCCTCCAAATTCGAGCTAATCACCAAGTTAAAAAATAGAGGATTAATGAATTAGAATAATCATGAAGATTAAAACAGTATGTAAGGTATAAAATGAGTGACAGAAAAGCTGGTAATTAATAGTGATAGCTTGTGAATTTAAGTATTAAAATGTGAGTTAATGCATTACAATAATGTATCCATTCATACGAAAATATACTGAACATCTTATATGATATAGTGTTTTAAAAAATTGAGCAAAATATGGATTTTTGTTTCCGTTTTATTTAGAAAATAAAACATTACATGTTTAAGCAATTTTTTCCCTAGTCGGCATAAACTAGCGATACAGAAATTATAATTTTGATCGCAAACTGTCTGTATTAATTTGTTCTACGTTCCTTCGTTCTACAATCCATATTTCTTTGTTTTGCAAATCACTGATAGTCTTGTTTAGTAGGAAATAAAATAAAGGATGTGAAAATTGTTTCTTTCCTAGTCAGTATAAACTCAAACAGACAGAATATATTATCATTATCAGAGACATTTATTGAAATTTGGTTGTCCAAAAATATTATTTCCTCAAGTAATTCATGAACTTGAAATTCCAAGCCATTTCTTCTTTGTCCTGGAATTTTCTTTTAAAACTACAGTAGAGTCTCTCTACAACGAATTTCTCCCTATAACGAAATTTTTAATCGGAATGTTAAATAACATTCAAAATATTCTCCCTATAACGAATTTTTTCAGAGGTTTATCTTCTCAATTTTTGTCATTTTTGAAGAAAGTTGATAGTTTCTGTGCAACCAATTCCCTCACACGTGCCTGTTTCTGGAATCACTCACTCTTAAAATGTGAAAATTTTTCTGAAAATTTAACATCACGAAATTCAAAGCAATGTAAAATAACGGAATTTTTCAAGTAAAATAAACTTAAGTACATATTATTCTCTAAATTGGTGAATTGTCTTCACTTTTGAGCATTTTATTTATACAATAAAAATTAGCATAATTTTAACAAATTTATAACATATATTACTTCATTTTTAATTGAAAATCATAATTAAATACATTTGAACTTATCACACCTATTGAAAAGTTTGGAGCATTTACATAAATAACTGCAAAAATCTTTAATCTCCGTATAACGGAATTTTCTCTATAACGAATTTTTCAATTGGAACCAAGCGATTTCGTTATAGGGAGACTCCACTGTAATTTCTTTTAAAAGCGATTGAGCTTTGTTCTAAAAAAAACGCGTTTCTTATTTCGACCGAAGCATTGCAAAAACCTGTTTTCGCACCTTAATAAATCTCTCTCTATCATAAAGCGCAGAACTGCTGCCAGCAGTTAAAAAAAAGCGTAATATCCTTCTAAGTGTCTGCTTTTCTCAATTTGATACCGAATCTGAATATTAATCGCGAACTCATACTGGAACTTTAAAGATCTTTCGAGCTGACTTTTCCGACTGTTTCCCATTCCTCACAGCAAACGGCACCCGTTTGAAGACGTGTTTTACATTTTAGTGAGCTCTATCAGGCCATATTGTCTCAGCGTTTAAAATGTAAGCAAAGATAACAGAATTAAATGAAGCATGTTTATACAGCGTTAATGCGTCTTGGGACAAATCACGCAGAACAAAGCATGATAAGGCACGTTTTGAGCCAAAATACGCTGTCTCATTGACGTATTTTCGTTACTATTTAAAGAAATTATCTTACTATGTCCATTAAAATGGGCATATGAAGTAGATATTGCAGACCCACTTTCAAACGAATACAGATTTGAATCTTTCGTGTTTGTAAACTTATCTGCGTCTCAGAGCAACTACGCACATTATTTGTAAGGTACATTTCACTATGTTATTCAAAAAAGTGAACAAAATATATTTTCCCCTAATAAAATTGAACTACGTTTCAGAAAGAACTACGCACAACTCTATATTATAATTTACAATGTGGTTCAAAATATGCTTCCTTTCAATAAAATTCAGCTGTATTTGAGAACAAACTACGCGTTATTAAATGTACCTAGTGTGTGTAATTGTATACTAATTTTTATTTAAAATTACTATAACTGTTTGTTCTTAATTTCTATTTTTAAAAAATAATAGAAACGTGACAATATTGCTTTCTGGCTTGACAGGCTCGAAAATTTTCCTACTTTTCTAGTCATTCCACTAGTACTTGTAGTGGTGCCGCAGTCGAAGACATTTTTTGGATAGTTATTTCATTGTATTTTTTATCAAATTATCGCAAGTATTGTATTGTTTATTATTATTCTTATTGTGATGTGAGTGAAGACTGTAAAGTGAAAGTTTTTTGGTTTACATAAACCATGAGGTTTGACATTCGGAACCGTGATACAAAATTTTTATGACCTCATCCCCCCAAGACCCAAATCCTGGATTCGTCACTGCTAATGATATGCATTATTAAACATATAATTTACAGTGTGGTGCAAATGTGTTTTTTTCTGAGTTATGCTCATTGAAATACATTTGCGAAATTATCACACGCATAGTCAAATTCCATAGCAAAATATGCATTTAGTTTTAAGAATGAATATTCTATCATAATATAAGCACTTAAAACTATCCTCACATAAAGTATCAACATTGCAAAATTTCTTAATTATTTTTTGTAGAGTTAAATTTAAAAAAATAAATGAAACGAAGTTGCGGTCCTTTTTGCATCAGAATTTTTAAGAACCCTGTTTGATATTTACAGCAGCGATTATCGATTTGTGAAGCGTTCATTTTTAGAAAAACCAGAAGACATTAAAAATGACAAAAAACTTGAAGTAATATCTATTGAAATTAATATAAAAAGAAATAAGTTGTACAGTGAAAACGTTATCTCGCCCTATAAAAATAAGTCAATACATAAAAACAATAAAAAGACATTTAATGGAGATTCAGTGGAAAAAGCCATGATTAAAATTTGTATAGAAATTTCTATTCCAAATACTGAAGAAGAAAACCAATAGTTCACACACATGTAAATTCTAAGGTGTTAAATAAAAAACGTTTTGAAACACTGATCAATTCTTTAGTGTATCTGCTGCAATCATGGAATATTATAGATCATCTAGACATGCATGAGGAATTCAATAATAAAACGCTCCTAATAAATTTAGTTTCATCAAAGTTTTATCTGACTATTTCCGTAAATGTTAAAGAGGCAGTTGCCAAACTTTCATGAATGATTGATCACAAGTTTCCAACCGTTACAAATTTAAATAAACCTTGAAAAAATAATAACGTAAAGATTTTTAACTTTGAAGTGTGCAGCAGCTTGGCAATTTTTAATTACAATAAAAGTCTTTTATATTAAGCAAATCTTTCATTAATTGCCGTCTTAGTAGTGCTGATCTCTCTCTTTCAAAACAATAATTGGATTACAAAAAGAAACAACAAAGGAGAATCAGAAGTGAAATAAATTATAAATGGTAATGAAATTCCATTCAGAAGATAATTAGGATATAAACAAGCGAAATTCTAATTCTAACAAGCAAATTCATGAAATTATTCTGCATGTAAAAAACGGTGCGTTCAAAATATACTCAAATGAAGAAATTTTCCGGGAAATAACTGTTACAAAAATTTAAAAAAAGAAAAAAACATTTAACATTGTGATAACAATTACCATTCTAGTAAACTTTGCTTAAGTATCAATAATAACAGTGGAAGTTAATACATGCATTTTAAGAAATAGCGATAGTAAATTATCTGGAAACCATAAATCTTAGCATATTGAATAAAGAAAATGCTATATAACTAATACATTAATGACATCTTTCAAAAAAAGTTAATATCAATGTCTTTCCTCATAAACGCATTACGCAGGAATTCAAAATCGAAAATTTGGCATGAGTTCTACTTAAAGAATATACTTACACGTCGAAAAGTTCGAACTAAGAAATCCTGTACGGTTGAATTAGATATTCTTTAAATAATGTGGGATATTAAGAGACGGGAACACCAAACAGATGAAGTTTTAACCTCAACTTAAGCGGAAAAAACAAATATGGTACTACTATTCGTGGTATTTAGCTGTATAAAAAGCTATGCGAAATTAGAATAAAAATAAATACAGATTTTAAATGTGGGCAAACTGCCTCGTGTACTAACATATTAGTAAGCTTACCAGTACTTGCCTAGTAATATTTTCTGTCGTGATCACTTCACGAGACCTCAAGGCCAGTAACATATAACTGCAATTTATCTTACATTGTGTTGCGGCGTCATGTGTTCTTTTTTTCTCGCATAAAATGGGGCAATGGATTTTAAAATAAAATTGGCACTGAATGTTCAACGTGTGTCATGTGATCCCGTTGTAATGACAAAACGATAACAGATGCACTACAGAAAAAAAATCTCCCTATAACAAATAACAATAAATGATAATAACTTAAATAACAAGTAGTTTTTCGTTATTGTAGGTAAGACTATTCTTTTAAATGTGAGCAATGCTATATTGGAATATTTGCATATTAATTGCTTCGTTATCTGTATTCAACAACTAAATTAATGGGAGGAAACTTATGAAAATGATAAAGCAAAATTTCGAATGCGGTATTCTGTATTATTATTTAATAATTAGTCCTTTTTCTGTCCAGACACAGGGTTATATCGAGCATTGATATTCAGCTATGACAGGTAGTAGTTAATAGATTAATAAGCAAATAACATACGACATAGTTTGTTCAAGGTGAACGTGTTACCGAGATCCGTGGTCATTCGGACTTGAGGTAACTAACAGAATTTCAAACACCAATAACTCTAGATTTCTAACAAAGATTTATTTGTCGCCTCGGAATGGCAACGGAAGTGGTAGAACACGTGGGCCCGATAAAAAGAACAATGATGAATTCTATCTGAGATCTGAAGCTGAATGTTGTCAGATACGGTCTGGCGAAAGTTATTCACACTTTTCTTCGCTTTTTCAGGCTAATTTCCCTCAATTGGCGGCGTATTTACAATGCCTGATAAGCCTTGATGG
>BGPR01001285.1:124915-136380 GCA_013235015.1 Araneus ventricosus | reverse complement strand
TTGTTATTGAATACAATCGACTTTAAAGTAGGTTTAATCCTTTTTCGTGAAACTGTCAACTTTGACTCTAAAATAAATTAATTCAAAATGCATTTGTAAAAGAATTCATTGTTGAATGAAAGGAAATAATGTTAAATCAACGATAATGAATTTTGAATGATTTCAAGAAATTTACTGAAAATAAAAATTTCTTATCCAGATTTTTATAAAAATATTTCTGCTACGAAGCCGATATTGATTTAACTTGCTATAATTATATTTTCAAAACGACAGTTCATTTTCAAAGTAGCTAGCGGTATGTACAATAATTACTAACATTTACAATTTATTCAAAAGCGTAGATTTTGTAGAATTTTCTATTTTATTCTTTTCAGTGTCACGTTTCTATGTGACTTGAGGGATATTAAGAAATTCCGTATCTTTTTAAGCGCTTTAGAGTATTTTGTACGCGTTTTGTTAATTCCATAATCGGATTAAGTTCTTAAAATGTGTCTGTTCAGTATCCTTTAACAAATATTTCTTTCATCTTCTTCTCCTAGTTTTTGTACCAAAGTTCCGACATT
Organism: Araneus ventricosus; assembly: GCA_013235015.1. Classification (NCBI taxonomy): domain Eukaryota; kingdom Metazoa; phylum Arthropoda; class Arachnida; order Araneae; family Araneidae; genus Araneus; species Araneus ventricosus. Next base: position 135,817 of record BGPR01001285.1, on the reverse strand, counting down.
CATACGAATAAACGGGAAGTAAATACGAAAATTCGATAACATTTATCGAAACAAAAAACAATATCAAATTTAATTCTATTATGAAAGAAGTATCATAATAAAAGAAATAAAATGCAAAATAACAATAATCTGAGTTTTATTTTTTACTATAAAATACGACCTCGTTCCGAAAGGGCTGAAATTTAACTAGATTTTGAAATGAATGAAGTTATGCGAACGAAAAACAAAACCTTTTTTGGATTTCGAGTTTGGAATTCGAAATTGCAGTTTCGCATGTAAAATACAATCGACTACTTACAATGCAATATTTAATTTTGAAAAAATGCAGCATTAGAATATTTTTTTCAATAATGTTTCACGAAAACATCTATCCAAGATCTATAACTCAGTAACAACAAACTATCTTTTATTGGAAGGAACTTTTCAGGAGCTAACGTTCTTACTGAAATCATCGAGCCCTTTGCTCAGAAGCCATACAGGCGAGTATATTCCATGAGTTCTAGAACTAATCTCACGAAAAACAACAATCTTTGGCATCATAAATTTAGTCACACCGCCAAGTCGCCAAACGTTTTTGGCGCATAACTATAGCTATACCTTAAAAGGTAGTAGTCCATTGCATAAACGCGTTCAATTAAAATTATTAAAGAAATATTTTCATTTCAAAATGTAATAAGAGTGATAGAACAAAACTAATTTGAAAAACTATTCCAAAGATAAAACAAAATAGGTTATACAAATTTTAAATGCACACCGAAAAAATGCGAAAGGATACCCCGAAAAGGAACATGTTTAAGAAACTTGACACGTTCGTGGACTTGAATGCTACAGCATTCATTTTTATTGTGATGCAAAATGACAAGAACGCTGTAACAATTAATTTTTCAATTCCATTCCAATTAAAAATAAATAGCATGTTTTCGCAGATCATTATATTTTTTATTCTCCGCGAATGTATTGACAAAACTAAAGAGGAAAACATGTTGTTGAGAAAGATTAATTTCCTTTCCAACTATAAAGTCTTTTCAACTAAAAAGATGCCAATAAGTTTTTATCCATAAAGACTAAATGTGTGTGAAAAATCATTCTTCTCGTTTCTTTCATCCAGAAATGCATCGACTGGCCGATCTCTTGATGTTAATACTTGAGGGGAATTTTCGCTTTGAAAACAAATATCAAAAGGTTCCACCACTTTTACAACGAGCATAAAATAAAATTCTAGGTTCTCGCTGTCTCTTACTCATTGTTTACCATGATCATTTTCATGGCCAATATTTTAATTTAAAGTACCCAACAATCTACATAATTGTAGCATTTTTTATGCATTTTGAGGAAAAAAATGTTCTTTGGTTATTATTCAAGAAATTGTGCATTGGACAGTTTGAAATTGTGTATAGGAAAATTTGAAAATGTGATAGGAAATCGAGTATGGGTTGATTTAGCCTTTTTTTGCGATGCAGTGTGTTGCATGTTTAGGTTTTAATTTGTGGCTTCCTGTATATGTATATTTTTAAACTTTCATTTTTTTCTCTTTATTTTCCTTATGATTGTATTTTAATTTATGTTATTTGGTAATTAATCAAGATTTTGTGTTTAGGAAAGTTTGAAAGTACGTTTATGAATTTGAAATTAAATGTTAAATGAAATCTACTGTTGACAGAAGAATACAAATCAAAGATTTGAACTATATAATAATACACGTAGATTTCAATGATATGTTAACTAACTCAAGAAAAATTCTCTCAGATTTATATAACACACTCTAAAATACCAATAACTTTAATTTCTATATAAATAAATCTTGGAATTTTCGGTCCGCTTTGCCAAATATTCTTGCCAGTAGCTATAAATTCTAGCAAACCTACACGAATCACATACTGAACATCTCTTGTCGATTACCAACAGCTGATTGATTAGGCATCAATGGCTTGTACGCAAATGCTACTGTACGCAAGTGCCACACACAAATGGCAGTCGGTTTCCTATTCCCTGACTGCGTCCAACTGATGACCAGAAAAAGTCAAAGCATACGCTAACCAATCAGTGTTTAACCGAAGAGTGAGACATGCAAAAAAGTGCCTTTCTTTCCGATTGACAATGAGACGCGCGAGACGTCAGTGACTGCTGACCTACAAGGCGCAGTTTGCAGGTGACTCAAAAATAAACAAACGAAACTGGAATTCGAACGAGTGGCTGCTTGATTGTGGGTGGACTGAGCTCTGGGCGGCCACTCTCCCATCAAGAGAGAGAGAGCTGGACGGAGGGTCAATTAAAATTGGACTGGACAGCAGGAAACTGTAACCGCTGAACGAGTCGCCTGAAGAAACAGGATGGGTCTGAAATTCTCCTCTGACAGCAGACGAATCTAACTTTTTATATGCATGATTATTACAGGAAGTCGAAAAAACCGGAAATTTAGGTAATACTGACCGTCAAAGAAAGAAAAATGAGTGAACTGTAGGTAAAAATTGACAGTTAAAGAAAGAACGGTTACTGAAATTTTAGCGATGATTGGCAAATGGAGACAGAATGACCTGGAACCACATGTTGATTCTGAAATTCTCTCTTTATGCTAGTGCCGATTAGTGGGAATCACTTTTTATAATTTAAATGTATTATAGACTCTAATATTGATAAAAATTGGTTGTGATTTTTCAATTTTAATTTCGTATTTTCAGAACTTTTAAAATATCTCCATTCATTTATATGTTGCTAATTTATGTTCATATCATATTTGCGCCTTTGTTTACATCTCGACAGCTGCACAAAGTGAAACTACAAATCAACCCCATTTTAAATTTTCCAAAGACATTACTTTTTTCAATTACAAAATTAAAACTTATCCTATGAGACGCTTCTCTTGACAGAATGTTTTATAGAGTAACTATGAAAAACATTTGTTAAACTGAAATCCTCACCTGTTCGTTGTATTCAAGTAAATTTACGTTTGAAGCAAAAATTCAATTTTCATTGATAATCAAACATGCAGACTATGCAGAGTTAGAATAATCGCTAATAAAAAATAAATAAACATGAAAATGCAACTCATATTTATTTTCACTAAAAGTGAAAATAAATATGAGTTGCATTTTCATGTGTATTGTACATTTTGAAGTTTTATAATCCTTAAATAAATTTTATGCATTTCTTAAGGTATCCGACTGGTTTAAAATTCGTCGTATTTGATGAAATTATCAAAAATGATTATGTCTTAATTTTGTAGCTTGTTTAACCAGCTTTCTAAAACTGTCTCACTTTTTACTCTACGTGAATCACAAATGGAGTTACAGCTGTTTTATTACCGAACTGTAAGCATTATTTTATATTGCATGAAAACTTTAACTGTGTTTCCTGATAAATGATATTTTTGAGGAAAACCGTCGACCGTAACAATGATTTCTCTAAACGTTATTCAAGTATTGATATGAAATTTTCTGAGATTGTTTTCTGTAATATGCTTGATGCTTTCCTCTAAAAACTAAGGTCAATTTTAAAATCAAGTATTATTTTTAAGTGCTTAAATATAAACAAAAAGCATTTTTGATGAAAAATTACCAGTTTAGTGACTATGTTCAGCTATATCTCAAAACTATTTTGAAGTACAAGAAATATTTTAGAGTGTAACACAGATAACTGTCATAAAAATGTACTCCTACAAGGATTTATGTATATTTAGAATATGATTTTGTCTATGGCTGTTAGCGTAAGGCAAATATTTGAGTCATTTTTCTTCAAATTCTCAGTTTTTAAAAAAAATATTATTTTGAAAGCCTAATTTTACAATATTTTCATAGTTTTAAAACATATGCAGTTGAAAAATAACATTAAAAAATATATATAAGTTATTTTTCAAAATAAAGGTCTCCGAACACGGTCGGATACCTTAACTGTAAATCAAAAAGTTATCAATGCATTTAGTGTTCTTTTGCAGTGCAAAAATGCTGTAACAAAATTATGATGAAAATTCCAAAGCAATAGCTCAAAATTAGAAAAATAAAAATAATTAGGTAGTCCAAACTTCAAAATTGTTATGAATGGACTATCATAATCTCAAAAGATAGGATTTGTTGTGACATAACTAACGAAGTACTTACTATATTTTATGTTTTGGAAGTGGAAAATTATTTTCAATCTCATTTTAATGAAACAAAATTGAACGTTGGAAACTGAATGTTACATGGATCATTTTTTTCTAGAAAACAAGTCTTTAAAAGGATTCTAATGAAACCATTTGCTAACTTCGTATTTTTAAATGAAATTGTTTAATTTTTGTATTTAAGGCATTTTCCATCTTTTTTTCCGCAAAGAATTTACTGCTTTAACGGTTAAACGTGTTAACAACATAAAAAGAATGTAAATACTGGATCATAACTGCAAACGATAAGCGCCAGGTCTAATTAACCGAAAAAGATTTTCTCTGATTGCGATTTGACTTATTAAGTGCATATTGTTTGTTTATGGTTTGTCATTTTCATTTTCATTGATACTCATTTAGGAAATTACAAATCAATGCAATTTGATTTTACATTAAAAATTCAACTACTCAATAGCATTGGTTACAGTAGCTAATTTTAAAGCTTAAGTTAATTAGAATTAAAATACATTCATGGAAAATTAACCTGTTTTCAAATTTGAAATGAAGCAATGAAAAATATACGTGTAACGTGCTTTTCACTTGTAAGAAATATAAAGGTCTAACCGTGAACCTTCTTCAAAATATATCAATGCAAATATTTAAATAATATATATTCGGAAGCGATATCACTATTTAGCCTCAAATGTTTACTTACATTCGATGTATTACACAAGTATCGTGTTGTCATCATTTCTTTTTCAAAGTATTTACGAGGTAAACTGCAAATTATAGAACACTCATCTTTAAGATAGATTTTCAAAATCATGAACTTCTTTGCATTTCTTTAACCATTTAACTTATTTGTCAGCGTGTGGTACGTACATCTAATTATTGTATTTTTAAATTAAAAACTTATCTACACGCGTATAATTAGTGTATTTTTAAACTTATAAACTAAAATAAAATCAATCATAATGCCATACGAAAACTACGTGGAATGAAAAAACGCCTCGAATGTTCTATGGAATCTTAGTTGAATTAAAACGACAATTCATTCCCAAAAAGATACATATTCGGATGTCAGAAATTTTTTCGTGCACATTTAAATAAAAAGGTGATTGGAACCATGTGATTATAAAGGCATCTCAATGAATATAATACACTTCTGAAGCGAAAGAAACTTTTAATGATTAGAGTTACTAAGCTTCTTGGATGTTTTATAGAGTCCAATTTTTCGACAAAGATAACCCTTTTAAAAGCGAAAATCAAATTAATAAAAGCTATCTTTAAAAGAGAATGCATTCTTTTTCATGCTTTGAATATTTTGACTGAGTCACTTAGAATTGTGAGATGCAACAAAAAGCTAATGCCAACATGATACCCAAAACCCTGAACAATATGAATTGAGGTGCAAAAAAAAACAGATTAAATAAATTATAATATTTGGTAGCTTTTTTCATTGGAAGAGCAGGATGTATGGAAGAAAGTAAATTTTGTTAAGAAACACATCATTCCAGATAACATAATGAACTTGCCAGTCGTTGAGGATGAATTCATCCAATAGAGGAAGACGCAAATGAGAGTTGAAAACATGTTAAGGCTCCTTTGGGGTTCATGTCTATTCAAAAATCATCCGCGCTATTTCTGAGGACAAGTTTCATTTGCACAATCACAGCTCATGTGTAAAAGGAACTGTTTCTTATAAAATGAAAAAATTTTATTTAGTACAATAAATGAAATGTGATATTCAAATCTAATTCGAGTGGGTTCAAATATTGGAGAAGTTTTCAAAACAATGAAGGAAAGAAAGGAGATTCATAGAATTCTTTGCTTTAAAAAATCTAAGAAAAACTTGTAAATCACAAATGAATGAAACGGTTGAAATTCTTACCTGCACATCCAAGTAAAACACAAATCACTATGAGTTGCTTCCAAATCCTTCGCTTCATTTTGTGTGTTGAAGAGTATTCCTTTTTTTTTAAAACAGTGGTGAAAAATCCCTTGATCCAGATTCCAATTTCACACTTAGAGCTTGGAACATCCTATTCAAAATTTTCGTAGAGAAGAGCCTCTTTCCACAAGTGTGCCGCTAGTCCTTTGTACAAGGATACTGCCGGCCCAAGAAGTTCTTTTTCTAAGTTTCGTTTAAGATCGTAGAATTCGAGTCCTTTTCGATATATTTTTTTAAAATTTTTCCTTTTATTTATTTCCAATAAAAGGGATCAAATATTAGCTGATTGTCATGGATCTATGATGAATTTCGACAACAAATAAATCAATTTTCACTGATTAGCATCAATTATTTCGAAAGAAAAACAATTCTAACGGTTCTAATTGCTCAGACGATTTCTTTTGGTGTTCAAAAATTCACCAAGACAAAGTAAAATAAATCGTTTTCCACGTCATATTTAAATTCTTTTTGAACCGACGCAGACTTGGAATTTTTTAAAAATAAATTCTGCAGGAAATCTTCTGATGCAATCAATGACCAAGTCCACGGTTTATATCCAAGAAAGCAATAACAGCAATATTCTATTTTCGAATAAAACCAATTATGAATAAATTACAGTTTCAGCAAGTGGCATCAGCTGGGAGAAAAAGTTCTTTTCAGAGTTTCGCACCAAAACACATCCAACGAGTGGACGAAGAACTTATTCAGTAATGGCACAGAACAACTTTCTTCTGCGAACTAGTTCTGCTAAACAACCAGCCGCCAGTGCTGAGTTCTGAGTTTGACTCAGAAGCGAGGCCGATTCGCTGGACTCGTCAGGCCTGTTTGAGTTGCCTAAGGCGATACAATCGAGCTTTCAAAGTTCTTTTTCGTATTTTCTTTTCAAAAAGTTAAATTAGACTGCCTACGTAACGGGTTGTGCGCGCGTTGGCGTGACGGCTGCAGTTTGGCGATCATTTGGCGCTTCATTGGAGAATGGAATCTCTCGAACACTTTCTTCAATTTGGTGTCTCTTTCAAATCGGTAGAACACTTTGATCTTTTTTTCAGACATTTTATGTTGAATGAGAGAAATAAAAAATAGTTTGCTTACAAAAGCAGCAACACATTTTAAAAAAAAACTTTCATTATCTTGCTATTGAACTAGAGTTCTTCAATTAATTTTATTTATTTGCTTAAATTGGATTCAATTTTATTAATACCTTATTGTTATTATACGTAGATATCTGCTAACAATACTTAAACATTTTTAATACCTAATTTAAAAAAATCGGATATGATTGGCTTTATTTAAATATTTTAAATAAAGAATGATTAAAATTAACATTATTCGCAAAAAATATTTAGAAAAGGTTATAAATAATTATATCCTTAAGTCGATATTATTTAGGGATTTCAATTATTATTATTAAACGATTAAAGCAATTTGAATGGGAGCAAAATTTCATTTTCAGCTTAATTATAATTCTAATAATTTCACACGCATTCAAGAAAGTTTCAATAAGATTTCGAAGCAATTAAAATAAATTCATACATTAATTAAGCAAAAATTTGTTGGCAAGTGTAAGCAGAGAAAAAGTAAATTGAAAAATTTACCATCAGAAAAGTAAGTTGATTTTCAATTAAATAAAGTTTGGAATACCAAGAAAAAATCTGCAGCTTTTAAATTACATCAGTTATAATTTATCAAATTTAACCAAAATTAAATTAAATATTAATAGAAATTAAATTAAAAATTAATTAAAATTCTTTTTGCATTATACAGAAAGGCGCATTTGCAGCTGCTTCTGATAAAATACAAGAAAACAAAATCAGAACTTCAAAAATTAAGTTAAATAGAAAAAGTAAACATTAATAATAATGACAACAATACACCTTTTATGCCTTTAAATTACATCAAATATAAATGAAAAGTCCTTGATAAGTTGTATTACTAAGTGTCGAATTTCAAATAGGCATAAATACAGTATTCAAAACAAACAATGAGTAGTTACAAATACAAATGCTCAAATTTAAATCAAAATATATTAATTTATTCTTTCACATATCCTGTGTTCATTAATCGCCACCCAGTTTAGTTATAATAACGTACCGCTTTCAAGCAGCTTTAAGGCTATATTAGGATTGAATTCTAATTTTGAATCTTGGCCATATGTCGACGACGACACATGAGCTGGCACCTCATTCTCTAAACTTCCGCAGCACATCAGTGGGAGGACATTTCACTCACCTACGTATGATTTTGCGTTCACCAGGCCCACAAAGACGGGGGATTACAAGTGGAAACGGGTTTTGAGCCTGGAGCTCTAAGGCTCCGAAGCCGAGACCTTACCACTGGACCACCGCGGTCCGCAGTCGCCATCTAGTTTAAGCGGGCATTTACCGCTGTTCCACACTGGAATTTTTGGAACACGGGAAGGAAAAACCTTTCGTCAGTCTGAAAAACCAATGAAAATTACCGTAGCGGAATGGAAGAGTTGGAATTCCGAATAGTTTGAAGTGTTATTGGAATTGGCCTGATGGCCTTTTGAGGACCTCGCTACGAGGCTAGCGGGAAAACAATAGTTCTGCCTAGATTGGGACCCCGCTACGAGGCTAGCGGGAAAACGATAGTTCTGCCTAGATTGGGACCCCGCTACGAGGCTAGCGGGAAAACAATAGTTCTGCCTAGATTGGGACCCCGCTATGAGGCTAGAAAATAGGAAATCCGCTGTGTGGGAGGAAGAGGGGGATCGAAGAGCGGCGGTAGCGCGCTTTGGAGCCTCCGTGAATGACGTGCCTTATATTTCGACTTGAATGGGTGGGGAAAAAACCGGTCTTAGGACAAATGCTTTAGCCTTCTCGTGGATGCCCAGCTTTGGAGATGTCTCGACGCCATCCAGTCTAGAGACTTTACTACAAGACTTGTACAGACCTTGTAATTTTGGGCAACAACCAGAAGACGACAAGGACAATACCTGACAATGAGATCCAGTTAAAGGATTTGATAAAATATTTGCCACAAAAATTTAGTTTTTATCATAATACGAAGGTTACAAAGCTTTATTACAAACAGAAACATACAATGGCTTAACAAAGTACAAACTTTTGGCTATATCTCCACATATTCGCCACCGACATTGATACATTTGTCTTACCGGGAAATCAATTTCAAGGAACCATCCTGGTAGAAACCGGTGCCCAGCGAGCGAAGGAAGTTCTTCACAGCCTGCCGCACCTCTTCATTGCTTCGGAAGTGACGTCCCGATAGTGATGACTTTGATGCAGGAAAAAGATGAAACTCTGCCGGGGCAAGATAAGGGCTCAAGGCCGGGTGATCGAATCTCTCTCATCACAGGCGACGAATGTGTTCTTATGTGTTCCTTGCTGTGTGAGGTCTTGCATTATGGTTCAAGAACAAAACCCCTCGACTCAAGAGGCCTGGTCTCTTGCGTCCAATGGCGGACATCAGTTTAGTGAGGGAGTCGCAGTAGCGTGCCTCATTGATGGTCTCTGAAGTGAGGAAATCAATCAAAATGACACCCTTTGCGTCGCAGAACACTGTCAGCACAACCTTCCCTGCGGAGTGCCACACTTTGAATTTTTTAGTTACCGGTAACCTGGGATGCTTCCACGTCACTGAGGTGGACTTGATATCAGGGGTAAAGTTGTGCACCCATGTCTCATGTCCTGAAAAGAAAGCGAGAGATGAAGAGGTGCGGCCGGCTGTGAAGAACTTCCTTCGCTCGCTGGGCACCGATTTTTACCAAGATGGTTCCTTGAAATTGATCTCACGGTACGACAAATGTATCAATGTCGGTGGCGAATATGTGCAGAAATAGACAAAAGTTTGTACTTTGTTATGTCGTTGTATGTTTCTGTTTGTAATAAAGCTTCCTTGTGAAAAAGCATCACGCCCCTCTTTTTTCATTCCATTTTCATCAAAACCATTGTAAACTCAAGGTTCCGAAGCGAATATAGTCCATTTCGTTAATACAGTAGAGTCTCCCCACAACGAAGTCTCCCCACAGCGAATTTCTCCCTATGACGAAATTTTTAATCGGAATGTTAAATAATATCCAAAATATTCTCCATATAACAAAGTGGTTGTCTCCGTATAACAAATTTTTTCAGACCTTTATCTTTTCGATTTTTGTCATTTTTGAAGAAAGTTGCTAAATTCTGGGCAACAAATTCGCTCACACGTGCCTGTTTCTTGTGTGTATTTCTAAAGAAGCTAATTACATTGTTTTGAAGATAAACAAACAACAAAAAATCTAGTATTTTTAATTCAAATATCTTCTCTATAACTGTACAATAAAAAATATTTAAGTGTTCCAAATTCAGGAACCATTCCATATATCATCTCCGCTTATTATTTTGGTCTCGATTCTTCGTTCCCGATGTCGAGGCTTTGACATTATCCTTGGAGTTGTTAAGTGTTTCCAATTAAAGTACTTTTATAAGAAGTAAATGACATTGTTTTGAATATAAACAAACTACAAAAAAATCTAGTATTTTTTATTCCAATTTCTTCTCTATAACTGTACATTAAAAAATATTTAAGTGTTCCAAATTCAGGAACCATTCCATATATCATCTCCGCTTATTATTTTGGTCTCGATTCTTCGTTCCTGACGCCGAGGCTTTGACATTATCCTTGGAGTTGTTAAGTGTTTCCAATTAAAGTACTTTTACAAGAAGTAAATGACATTGTTTTGAATATAAACAAATTACAAAAAATCTAGTATTTTTTATTCCAATTTCTTCTCTATAACTGTACATTAAAAAATATTTAAGTGTTCCAAATTCAGGAACCATTCCATATATCAGCTCCGCTTATTATTTTGGTCTCGATTCTTCGTTTCCGATGTCGAGGCTTTGACATTATTCTTGGA
>BGPR01001285.1:113534-124905 GCA_013235015.1 Araneus ventricosus | reverse complement strand
TCTCGATTCTTCGTTTCCGATGTCGAGGCTTTGACATTATTCTTGGAGTTGTTAAGTGTTTCCAATTAAAGTACTTTTATGAGCCGGCGCATTTTAACCATCGCATTCGAAGATAAATATTATCTTATGAATTAGAATAATAATATCATATGAATAGAATAATGTTATTATATGATTTTAATTTTTCTATGACCTTTGAAAAATGATAAAGAATGTTTGACGTAAATGCAATTATAATTTAAACGTGAAGAAAGTAGTTATTTTATCTACAATATTTCACTCTGTTTAAATAATTTTTGTCATTTTATAGTACCAGTTAAGATAAACGGGAGGAATTGGTTTTAACCTAACCATGCAGAATTTCTTTCAACTACATTCATGTTAAATCTACTTAATTGAGGATCGAAAAATTGTTCAAAAATTAATTTCGAACTAACTGTGAATTAAAATTAACCTAATAATTACTGAAATTGCTTGCTAAGATTTCTTTATTAAAATGTTTCTCATTTCAGATCAAAAATATTTAAATGAATTTATTTAATTATTGATTAAATTTATCAAAATTAATTCTAATAAGGCAAAAATTTAAGTTACACATCTATCTAACACTGCAAAGTGAAGGTTTTGAAAATTAACTTTAACTAGCAATTATTTTTTGGGTTTTCTTTTACAATTTTAAATATTGTGGAGAATGCCATTGTTGGTTAATATTGTTAATCTGAAAACTATTAATTTTCATAAATATTATTCAATAAAAATACGTGATATAATTTTAAAAATAAAAATTATGTTTGACTTGTATGCATCTCCAAAAAATTAAATATGTTTTCTTTCTTAAATGAAAGTAATGAGTTGTCTCTTTGGTAATTGACAACAAATTCTTTATAGTTTGAAGCTTATTTTAAAAGCAGAACCAAACAGAAAGGAAATTGACCAGACGATAGACTTATACCGAAAACTTTATGAGTGTATGTGCTTTTCAGAATATGCATTAAATTATGTCGAAAAGAATATTTTTAAATGATTTTTACTGAAAAACCAACTTTTTTCAGTAAGATTTTTCGTAATAAAACTGACCCGAATTGGTGAATCTAAATAACAGCTAAATGAGAGATAGTAAATAATTAAAAAAATCGCATGTGATAAAAACAGACGATATTAAAAAATAGAACTTTCTTTTGCATTAAAACACTTCAATTCCATTTTATATGTATGAATGAAAAGATTTGAAGAAAAATTGTCCTCATTACTTAAAAAATAATTTCCTTTTTAGCAGAATATATATAGGCACCTATACAAAATTTTTAAAAATGTTAAATTTAATTTTTCGAAAAAGACAATTAAGATGCCATCTATAACTGATCCACTTTATTCTCGGGTGAAACGAATTGATACGTATAATTATGAACAATAATCTTCCTTATTTATCAGAATAAACCTTTTCCTGCAAAATCGCGTTGAATTGGTCGAAAAAGAAAATTGAATTTCAAGAAAATCATTGAAGCCAGTGAAATGAACTTTGTTTATCGGTCATGCTTCAATCGTAATGGCTCTTCATAGAACAGATATCGAAAGCAATCGATTACCATGAAGTAATAAAGTAATTGAGGCAGTTTTAAAACATCGCTAATGAAGCACATGTTTCCTTAAATAATCTTCCGACCTGTCTCACAGTGGTAAGTGAATCATTCAACAAAGTTCTCCGTCATATCTGCAATTAAAAGTAATTAAGCGAATATGGGGATTTCGTGTAATCCTCTTTTTTGTGCTGCCTTTTTTAGAGTGGAAATTGCAAATTCATGTCATAAATGAACTTTTGTTGTCTTTAATCTTACGCCGATGCGTGTAATTGGATTTAGTCGACGATCCTAGAGGCAGGGTCACTATACCATCTAAACTATTAATAAATGCATGTAAATAAAAGCGATTGATTATATCAAAAATGTAAATAAAATTAAATCAATTGGAAACAAAAGCTGGTCTCTACTCCCTCTCAAGCGTTTACTCGGTAGGCAGTACGATAAGTTGCTAGCTTGTAGACATTATTTATTTATTTCCCAGGGATATTTCGGTTAAACTGTAGTCTCCGGTGTTTTGTTTCGGGTGCGCAGTGGTCTTTTTATTGGTCTCTTGCGCACGCGATGCCTGCAGCATCTGAAGTGGGTACTGGGCAGATTTTTTTTAACTTAAAAAACATCAGCGGCTTCGCTTTCAGCAAAGCGGGAACATAGTAGCTTCGCTTGGTCATTGAATGTTAAGAATCTATGTTTTAAACTCCAAAATGAGTTCTCACCTAAAAACGTTCCGTCGTAAAAAGTCAATAGGAGCGAAGACTTTAAAGCCATGGATATCAAATGAAACAGGTTCCTTCCTCACAAAGTCAACACGAGAGAAGAGTCCATCAGTCTTGAAAATTCCGTTGGGAAATTATCATAGTTTTCAAAATTCAAAGCGAATTCGACCAATAAAAACGAAGAAAGCAAGGAGGAGACCAATTAAAACAAGGCATAAAAAGCGGCGATGTGCAAGAGACCAATAAAAAGATAGCTGCGAACCCAAAACAAATCAGCCTCATAGTCGAGGGGTGCATCTCTTGGCGATTAACAGTTGGCGAAACGAAATGGCAGGAAATAAAAACGTGCCGGACTCTACAGTTTAAGTGATACTAGAGGTCGCCCAGCGGTCGAAATTCGACCGTAATTTTAAATGTTCTCAAGTACTTTAGAATGTTTCAAGTGATCGCGAAATTTGAATTTCAGATTTCCTCTTTTTGGTAACCTGTTTAAAGACAGGAAAATTTTTAATGCAGTTTTCAACTAGAATAATTTCTTAGCAGCGATTGAAAAAAAAAGTAGCTTATCAAAAATTATGTGTATTAATCGCGGATTAAGAAAAAAAATGAATCAAGGTATTGAAAATTTGACATAATTTTAATCGGTTTTGACACAATCGTAACTTTTTTTTTTTGCTTACATCAATACTAAGTTAGTTTTTCTTTTTTTACTTCCTTTAAATTATCTTTGGCTTAAAGGATTTCAATATGTCTGAGGTCAAAATTATACTTAAAAAAAGATATTCTGCTCCTTATAAAATGTTTATAAACATTAGCAAGCCAAAAAATATATATATTTATAAACATTAGCAGGGAAAAAAAGAAATATTTATAAACATTGACAGGCAAAAAAGAAATATTTATAAATATTAGCAGGGGAAAAAAAGAAATATTTTTAAAAATTAGCAGGAAAAAAAGAAATATTTATAAACATTAGCAGGCAAAAAAAGAAATATTTATAAATATCAGCAGGCAAAAAAGAAATATTTATAAACATTAGCAGGCAAAAAAAAAGAAATATTTATAAACATCAGCAGACAAAAAAAGAAATATTTATAAACATTATCAGGCAAAGAAGGAACATCTTATTTCACTGTCATTGCTGATTTCAAAGTAATCTTTAAACTTGCATTCAATTCAAACCATAACTGCTTTTCATAAACCAGATAATCAACTTTTAATTAATAAAACTATTATTAGATTATCGCAAAAGAATAAAATCATACATGAGCTTGATATGATTTACATCTTTGTTGTTGTTTTGCGATATTATTCCTCATGCACAATTTGATTAAATGTACGAGCTCAATGCGTAACCCATTAATGACTAGCGTCCTTTTCAAGGAAGCTTCTAAAAATGCATCATAAGCTCACAGCAAATATTTCATCAATATAAATTTTGCAAAAAGAAGTATTTTTAAGTATTCGTTTCTTTTATATTCAATGGATGGCAAAATACAACAAGCATTCAGTTGATAAAGTAGACTTTTTATTTTCAAGTCAGACTCGGAAAGTAGTTTTTCTCAATGTCAAGAAGAAAAGGGTAAGTTTGGTCAATTATTATTTTTCAATTAATTCACTTACATTTCACAAATATGTCAGCAACTAGAATTGTTAGAATATGTTTTCTTTTTGGCATTTCTCATAGTTTTAGATTTTGATATATTTTTTGTGCATTGATAGGACTTTGTCTAAACAGGGGGGTTAGGCTTAGGAGGGCAATAAAACAAACTTTTAAGGCGGGATTTTTTTTTCGTATGTTTCCAGTTGATTTCAGGGCATGCAATATTAGTATTCAAAAACTATCCTATTAAAATTCGAAGGTAAACAAACATATGTATCTATGTCCTTCCATCTTCTCACGAACCACTGAATCCTGAAACTAGCCGTAAGTACCAAACGATGGAAAATAACCCACGGAATCCATTTCGACTATTTAAATTCCGAAATTGTAATTAGTTAAAAAGATATTAATTAAAAACTTCAAAATGAATGTATTGAAGTGCTGCCATCTATTGGCAGCATGGTGAATTCATTCACGGCGGATTCTTTTTTCCCCTATTATTAGTTTTCGCATCCGGTGTTGCATTTTTTTATTTATTTAACGGAAGTTGGTATTTCTTTTTGAGGGAGCTTCTGTGTTTGGATTTATTAACAATGGAAAAAAATCGTTTTCATGCTTTTTTTCTTTCTTTTTTGTATTAAACTGTTTAATTTCGTAACGTTTGTTAGGGAAAGTAAGTGACAATATTTGTTGATTGTAGAGAAAAACGGAGGCGGGGCATATGAAAATATATGGGTCTCACGTGACCTCACTTCTCTCCGCCCGGGAATATTCTATTATTCGTGATAGCCCGTGCAACGCCGGGCCACACAGCTAGTATTATTTAAAAAATGCAACTTGGATGTTAATGGATTGAGACGGGAAGGAAAAAGAGCAAATTCTGTTTGGTTACATAGAATTTAAAAAAAATCTTAAGTTAACAGTTTTAATAAATCTCGAACAGTGGAGGCTCGTTTACAGTAGCCGTGAGGGGTGGGGTGCTGTAATTTATATTATATTGCGCCGTTCGACATAAATTATGTTTGATTAATTATTAGTTAATAAAAATACACTCGCCTCCAAAAGGTATGGTACAACCTGTTTTTTGAAGCCCGCTATTAAATGAGTGCAAATAAAGGAAACAAATATGGTTTATATGAAGGAATTGGACAACATTAATTAAATGAAAGAAGTATATCTTACTTCTTTTTTTCTAAAGAAATTTTAAAAAGGAAAAGGTATTTTTATAGAATCAGAGAAAACTATGGATATCTTGATTTCGTAGTTTGTGAACAGTTTCTATGAATGCTTGCTAGCCTTCAATTTTATCAACGAATATATTGTTGGTAAAGTCTCCGAGAAGTCGTTTATCCGATCCGTTTAGATGGTCGGCAATCGTCTCGATGGAGTGTGCTGACGCTACTACAAGGCCTAATGTGTCTCGCAGTGTGGTCCAAAGACTCGGGTATCAGTTTCGATCCAAAAATTCAGTTTCACGAGGACTTGTTCCAGGTAGGCCACGTGTTACAAACTCTGCAGAAGATCGCTTTCCAGCATTATCGGCCCGTATAATAAGGGCCACTACTGTGCCTCAGCTCGTTTCAGACCAATTCGCTGAAACAGGGACGAGAAAATCGGGTGCTACAGTGCGAAAACGTTTCCACAATCAAGAATTGTATGCAAGAAAACTATTTGTGCGTGCCCCTCTTACTCGACGATAGAGAAGTGCCCGTTTACGTCGGGCAACAGGGCACGTTACCTGGACCTGGCAATGCTCCTCTTCACAAATGAGTCCAGATTTACAGCAATGGGCTGATGTACTCGTCACAAATGAATCCAGATTTACAGCAATGGGCTGATGTACTCGTCACAAATGAGTCCAGATTTACATCAATGGGCTGTTGTACTCTTTCAATTGAGTCCAGATTCACAGCAATAGACTCATGTACTCGTCACAAATGAATCCAGATTTACAGCAATGGGCTGATGTATTCGTCACAAATGAATCCAGATTTACAGCAATGGGCTGATGTACTCGTCACAAATGAGTTCAGATTTACATCAATGGGCTGTTGTACTCTTTCAATTGAGTCCAGATTCACAGCAATGGACTCATGTACTCTTCACAAATGAATCCAGATTTACAGCAATGGGCTGCTGTACTCGTCACAATTGAGTCCAGATTTACAGTAATGGACTGATGTACTCTTCACAAATGAATCCAAATTTACAGCAATGAGCTGCTGTACTCGTCACAAATGAGACTAGATTTACAGGAATGGGCCTCTGTACTAGTCACAAATGAGTCCAGATTTACTCTGGTAAGTGATTCAGATCGCTATGCAACAGATATCATCAATTTAACATTGTTGGAAGACACAATTGCAGAGAAGTGGAACCTTTATTTGGGTTGAAATCTCTCTGGGTGGTAACACTGACCCATGGAGAAGTTCTCATTACTGTGGTATATAGAATCGAGGTCCACGATCCATATTCTGGTGCTATTGGTGAGAAATTTTTCCTAATGGATGATAATGCTCGTCTTCACCGTTCGAGGCTTGCCAAAAAATATCTTGGGGATCAAGGTTTGGAGAGAATGGACAGGCCAGTTAATCTCCGGACCTTAATCCAATAGAGTAGCGGTTCCCAACCCATGGGCCGCGGCCCACTTGTGGGCCTCGGAGGGTGTTATTAGTGGGCCGCAGAACTTTAGACAAGAGTCGAAGTCAGGGAAGCTTCAAGAGTTTTTTGCTTGTTTCTTTGCTTTATAAGCAAAATATTTTTATCCCTTTTACAGTAAGCTTTACTAATTGCTCACATATACGTGCATATAATATATAAATGTATTATATGTGTTTGTATTTTTTTACTTGTATATTTAGTTGGCTTGGCCTCAAAATATTTTTTTATACAACAGGTGGTCCGCACAACCAAGAAGGTTGGGAACCGCTGCAATCTTTGGACTACCGCGGAAGAAAAGTGTCTGCTTCAGATACCCACTGGAGGGCATTAAATGAGTTCGAACAAGCGTTGTTTCATGAATGGTCTTCGCTTCCCATTTCTGTCCGACAACTTAATAGAAAATTTGGAAAATCGCTGCTGCCAATGCATTACAGCTCGGGAAGGACACATTTCCTAATTAAATCACATTTATTTATTTTTAACAGATGTCTTTCATTTATTGTTTTCTCCAACAATGAACTTTTGAAAAATAGATGCATTAATTTAACTGTAAATTATGCTTGATGCTAAAATTAGATAAAGTTCAATAAATAACTGTTTAATGCACAACTGTTCCGAATTTCATGTTTTTCTGTTCATTTGTTTACAAATTGGACACAAAAAAATTGGTTGTAGCTTAACTTTTGAAAGCCCGTGTGATAATCAGACTTTTGACTTGAAGTGGGTAAGTTTAAACAAATTATGAGTAATCAATTACTAATTTGTAAATAATCTTCCTTAAAAAATGAATTTCAGAATGATTTCATTTAATTATATTTATTGCAATCCCTACTTCCGTTTATAAAAACATGTATAAATGGGATTGAACAATAAAAGAAATCACGATAGTATATATTTAAAATCTACACTTTTATGGGAGGTTAATTTCGTATTTATTTACAAAAAAATTTACAGTACAATTCTTTTACTTAATTTTTATTTATCTTTAATTATTTTTTCATTTTTATATTTTGAAATTTTAGGATTAGCATTTAAAACACCGCTTCTTACACCTCTGTATTTTCGTCAGCGACTTCTTGCTTTCACAATTCTGTGTAGAAGAAATGAATGCGTTTTGTTACTACGTATGTGCAGTAGCAACAGGCTGAACGTCAGTAAAAAAAAATCAATCTTCTGTTACTTTATTTATCGCTGCAGGCTTTGTATTAGTTGACAAAAATAGATATTATTTCAGAAATAATATACAGGGTGTCCACTAAAGTCCTTCTACCCCGCATTAACTTGAGAACGGCGACAACTATTGCCACATACTTGGTGTCTAGGTATAGTAAAGTGACTATGCACTACACGGTGAGATTAGTTACAGCGCCATCTGGTGGCAAACAACGGAGTTAGCGTTCGTATCTCGAAAACGGTACAAGATACGGGAAAAACGTTAATTACAAAATTGTAGACAGTCTTCGATTTAGTTCGGAAAGAACCGGACCTTGTGCGCTTTAATACGAAGAATAGAAAGCTTAAAATGCACATTTTTTTGTTCGCATTTTCCGAAATTGTGACGTCACAAGATACAGACAAAAGTTGAAAATGTTATTTTTCGGACAAAAAAATGACTCCATTATAATTTTTGTAGCATATCTGGTGAAAGTAAAGGTATCTTGTGATAACTAATTGTTCTTTTTCTTTCTAACTCTTTTCTGGCATAAGAGTGCTGAAAATCGCGACCAAACAAATGCGCGTTTTACGCGTTTTGTTTTTAGAATTATTGCGCTCAAGGTGTCTGTCTTTTCGTACTAAATCAAAGACGCTCTACAATTTTTTAATTGACTTTTTCCCCGTATTTTGTACCGTTTTAGAGATAGGAAAGCTGACTCCATTATTTACCGCCAGAGGGCACCGATCTCACCGTGTAGCGCATGGTCGCTTTACCATACCTAGACACCAAGTTTGTGGCAATAGTTGTCGCCGTTCTCAAGTTAATGTGGGGTAGAAGGACTTTAGTGGACGCCCTGTATAGGGTAATCATATATTATTCATCAGTTATTGTATTTGCTGCAGCAGTTCTAAAATAATGATTCAAATTAAAAGAAAATTAAAGAAGATTTAAGATGCATCATAAAACTGGAAAACTTCACTAGTATTATGTGGATAGTTCTGGAAATGGCCGAACATTTACGCCAATTATTTTAATCAGACGATTTCATTAAGTTCTGATTTTTTAAATAAACGAAAGACGATATCTTTCGAAGGAACTTTAGTTTCAAACTAGAAGTTTTCTTTCTCAATAAATTTAATTATGTCAGCATCTTGTTTTAAAGCTACAAGATGGCTATTTTTGAAAGGCCCTCGTCATTTTGAACCGCGATCAGATGATGAGGACGCTCCCGCTCCAAGCTTCCTCGCCGCACCAGCGGAGGATGTTCGATCTCCTGCTGAGGATTTGGCTCGCAACAGACCCACTATAAAAGACGGATCTTCAGTGGAATCGGGTTTCGAACCTGGAACCCTCCGGTCCCGAAGCCGAGACCTAACCGCTACACCACCGCGGCCTATAATTAGAAGGGTTCCTGACATAAAATATTAATCATAAAATTGGTTAAAATCAAACGAATTGCTGTTATCAAGCGCCCACGAGAAAATAATAAGGAAATTTAATTAATTAGACTTTTATATCCCTGAAAAATAGAAACGGATAAAATCGCGAGAAATCTCAAGAGATTCAAGCTACTTCTGGAATGCAGATAAAGGCATTGATAACATTCCTTTCCGAAGAAAAAGTTAATTACGTGAGTTTAGATAACAAACATCATGTGAAATGGAAACTATGTAAATAAACAGTCTTTACAAAGGGCACCTTCCCCCATCAGCCGATGTTTACCCCCTTCGCTGCCACTTTTCTACAGTTTAAAAGGGGGGTGATATTTACCTGCCTCTCATGAGTTGAGGGCGAGGTTCAGCTCTAGCAGACGTCCGGTAAAAACTACATCTTCCTTGCTAAATTAAATTATGGTCAGCCTTCTTTTTCTACTGTAATTGTGAAGTTCGTGTATATCAGGTATGTAAATTATATAAACAAGTATTTACTAACCTTTTCTTGTGCCATGATCCACCTAAACCTTTAAAAAATTCTTACGCCCCCTATGTAACATACACGAAATTTTTAATATACAAAAATTGAGTTGTTCACTGAAGAAACTTACCCGATAGATTTTAGGAAGAAATCACAACTAGGAAATTGTTGAAAAACACATTAAGTAAATTTTAAAAACTTATAATGGAGAACTGAAATTCAAGTTCGAAATAATTTTGAAGGAAGATTTCTCTATTTTATTAGTATTTATTTATTATTTTAACTAAGAAATTTTTCTATATTATTAGTATTTATTTATTATTTTAATTAAAAAAATTTCTATATTATTAGTATTTATTTATTAGTCCTCCTATGTAACATACACGAAATTTTTAATATACAAAAATTGAATTGTTCACTGAAGAAACTTAACTGATAGGTTTAGGAAGAAATCACTAGGAAATTGCCCAAAAACACATTAAGTAAGTTTTAAAAATATATAATGGAGAACTGAAATTCAAGTTCGAAAAAATTTTCAAGAAAGATTTTTCTACATTATTAGTATTTATTTATTATTTTAATTAAAAAAATTTTCTATATTATTAGTATTTATTTATTATTTTAATTAAAAAAATTTTCTAAATTATTCGTATTTTTTTATTATTTTAATTAAAAGAAATTTCTATATTATTAGTATTTATTTATTATTTTAATTAAAAAAAATTCTATCTTACTAGTATTCTTTTATTATTTTAATTTAAAAAAAATTCTATATTATTAGTATTTTTTTATTATTTTAATTAAAAATTGAGTTTTATTTTTATATTGGCTGGTTCTCAAAAATTTAATTCTTTAATATTGATTACAAAGCTTATAGAGAATGTAAAAAAATTATAATATTTCTTTATGTTAAAAAATGAAGTTTCTCTGAGCAAAGTTACTAGTTTTATCTTAATAGTTAGTAATCATTATTTTTGTTATAATATCCTTGCGCTTGATGCTTGCTTCTAGTTAGCTTCAGTCTCATGTTTCCCTGTTTTTTTTTCTTTTCATTTTCGATTTGACCACCGTTAGGGCGTGGGCCCCACGTTGGGAAACTCTGGTATGAACGAATTCTGTAAATTTTTGAGTAATATTAAGCATTTTAAATGAATATTCCAGCCGCAACGTTATATATGTCCATTTATAACGTTATATAGTATATGTTCATTTGTTCTTTTTTACGTTTGCAACTATTTAAATTCTTGTTCATTGTTATTCTGAAATCAAATTTGTTTTAAAATCTAAGATTGAAAAGTTTTTCTTTTTTAATAAAGTTCCACGTATACCCACCCAACCGACAGGGAGCCGTCTTGGATCTGAGTTCGGGGTATACTGTGGTAATAAAGATAAAGACGCAACTTTATGCGAGAAAAGGATATTTTATGACATGTGCATTCTTTTCACAACATGCTTAACTTGTGGAGACATGGTCAATTTCCTCTGCATGAAAGGAGATGGCGAGCGACGACATATTTTGTTCATGCTTTTATTTAACTTGCCTTGAAAGTTAAAACAAATAACACTATGTCGCTAATAAAGCTTTCTATGCAGCTGTCTCCACATATTATCTGATATCTTTGCATATCTGCGGTTATACTTAAGATATTATATAAAGAAAATTCTAATTGTAAATTAGAAAATCTTGTAGCAAGTACACTTTCTATGCAACTGTCTCCGCATATTATCTGATGTCTTTGTATAT
>BGPR01001285.1:91926-112776 GCA_013235015.1 Araneus ventricosus | reverse complement strand
AAAAAAATAAATAAGTTTATTTCAGAAATATTTAGTTTTCCAAGACTTGCTTGCAAACTTTTGTTTAAAATTTATTCGAAATATCTCGCATTTTGTAGTATTTTTATGTAATTTTATGAATTTGGAATCTTGATTTGACGAAATAGTGTCATAAAAACGCAGACGATCAAATAAATAATGGTTTTTAATATAATGACAGTATCACGCTACGATGTTTCGAACTAAAGGTTCCAATTTCCGTCTTTTTTGTATGTGCATAAGGCTGGCACATAAAACGGGATGTATAAAAAAATGCATCCTGCCGTTTTTTGCATAAAATGCATGGAATAAATTTACATTCGTGTCATATTTACTTCAATTTAAGTATCATAATTTGAACTAATTTTATCAATCAAAAATTTCAACTTCGTTCTGTTCAAATATTATAGATTATAATTTCATAATTAAGTTTTCATTGATTTTTAATAGCAAGATAATTGCTACAAACCATCCTTTATTTCCCAGAGAGTCCTTGTTTTTACACACACATTTGCTTGATTTGTTTTATGTTTGTAAAGTTGGAATTTTTAAATCGATATTTCACTCACCTCTCAATGTGGGGGTGTTTTCAAATCTTGTACGCTTGTATATTCTCGACGAAAATACACTATTTTAAATTTTCAGAAATCTATTATCACCACGACGAAATCTATTATGACGATTAAAAATGAATTATAAATTAAAGACTAAAAAGTAGAAAATTAATGAATTTCTAGTTTTTCGCACAATAATAAAAGTGGGTTATTTGAAAACGGTTTTTATTAAATTTATTACTAAACTTTTTGATTTTTTATAGTATCATTATACATATTCTCGTGAAGACAGAAATATCATATTCATACTGCTGAGGCCTACTACACGCAGTGATCTTCATTTTGAATAACTTAATTAATTTATTAATTAAAATGAATAAATTTATCACTATTAAAATTATTTAATTTATTAATTAATTTAGCACTTTATTTATTTGGAATAACTTAATAAATGATTAAGAAAATTATTTACTAACAACGTTTTCGGCTTGAATAAGAAAAGTTTTGTTGTTAAAGAAATTTTATTTAAAAATTTTAAGTTTTTAAATTACTTTATTTCAATTAAAAAGTTAGTTCGAAATAAATATTTTATTATTTTTCCTGAATTTATTACATATATTTTTAAGGATTTTCTCAACTTTCAACGAAAAATAAAATTTCAGTGTAGTATTAAATATGATTATCAATATCAGAAGGAAAAAAAGCTATTTTTTAATTAGATTAATGGACTCTAAAATTTACTATTTGACGATATCTATGAGTAAAATTTTCTTAATTATCCGTAAATGTTGGTAAATATTTTGCTAATTCTTTTCATGTGAAATCCTAAAATACCATTATGCAATTACTTATCTATCTAACTTTCACATATTCAAAATCAGTTGGAAAAGATATTTAGAAAAACAGAAGGGCTGTTGTTCAAAATAAGTATCTTTCATCATGGATTTTGAATTTAATGAAAGTTTGCGATTTTTTGCAGTTAATCTAGTAGTTGCAGTGTTTTATTAGCTCAGATATAAATATTCTATAGTTTCACGCCAACCAATGTTATCTCGAAGAGAACATTTCTTGAATTTCTTCTTTACAAATAATTGATTTTTATAATAGACATTCAAATGAAATCTCAATTACATGAAAAGCTGATCTGAAAGAGCTTGAATCTCCAGTTGAGTCATGACATGCTTCTGAAACGTTTTGTTTTTATAATAAAGATTTGCAATATTTTGAAATTCAAGAACTTTAGGCTCAATCAAAAACATTAATTTTTTTTAATTCTCTCTCTTTTTACTAAGAATGTTCTAAAAAAAAACGCACCTTTTCTAAAGATTTTTTTCCCCTCGAAAACATATTTTGTGATTTCTTTGCAATTTTTACATTGCACTTCGATATTTATTAAAGAATTTTGTCTAAATTTGTAAAGTGCCAATCTAAAGCAAAAATCACTAAATTCTTAAAACGATATTTATATCCACAACAGAAATTCCCCAAATTCTTCAAAATTGTATTCTCATCTATATCGGGGATTTCTGATCGATCTTCTAATTTTAGTATCATTATTTTTTGTAACACTTCTTCTTGTTCGAAGTATTTACTGAAGAATCATTCACGTATAACAGGAATACAAATTTCAGCATACACTTCGTTAAAATGGGAAAAACCATACATATTGCGGAATGACGTGCAACTTATTAGATTTATGCTTATTATATCTTGCTTAAAATTTTTGCTGATTCTTGCATACCTATCTCTACCGATACTCGTCAGATTGACGGTTACCACCTTCAAAAAACGATATAATTCAAAAACAATTACAGTAATAACAAACTTTATTTATAACAATAATCAGAATATATATTCAACTTATACACACTTTTACTACACATACATTTATTCAATGACAGTTATAAATTGACTAAATTTTAATGATAATATTTTTTAAAAATTGATTAAATTAATTAATCAAACATTAATAAAAATTCTTAGTATTATATATAAAGGCGCATATGCAGCTATTTATAATATAATACAGGTACAAATAATAGATATACTAAACAAAAATTAAAATTAAAAAAGAAAAAAGTATAGATAAGAAACAGCAGATTTAAACATAAACGATGACAATACGTCTTTAAGCGTACTAACGCAACAGCCTCAAGTGATTGCATCAACAGAAGTTTAAAACGATAATATTTAAAACACATAAAAATTAATTTAGAAAGTAAAAAATCAAAAAGGACGAAATGAATGAGAAATCGAATGGCGAACTTTATCGAAGACCACTCACCATAAAGATTCAAATTAGACAAGATTTTCTGTCAAGGGTGAGGTTATAAATCAAAAGTACACCCTTTGTGGCCTGAATCCTGTCCAATATCAATATGAGAAACATCCTGAATAATCAAAATGCAAAAACCTTAATGGATAATCAAAAGAAACTAGAGAGTGTGTTAAACCTAACACTCTCTGCCGAAAATTTTCCGAATTGCCGAATTTTTTCTTTTTTAATTTTAATTTTTGTTTAGTATATCTATTATTTACATTTATTCAACGCATTTTTGCAGACACTTGCTATTGTGTGTATGCAATATCCGTATTTAGTTATGTTAACGACCCATTTTGAAGCAACTCCAGGGCTACTTTGGGACGGACCTCGTCATTTTGAACCGCGGTCTGATGACGAAGAGGATGCCTGGCGCCCCTTATCCAAGCTTCTACGCCACACCAACGGGAGGACGTTTGACCACTAGGTCTGATTTAACGTGCAACAGGACCCATAAACGGATAGTCATCAATGGAATCGGGTTTCGGGCTAGGAAACCTCCGGCCACGTGGAAGTTTCGTAAATTTTTTTCTTACACAAAAGACAAATTCTATATGTTTTCTTTATTTAGGCGAACCGCAGCGTGCCGATTCTGGAATCGAATCTCCTTTGAATTAAGATTTTTATCGAGTATCTGTTTTCTGATTACTTTAACATTTGTTACTAGAAAAAGAATTTCACGAATAAATCCGGTTTATCACAATTAACTATGAAATTAGCTGTCCCGTCCATTTGACGAGTATCCGGGGAAATAGGTGCAATCATGCAGAATTTTCGGAATGACTGAGCTGAGAGGAAAATAGATTTGAGCATACAGTGAGGTCATAAATTATTGGACCCATTTCAAAAATTAATTTAAAAACCTAATAATTTTACAACTGCTTTCTTTTTTTAAATGAGAGAGCAAATAATTTTTTTTCAGATAGGTGGCGTATCATTACGGAGTTCTAAATTTGCTACTGCGAAAGATTTCCTTACGCAATGGCGAACAATAAGCAGAACCCGATGCTCGTTTTCTGGTTTCCATTTTTAGTTCTTTTCTTTCAAATATATCGAAAACTATTCAGTTTTCCGATTACAATTGATTTAACAAATTAAAGAACATGAGATTCCCTACAAATATATGCTTTATTTTTCTTCGGGCTTCAATAGTTTCGGAGATATTGGCTCGCAAAAATGGGAGACGTCCAATAATTTTCGACCACCTAGACCGCCGTAACGGCGCGTTGCCTATCGGGAAAAAACTTTTAAAAATGAGCTCTCATCTAAAAAAACAAACATAGCTGTAGTATTATTAGTTTTTTTTATTGATTTTTGAAATGGGTCCAATAATTTATGACTACTCTGTATATTCATATCATTCCATCAGTAAAAGTGAGCATTTTTCTAATTTTCCTCAAGAAGTCCGAAATCGTTCAAGGTGACGGGTCACACCAACCTACTGTTAGAAACGCTTTAAATTACAGCTTTTTACTTTCTCGTATACGAAGTACACAAAGAGAAAGTATTGTAATCGTCAAAAATTTTGAACTCGAGATTTTGACGAATCTCCACGTTTTAGACCTCCCTGAGTCCGAAAAACACAATTTGGGAATCATGTCTGTATGTCTGTGTGTGTGTCTGTGAACACGATAACTCGGAAACTATTAGAGATAAAGGGATGAAATTTGGCATGTGGTTTTTAAACATAATTTGTAGGTTTCTATCAAATTTTGAACGAAATCCGTCAACAGGAAGTCTGTCTGTCTGTATTTCCGAAGTCATGCGAACACTATAACTCAAAAACTTGAATAGCTAGATGGATAAAATTTGGTACACAGTTTTATCGTCATGAATGTAGGTCCGTATAAAATTTTGGGCCAAATCCATCAACGGGCTGACTGTCTGCCGGTCTGTATAATAGCATACTTGTTCAATTCCATGCGCATGCTTAAATGCCTGTGCAAAGAAGGGATACTCCGAAACTTGGCAGTTTGCCAAAAACCAATTCTGCGGCGAGATTTTGTAAGGCAGCAAACATTTAGGGCGTCTCGTTTTACTTGCGTATTGGAAGCAATCTCTGCTCATGCGCAAGCTATTCTGTTTTCTTCTCCGCACGCGGAACTCGCATTGCTGGAGGTTGATAAAAAAATAAATATTGCGAATTTTTAATACATACGTATCTTTTTGAATATGATTCTTCACCTCAATATTTTACTATCACTATAATCAACAATGACAAACCTTCTGACAGTCATTGCATTCTGGGTTACAGTTGGTTCGAACTTTTTAACAACGCAGGGGGAAGGGAAATGACAAATGTTTGAAAAGTATACAAGAAATTTAGGGGAGGCCACTCACGCTGGTTTATTTTTGAAAGGAATAGAAAACCTATTAGAAACACCTTTGTTATTGATTTTATGTATCACCATTTTTAAGACCAATATCAGTTTTAGATTGAGTGGCAAATGATAATCCGAGAGTTTTGTTGACAGTAAAATGTACAACCTTTCATTCCACCTAAAAGTTTCCTCATCTAAAAACTTTTACTTTATATTTATTCACATGTTTTTCTGCGTGAATTTTAAATAAACCTACTAGCTTGTTAAGTGTGCCATGGGAAAATTGTTTGTAACTTTACTAATCTTGAATTGTGATGTTTTGATTGCATTTCTGATTATTAAAAAAGTTGTTTTAAGTACTTTAAGGTTAGAATATAGAAGGATTTATTTCAAAATATTTACTCCAAAGTAAATCCTTGGAAGTCCCAAGTTATCTAGATATTTCGAAATCAATTATAAAAGCGAAAATTTAAATGTTGTTTAAAAGTACAATAACGAAGTGACTTGTGTAGAAATTCACGACATACTAAATGTTTACTCAAGCATAAACTGAAAGAAATCCTTTTCATTTTCAATTAACATAAAGAGAAAAGTTTTGGATTGAAATTTTGTTAGTTTTACAATTCTTTCCATCTTGCTTTTGGTACTTTTTTTTCGCGTCTGTATGCCCCCGACCTCGGAACCTTAAAGGTCCCTGTAAGTTAAATGGGCATGCGCAGAAAGATTTATTGAAAATAAAAAAAGCAAAGGCGACATCACAAAACACACACTGAATACAAAGTTTCTTGATTATAAAATATGAACTAAATGCTAATAATAAAAATATGAAAACGAAACTCACTTGGCATAAGATGTCATGGAAACATTACAAATGATTAAGATGTAATGAACAGTAGTAAATAATGTATACGTCAGTATAACATAGTATGCAAACAATTAATAAGAAAAAATAAAGCAAAATTTAAAAAATTAAAAAGTTTTTTATAAAAGAAAGCAAAATTTAAAACTGAACAAGAATTTTTTTAATTAACATACAATAAAATTAAAAGAATAAAAAAATTTAATTGTAAAAAGAAATGAAGTTAGAAAAATTACGACAACAAAACAAGGAATCCATTCTAGTTCACTTTTTCAAGGACTAAGAACTATTCGAAATGGATTCAAAAGAATATTTAGGGAATTTTCTGTAAGAAGCAAGCCTTTTTTAGGCTAAGACAGAGCTTCTCATAGCCCGAACTCCCCAAACAGAGAAACCAGGTAGCAAATCCACAAGAACAAACATCAAAAGAAAAAGGAAATAACATTAAAAACGCTAATAAGACTAACAAAATATTAGCCATCAAGCTTAATTACTAAGCTTTCATAAGGTAAAATCAAAAACTTACCCCTTGAAGAAATTGTTGTTTGCTTTTCGTTTACTTCAAATTACTCTAGGATTGCTTGTATTACCTTACTTTTTTAATTTTGGCTTTATTGGTATATCTGTCAGTATAACATACCTGGAGACTTTTTGTGCAACCTAGGAGAAGAAAGTATTTGAAACATAAATTGATTGGGTTGTTTTGTGTACTGTATTAGCAGAGGTGGCCCCAATGGGGAAAAGGGGGGGGGCCGGGGGGCGGGCCCCCCCCCCGTCGGGGAAAATTGTTGTAGCCCGTTGGCATTACGGATATTCAACTATTAGAAAAATTAAAATCTAGCGAAAAATTGAGATCAATTACATTACACCCCTCTCCCTTAGAGCAGGTCGCCCCCCTGTCGGGGAGACTGTGCCCCCCTCCCGGGCAGACTGGGCCCCTCGATGGGCAGACTCTAGCGCCACTCGTGTGTTAGTGGTAGGGAATAGGCACAAATTAGTGGAGATGAGTTGAACTTAGGTGGTGGTGGTGTGAGAAATTGTTCTGGGTCTGGATCTGGTGATAGAAAGGATAATGCTTTTGGTACCTGCATACACAGTGGAATCTCCCTTGGTTCCAGTTGAAAAATTCGTTATAGAGAAAATTTCGTTATACGGAGATTAGAGATTTTTGCAGTTATTTAAGTAAATGTTACAAACCTTTTAGTATGTGCGATAAGTTCAAAAATATTTAATTATGACTTTCAATTAAGAATGAATGAATATTTATTATAAATTTGTTACAATTATACTGTTTAATATATAATTTTATTGTATAAACAAAATGCTCAAAAGTGAAGACAATTCACCAATTTAGAGAATGATATGTGCTAGTACGGATAAACATAAAATGCGTATTGTCACATCCATTTTCTGTTTCCACCCCCAATCCACCCCGATTCTTGGAATCTGGACCCGTAGAAATGTTGCTCCCTCTGTAGAAACCCAGGTCCCCACAACTGCATTACCCTCCACATAGCATTCTATTGTTATGTGTTATTGCTGGAATGAACAATGCGAGTGGTTCCAGAAACAGGCACGTGTGAGCGATTTGTTTGTACAGAAATTAGCAACTTTCTTCAAAAATGACAAAAATCGAAAAGATAAAGGTCTGAAAAAATTCGTTAAAGGGAGGCAACCACTTCGTTATAGGGAGAATATTTTGAATATTATTTAACTTTCCGATGAAAAATTTCGTTATAGGGAGAAATTCGCTGTAGGGAGACTTCGTTGTAAGGAGACTCTATTGTAATCTTTATCGGAAGATTCTGTATTGATGGATATAGTGGCATTTCTTACTAGATTAAAATATGCAAGCATAGCTGCTCACCATTATGGTTTGCTTTCCTCAATGTCTATGATTATTGTGGTTAAAACCATAAAAACTCATTCGGACACGACCAATAGAAAAATAGCTCTCGCATGTGAATCTGAATAAGCATCGTGAATCTGTTAACAACTTCCAAAATGCAAATGCTGTTTTTGTCTTGCATTGTGTTGCGTCTCTTTTGGTCTTTTGTGATCAACGTTCAATTCGTTATTGATTGAAGCGATTGTATTATTTATTTATCATCCACCCCATTTATTTACCCCCGCGATAAGGGGTGTAAAATTGGAAATGGGTAGGCGGAGAGAAAAGTTTAGATTTTACACATACTACTGCATGATTAATACAAAATAAATTTATTTATTTAAAGAAAAGCACACTACAGAGAAAACTCCATTTACAGAGTTTTGACAAACACACAAAGAACAAAAGTCACAATGAGTAAATAAAAAATAAAAAAGAATATGCCTTACAGAGAATACATAAAATCATAAAACTTATGCAAACGTATATATAATTAAAAACGAAAACACATAGTCACTAAACTTTAAGACACACTATCACACCAAAAGCCGTATTTTTTTTAAAATTTTAAGTTCATTTCCAAAAAGCAAGGGTCAAAACACGCAAACACCGAGTCTAATAAAAAACACACCGGGAGTTTAAAAGTTTAAAAACGTAAATACACACTTGAAATTAAAAAAATGCATCACTTAAGATAAAAATAAATCAAACACGGCGCCAAAAACTGGTCGAATACATAAGAACACGGAAAATCAAATAGCGTAAGAATCTAAAATGTTGTAGAAAGGCAAAATAAAACGTATCGTGTTTTTAAAAGATGCAAACATTTCGACTTAAAAGCACCTAGAGACATATTAAAAATGTCTAGTTCATCGGAGAACGTGTTAAAAATTTTATAAAACCTATATAACGAGAACCTGTTAATATAATTAAATTTTGAATCTAAATTTGGAAAGGAACTCTGGTTTCTTAAAAATCTGGCGGGCACAGCGAAATCTATAGAGCTCATTATATTAATAATACATAATAAACATAAAATAATAATACAGAATATATAATAAGAAAATAATGCAAAATAAGCATAATATGTGAAAAAAATTAATATGTCATGAAGTTATACTGAGAAAAAACAAGTTTTATATCCATTTTGTTCCGAAAGATAGAATAGAAAATGGTCAAGATTCCAAATTTTAACACGTTTAATCTCTCGGCATTTATTTTCATTTTGTTGCAAAATGGCATGAATGCCATAGTTTGCAACTTTTTAATTCACTTCATTGTAAAAATAAATCGCCTATATGTTTTTTATAGTTTATAAAATATGTTGACTGTCCTCGAACGTGTTAAAAGAAAGAAATGAGAACAAAAATCTAGAAGTACCTTCAAAAATTCTAAACAAATAAATTGGGTAATTGGAGTTAGTCTGAAGCAGCACCAGCCTCTACGACATAAATCAAAATAAAATAAACAGCACGAATAAGAAATAGCAACAATACAACAAATCCAAATTAAATAAACAATACAATAAAATGAACTCTAAGCATATCAGACCCAAAGCAACTTATCTGTCAACAAAGGTGAATGAACACAGAAAACAATGAAGGGAAATTCAAAAATATAAAAATGCAGATTCTTGCATTAATTATTTGCTCTTTGTTGAGAAAACTCATTGCTAATCTTCATGTAGAATAGAATTTCATCGCTTAAAAAGCAACACCACCCACCTCAATTTTTTGAAATTTCAAAAAGGAAGAAAATACTCAATTTTTTGTAACAAATATCGAATATTTATGAATTTTTTAACGTCTTATATCAACACGAGACCGTATACAGTCGACGTTCGTTATAACGACCCTCTGCGTCCCACAGCAAAAGGTCTTTATAACGAATGGTCGCTATAGTGGGTATAATTAGAAAATTTACACATGCACTCTCACCAGTTCCGTAAAAATAGACTATTTTTAAAGAGATTCCAACTCAATACTCAAATTATTTTTTATCATTGGTATCAAAAATAAAATTTTATCAATTAAAAATATATTCCTAAAATAGATTTTAAAGTAGAAAATAAAGGAATTTTGGAAAAATACCGGGTAGTGTGTCCGTTGTGTTGGGATTAGACGACACTGGACGGTCGTTATACCGGAAGTAAAATAACATAGTGTGCATAGGGAAACACAGTTGGGGACTTTATCACTGGTCGTTATAGTGGAATGGTCTTTATAATGTTTGGTCGTTATAACGAGCGTCGAATTTATTTCTATTAGATGCGATAAAAATTCACAAATATCCGTTATTGGTTGCTGAAAATTGAGTATTTTCTTTCTCTTTGAGACTTCAAAAAATTGAGATAGTTGCTGTTGCTTGTTAAGAGACGATTATTAAAATATATTAATGTTATTTAATTATATTTTTTAAGCCAATATTTCTTAAAATTAGTTGTTAGTTTGCTTAAATGAAGTTTCTTGGTGTGAAAACAATAAAAAAATATAATAGTTAGTGTCTCTTATTTTTCAGCAAATACAAAGAGGCTATCTTAAAATTTTAAAGCTACGAAAGTAAAGGGGAAATAAACCAGCGGGAGTGTTCTCCCCTAAACTTTCTCGTATACTTCCCCAAAAAGGTGCCGTTTCCCCTTCCCCCGCGTGGCTAAAAAAATTCGAACCTACTGTTACCCAGAATCCAATGACTATCAGGAGGTTTTTCAATATAGTAGTTGAAAAATATCTAGGTAAAGAATCAAATTCAAAGAGATGCGTAACGATTTTCCGCTCTGACAGGCTCAAGGACAAATTGACGTAATTCGGTACTCCGTAATGAAATTCCGTTCCTTTCGCGTGCACAGAAGATTGCTTCCAGTACGCATGCGAACGGATTCTGTTCAAAAGTAAATTATACGGACCGACAGACAGTCAACCCTTTGACGGATTTGGCCCAAAATTTTATACGGACCTACATTTATGATGATAAAACTGTGTACCAAATTTTATCCATCTAGCTATTCAAGTTTTTGAGTTATAGCG
This sequence comes from Araneus ventricosus, assembly GCA_013235015.1. NCBI lineage: Eukaryota > Metazoa > Arthropoda > Arachnida > Araneae > Araneidae > Araneus > Araneus ventricosus. Next base: position 101,793 of record BGPR01001285.1, on the reverse strand, counting down.
TTCGTATGACCGCGGACATACAGACAGACAGACTTTCCGTTGACGGAGTTTGTCCAAAATTTGATAGAAACCTACAAATTATGTGTAAAGACCACATACCAAATTTCATCCCCGTAGCTCTAATAGTTTTCGAGTTATCGTGTTCACAGACATACAGACAGACATAATTCTAAAATTGTGTTTTTCAGACTCAGGGAGGTCTAAAACGTGGAGATTCGTCAAAATCTCGAGTTCGAATTTTTTGACGATTACAATACTTTCTCTTTGGATACTTCGTATACGAGAAAGTAATAAAGGATAAAAAATAAAGGGCAGGAGCATTATCAGGAAGTACATAAAAAGTTTATTAGGGATGAAAAGTTTCAGGTCCACCAATGGAATAAAGACCCTTTCCCCCATGTCTGATTTATTCCATTATTCTTACTAGGTTCATAAGATATAACTTTTTTTTATCTTAGGTATATAAACGATCCGTTTTAATATTATAGGAAGACTATTTGAATGCGGTCATATAACGATGGCGACACTTAAACTATAGCGTCTCTCTTCTATACTTAAAATAAAGATTATATTTAAAAATTATTTATTTTCTCTTCGTTCGTTCTCTACAAGAAAATAATCTCTGAAGAAAATTATTTACCTAAAATCGTGCGAACTATCCTGTTTGTTTTTCTAGCCAAGTAAATGATCTTGCTGAATTTTACAGACATAACAGAAATATTCCGTACGTAGCGATATAAGTTTTTAATAGGCAGATTGAAAAAAACTTTTTAGGAAGGAATATTAGCAGTTTGTAAACGAATCAGTATTATTAGTGATTAAATTTAATAAAAACTGTTTTTAAATACACATTTTTATAATTGTGCCAGGAAGTAGAAATTATTTTAAATATTTTCTAATTTTCAGTCTTTAATTTATAATTCATTATTATTAATAATATGGAATCCTGAGATTAATTGTTCATAAACTCGCAACTGGGTGGCGCCACTCGTATTCAATTAAAATTTAAACAAATTAATCGATTAACTGATAATTGAGGTCTGAAAATATTAAAATAGTGTGTTGTCATGGAGAACACACAAGTGTACAAAAATTCAAAACAATCACATCACGGAAGGAAAAATAGATAACAAATTTCACCTGTACAAATATGAAAGAAGTAAATCAAAAGTGTGTAAAAAACTATACTTTTTTTAATGACAAAAAATATGAAACACTAAGATGAATGTTCTCTCTGATCGTGTTCAGTACCCAATAATTGCAATTTTTCTTAAATTCTGACAGATGTTAATAGAATTTATGAGCAACTATCAACAAAAAACTACTGAAAAAAGAAGGTATTCTCAGTTTAGGAATATTTTGTATCAATCGTTAAATGAAATGAGCTTATAATTATTAAAATTATATATTATTTAAAATTATATCAAGAATTTTTTTGTTCATTTACGGAAATATTACTTCAGGCAATCTTAAACATTATCTTTGTTTCATTACAATATACCAAAAAAATCCCTTCAAATTTTGGTCAATAACACTTTTGAAAAAGTTTTTTACAACACATTTTGCATTTTCCCTTCAAATATTGGTCCATAAAACTTTTGAAAAAAAGCTTTTTACAACACATTTTCCATTTTCCCTTCAAATTTGGTCAATAAAACATTTGAAAAAAAAGTTTTTTTACAACACATTTTCCATTTTCATGGTTTTACAGCTCCAATTCGAAAGAAACATTTTGCGGCTGTAATTTAAGTTTACGATTGTTAACCATTTCTACAAACCATGCATTTAAAGAAGCTGAAATCTGAATTTTTTTAAGCGTTCACACACACTTACATACAAACGCACATACTTACACAATTAACGGTAAAACCTCTGTAAGTTTTTGCTTTTATTTAACTCGTTCGCTACCAACCGTCACGTATATGTGACACAGCCGTTTCTTACCAGAGCCCGATGTCGCATATATGTGACAGACGTAAAAATTTATTCCAATTTATGCCATATAATCCCGAAAAACAGCTTGGGCTGTGGTGGATATTTTTCCCAGGAGACCCTGGTAGCGAAAGGGTTGAATAACTAAGCATAAATAATTCATTCATAATTGAATTACCTAAAATCGAAAATACTTGAATTACATTTATAATCTGCTAAATCTGCTAAAAGTTTGGCAATTTCAGGCTGTTAAAACGGTGTCAAATCTGTCTAGACCAGCAGCTAACAAAAAAATTATGTCTTATAGGAATGTATATCCTACTATTTTTATGAAGAAAAAAATGCAAATCTATGTTCAGTTATCCCAATTCGTTCTACGTGCTAAAAATATCTTGATGCAAATATTTAATCAGCATAAATAAATTTTGCGTGTAAATAACAATTAAAGAAGGTGTCTAGCCTAAAGCTTTCTGAAAAGTTAAATCAAAATGCAGTGGAATTGTATTTTTGTCGACTCGGTGAAATCATCATAAAGCTGACATTTTATAAAATAAAAACTAAAGGAGATTCGAACCTCTAATCAGAAATATCGTAACATGATGATTTTTTGGCGGCTTGATTTGCGTGACCTTATAATATTTTTAAGAATTTTCTCTTCATTAAAGCGACAATAACCCACGCACGCACACACACACAATCTATTTAATATCGCTCCAACTTGCGTGTGTATTAACACAATAAGTAATATTACAATTAAAAATATTGTTCTAAAATACGCTTAAAATATTTTTAAAAAATTATTAAAATTAGAGAAGACGAAAGAAAAGAGAGAAATAAAATTTGCATCATTGAAAAGTTATTTTTTTTTTAAAGTGGTGTGAAAAGAGTTTTTGGGCAATAAAAGGCTCCGAAGTCATTAAGGAAAATCGGTAATGATTCATTTTTAATTAAAAATTTATTTAAAATGCTGAAAAGTTCTTTATTAGTGAGCACCTACTACCCAAAAAGTAGCTACGTTCCAAAGGTGGTAGTTGTAGGTCTGCCTTTTGGAATGTTTTGAAAGATTTTTGCGTGACGCATCACGCAATTCAAAGATAGTATTGCCCGCCTATAAACATTATCACGTTAATTATGTTTGAATATCAAGGGTTGTTTAGAATTAAAGAAAGAATATAAAGTAATAAAAATATCTTTTTCTGTATGTGACGGGAAAAGTTTTCTATTGCCTAATTATAAATATTTATTAAAACGCAATCATAAATAACTGATTGCCTAATTGCAATTAATTTACCAAAGTGTAATGATCGGTAATTCAGTAACTTCCTGTGCAATTTACAGATGTCATCTGTTCATTCATCGGATTTCATTCACAGATTTGTTCTGGCGGTTTTGAATAGTAAAAAATGTCACCACTGTTTACAAGAAAACTAGGAAGCTTTATTCCATGCATGCATGCCAAAAGGTAGTGCTATTCAAAACATCTAAATTACTTCTCATTGAAGAAAGCAATCTCGTGTGCATACTATAGTTTGCGGTAGTTTATAAAATACCAAATTTCCGTACTTCATAGTTTTGTACTTCCTCAAACTTTGAATAGCAAGTTAATTTTCGCAAACGAGGATTCCAAACTTTCCCTTTCTTGAAGATAGCGCAAATATTGTATAGTTTAAAGACCTCAGGAATACCTGCATGTATCAACGAGGAAGTACTCTGCAGAAGAATTTCCGTTGATTTAGTCTTTAAATTATATGCATAATTACATGTCATATATTCCAATTTAAATTCTCATAATTGAGAATTTCTCTTAATAAGCAACCGGAAGTTAAATTCCACAAGGCTATACCGCAATATTCCAAAAAAAATGGCTGCATATTAGTTCAAAGAAAGTCAGAAATCCTGTTTCCTCTTTTGCCATCACGAATCGTAACCATAATGCAAAAATCAGATGGCATCAGTAAGAACATCTGCTAATTATCGTCTGCAACACAGCCATTTTGTTTACTCTTTTCTTAATCCAGTTTGTTTACAGGAAACTATTGCAAAGAACACCGTAAGTTTCCCATTCTAGGTTTTAAAAATAACCTTGCTCGTTATGAGCAAAATGTCACTCCTTTTTTTCTAAATAATTGCAGTAATTTTCCTTCTGTAGAGTGTTATTCGAAACCATGACGTGCAATAGAATTTGCTCTAAGTGATATGATATTAGTCAACACGCAACAAATACTTTTGCTTGTAACGAAATATATCCTATAGCAATAAAAGAGAGAGAGAGAGAGAGAGAAGAGTTTAGTTGTCTTCCTCTTCCTTGATGGAAAATATTTGCTATGGAGGTTTTAAATTTCGTTTTAGAATAATTAAAATAATTACGGAACTGTTTATTAAGTGTCACTGCACGCGTATGAATTCAATGAAATGTCCTGTAAGTAAGAGATATATTCTCAGAATGCGTAGAGACATAACGTGCAGTGTGAAATGGAGCAGATCAGATATCGTTCTGCTGACAGCGAACGATATCGTTTGTTACGATAATTGTTCTTGGCGATAAACGATATCACGGCTTTTTCCTTATTATCCGCGACGTGTAGTAACTGTATGCCTTGTTCACCCAATAAGCGAAAATGTATTCATAATTTAATCAGCAGCTTGAAGAAGGGGACAAGTACCATCAAATCGAAGCGTACACAAAACATGCATTATCATATAACTAGAAGATTTGTGTCCGTCTTAAACGGGCTTTTTGCCTCCAAACCTTATCTCGGAACTGATTTTAACACATTTAGTCACGAAACATGCAATAAAAAAATCTCGAGCACATTGGCAGAGTGCTTTAGCAATACATGAAAAAAATACAAACAATTACCTTTTAAATGATATCAATTAAGCTACTTTACAATCTTTTCTCTAATTTTAATAAATTTTTAAAAACATTTTTTGGCATATTTTACAACAATGCTTTTCATTGTTGAAACGCAATTCAATCCGTTTTCATTCTTGAAACAAATATTTAATTGCGTGTTTCTCTTTCATTTTTGAAAGCTGAGGTAATATTCTTATACAATCATCTGATTTGCTCGTTCAATAATGACGCAGACAAAAGGGGCGGGGTTATTTTAAGCTCCGTCCAGCGTTACAGACATCTCTGGGGTTTTCTATTATAGATATAGACACTCATTTTTAGCAGTGGAAAAGGAATGAAAATCAGTAAGTATACCATTGATGCAAATATTCTCATATAAAAGTTTGGTTAAAAAAACAAGAAATAAATAAAATATGATGTTTTTTTTATTTTATCGTGCTGCATTTTCACCACATAAATACCAGTTTTTAACAATAAAAGAACAATCTTTGATTGAATATGACGATTCGGAAAGCATTTTGAAAAAGATTTACATTAAAAATATCGTCTAAATTTTGAAAAAATGCGTGGTGTCATTGCATTGAGTGCTAATATTATTCATATTTTTACTTTCTTCCCATATGACATTCATACCAAGCCGTCTACTGCTAATATGATTTGAAATAACTGTAACTGAAATAACTGTAGTATTTATTATGTTACAAGTACTTCAAATTTTCCTCACGAATACTGAAGCATACTGACATATTATCAACGATATCTTATGTAAAACTACCATAGGAAGAGTAAATTACTTCTTTAAATTTATTTCTCAAAGAAAAAAGGAATTCAAAAAGGATTTTTCAATGGCTGATCTTGCAGATATAGCGCAAGACCCACTTCATAGTAATTTGCAATTTTATGTGCCAGAGATATGCAATTAAAATGGCATTTATTTATTGAACGGCTTTCTTTTCAAGCAGGTATTAGGTATATTCAATAAGGACAGAAAAAAATCAAACGTTTCTACTCTGAAAAATAAGCAATCAATCCCAAATGATTTTAATTTTTTAAGTAAAAGACTTCTTTGAATAGAACGGGTATAATTTGTTTCTTAAAGGAAATAATCTACTATAAGTAACTAGCAATTACTTCTAGAAACGTATCGCTATTGAAATTGAAAACAAATAAATGGCCGGCGGGAAATTTACTAAACAAATAATAATTCTTCCGAAGAAATAATTTATTGAAAATGCAATACAGTTATTTTAAAATTCAAAAGGAAAACAGGATCATTATCTTCTGTTTAATATTCTTTCCAGGAGAGAGAAAAAATTGCTTCTTTGAATAAAATTTCCGAAAGCTTTCTTCTAAAGTTTACAGCTCAAGTGTTTTGTTCTTCGATTTTATTATTCTAACCTCTGGCGCCATTTGATTTAACAGCGCATTCGTCCTATTTCGGAAGTTTAACCTTATAAATTTTTTCACATAACCCCTGCTCTACAAATGCGAGCTTTCAAAGTTTATTGATTAATATAAATGAAATTCAGTGCATATGCCATAGCTAACGGCTCTAAAAGCTATCGCATTACGTAAATCTATATAAAAAGTTCATGTCTTTTTATATGATATTAAAGCGAACTTTAAAATACTTCCTCTTCCTACCCTAATTTGAATGAGGAAATATGGGAATGTGACAATTTGTTGGGCACGACTTTTTTTCTCCCAATCAAAAGAGCAAGAAATGCGTTTTTTCAGATGGAAATAGATTTTTTGCCCAAGAAAATTAGCCAATTTGCACTTTGCACTCCATCTATCATTCGCTTAATAGGTTTTAAATGACTTTCGACTTTGTCAATCGTGACTGAGCAAAATGGCGATTTATGGCACCTCAGTTCAGTTCGTGAGAACTGTTCTTTTAGAAAAAGAGATTAATAAAAATGGCGAAAGAGAGGAACCCCAAACATGACCGTATTGAAGTCAATAAAAACATTCTTCGTGAGAATTAGAGCTACTTTCCTCAGTTGTGTAACGGAAGCTGTAGTCAAGTCCGAGATTTTAGTCGTTAAATGACAGAACTTCTTTCCAATCATCAGTTTGGAAGCGAAAATGCTCACCATCGGGGTCGTAAAATAAATGATGTTTATTGAATTTCATACCATCAACTAATGCAACTGATATTGATATAAAGTGTCCGGACAAAAAGATGATGACAGTAACGACCCTAATGATTGTTTGATATGTCATCAGGGATAGTTTTGAAAGAGGAAGAGATGTAGCGAAGATAATAAATATATAGGTAAAAAATGGGGAAATGTGACCAAAAATTGTGTGACAAGAAAACCCAAATGCAGTTGGGTTTGATTCATGTGGTAGTGAATGTTTTTTTACTGTAAGTACAGTAAGGCACCGTTTATAAGTCTTTCAAGGGACTCACGTAAAACGACGTATATATGAAAAGAGTTTACGTATAAAAGAGAGAGACGTATAAATGAAAGTTTTTTTTTTACTGTAAGTACAGTAAAGAACCGTTTATACATCTTTCAAGGGACTCACGTGAAACGACGTATAAATGAAAAGAGTTTCGTATAAAAGAGAGAGACGTATAAATGAAAAGAGTTTACGTATAAAAGAGAGAGACGTATAAATGAAAGTTTTTTTTTTACTGTAAGTACAGTAAAGAACCGTTTATACGTCTTTCAAGGGACTCAAGTAAAACGAAGTATAAATNAAAAGAGTTTACGTATAAAAGAGAGAGACGTATAAATGAAAGTTTTTATACTGTAAGTACGGTAAAGCACCGTTTATACGTCTTTCAAGGGACTCACGTAAAACGACGTATAAATGAAAAGAAAGAGACGTATAAATGAAAGCTTTTTTTTACTGTAAGTGAACCGTTTATACGTCTTTCAAGGGACTCACGTAAAATGACGTATATATGAAAAGAGTTTACGTATAAAAGAGAGAGACGTATAAGTGAAAGTCTTTTTACTGTAAGTACAGTAAGGCACCGTTTATACGTCTTTCAAGGGACTCACGTAAAACGACGTATAAATGAAAAGAAAGAGATGTATAAGTGATAGTCTTTTTACTGTAAGTACAGTAAGGCACCGTTTATACGTCTTTCAAGGGACTCACGTAAAACGACGTATAAATGAAAAGAGTTTACGTATAAAAGAGAGAGACGTATAAGTGAAAGTCTTTTTACTGTAAGTACAGTAAGGCACCGTTTATATGTCTTTCAAGGGACTCACGTAAAACGACGTATAAATGAAAAGAGTTTACGTATTAAAGAGAGAGACGTATAAATGAAAGTTTTTTCACTGTAAGTACAGTAAAGAACCGTTTATACGTCTTTCAAGGAACTCACGTAAAACGACGTATAAATGAAAAGAAAGAGACGTATAAGTGATAGTCTTTTTACTGTAAGTACAGTAAGGCACCGTTTATACGCCTTTCAAGGGACTCACGTAGAACGACGTATAAATGAAAAGACGTATAATCGAAATTTTACCAAACAACTTTGATTTTGACAAATTGAATGCTACTAATGCAAATTCATTTGAAAGTATTAATTTTAAAGTCTTTTAAGATTGTACTAGTATAATATTACATAGTATGGAAATCAGTAATTAAGTTTTAAAATTAAGCATTTACCTTAAAAGTGAGAAGAATCATACCTTTATTGCATATCTTGATTACGAATTACACATATATGATTTACGTGCCTTGATTGTCTGTAAGTATAAAGTATATCAGTTTGAATCGAATTCATTGAATGTTTTTTCACTATTCTTCTGACAGAAGGAATACAGTGCACTCCCGATTATCCGGGTTAATCACCGGGAGGGATCGCACGGACAATAGAAAAACACGGATAATCCGAAACTCCTTTTTATTAAAGAAAAAATAAACATCAGTACAAAAATATAAAAATTACTTACCTTTGCTGCTGTATAACATCAATCTAGGAATTTTCCTTTTAACATTTACTTCTTTAAAAAGTCTGTAATGCGTCTTTGCTTCTGCTGTTTGTTCATCTCTTGTCGTATATCGACACGTATTTGACGAACCGCAGTAATGTCACCGTAATCAAATCCTCTTTGTCCCGTATAATCTAACAAAGTTTCCACAGATTGTAGAGCAGCAGAATGAGAAATTGTATTTCCCTTATTTAGAACATATTCTGCATCAGCACTAGCTGATTCTCCATTATCAAGTTTTTTAAGGATTTGTAATTTTTGTTTGACATTTAAAACCTTTCGTTTCACACCACTCATTTTTACAGGTCAAAAATTTCATGCTACTAACTGACGACAAACAAGACGCAAAAACTAAAGGAACACGTGCGAAAGTGAAAGAAGACGAAGAAGTTAAAGAATGACGTGTCGGGAAGAAGCGTGTTTGTACGAGAATGAGCTAGTAGAAAGTGGATGATTCATTTCTCGGAAAATTAGAGGTTGAACCTGTAGAGATTGCACATGGAGGAAAAAAAAAAAACTATTATTTAGCCTCCGCCGTCACGGCTCACTAGTTTCACGGAATTAATCTCTTGATCGAACATCAACATCGATTTTGCATGCATGATAAGTGTGAAAATATTTTTTTAAATTTTTTTTGCGAATCCGGAATGAGCACGGATAATAGAGAGCATACTGTAAGTTCGAAATTTTTCAATCGAGTCCATTGCGTTTTTAAAATGAGGTGGAATAACTTCTTGATCGTCGCTTAAATCAGCACCAGACAATTTGTCTTCTATTAATTCATTAATTGGGAATAATGTAAGAGTCGCGATATCTTTATCACAATACACATACTAGAAAGGACGAAATTTTCACCTTTAAATGCGGGGGGAAACGACGTATAATCGAAGCTTTGGGTCGTATAAACGAAGTTCTTTGTCATTACAATGAATATGAATGAAACGACGTATAAATGAGAAACGTACAAACGATGCTTTTCTGTATTGAATATTAAAATAAGTCCAAATGCATTATTTATGACGGATTAACTTATCTCTAAAAAAGTTTTCTCTAAAAAAATTTATTCAGAGTTAATTATTACAAATTAACTTATTAGTTACTTGATTATTAGTAACT
>BGPR01001285.1:46529-73984 GCA_013235015.1 Araneus ventricosus | reverse complement strand
GAGGGTCACGGTACAGACTGGCGTTGAAGGGGTGTGAACAGGGTGTCGAGTAAAAGTTTCCGCGCTTAACTTTGGCTGTTGCCAGGGGAGTGTAGTATGTTGGGAACGATCAAGATTAAATGGAAGAGCGATAACGATAGAAAGCGTAGAGAAATAGTGGAAGAAATCAGTAAAAAATGAGAAACCAGTGAAAAATGTTTAAAAGATGCATTTTCGAGGAAAAATATCAGACATTATCGACTTGAGGTTCGTAAAGTGAGGGGGGGGGGGATTTATTAATATTGAGGCTATTTCTTAAGTGCATGATTTGCTTTTTGGCAGAATTAGTGTCATTGCAAATTTTATTGATTCTTATAAGTTGATTGATAATTGTGTTGTTTTATTGCTGTGTTTTATTGTTTTTCTATTATGTTTTGCTGTATAATATATATATAGCTCTTGGCATTCTAATTGCTATGACTTTGAATTGGTAAGCATTTAGTTATTTTCTCGTTCTTATCTTGAAATATTTTGGAGATTTATTCCTATACGTTTTGCTTTTTTCCCAACAATTGGCTTTCGCAGAAGGTTAGGCGCCTTTAAAATTTGAATTTAATGCGACATAATCGATTCCTCAGGTCGATTGGCATTTGATTGTTGGAATTCCAATTCTGGGTTGTCTTTTTCATAGCAATAGTTTATAATCTAATTATCTTTCTGTATTTCATTGTATGATTATTAATTAGGGAACATTATTTTTATATTTAATTTTAATTATTGGTTTAATAGGTAATATACTGAAAATGTTATTTGATATATATATATATATATATATATAAAATCCATTTTTTTGTCCATTCCATTTTAATTGTCTTGTGCTTTTTGAGGGGATGGCGGCATTTTTTAACGGATTTCGTTTGTCGTTAGCAGAAAAAAGCACAAATTAATATCATAAGCGAGCTTCTCTTCCTGACGAGCGACTCGCTATGATATTTTTCAATTTTATTTTGGTTTTTATCTATTTTTTGCCATTGTGTCTTGATTGTTTTTGAGTTTTTGTCTTGTGTTTCTAAGTTTGTTTTGATATATATATATATATATATAAAAGAGAGAATGAGTGGTCATTTTTATTATTAAAGAAACCTTTTGGTATCTGAAGCATCAGCTCAGTTCGTATGTGCATCAAATAATTAGTAGCTTCGATACTGTGTTAAGGAGACAAAAGGAAAGAAACAAAAACTAAGCATATTGAAAGAAGAAAAGCTACACTAGAAAGCAAAGAACAGGAAAATGTAAAAACATTTGCTAGTGAAGAAGAAGAAAGCATAACAACAGATAATTTTGCGCAATTCGTATGAGAATTCAAACTCTGAATCTGACAGAAATATTTGATTCCTATTAAATTAATACTTAAACCACAGCCTGAGAATTCAAAAAGAATTATAAACAAGTAAAACTTTGATTTTAGTCTCCACTATCATCTTTTTATCATTTTAAAGCCAAATTCAACGTTTTTTTCTTTTTCATTTAGTTAAAATGACCCTTTTTTAAAAAAAACATCGACAAATACATTATTACTCATTTAATCATTGTAATTAAAAAGGGTTGATATTTAAATCAAGTATCTTCTGTAAATTGCGTGTTGCAGTATTGCATTTGTTTTGAGATGAAATTTTTCAGTTTTTATGAAATCAAAATGGCGTAAAAGATTCATAGGTTTCTAATTTTTTTTTCACTTTATGATACATTCAATATAAATATACAGGGTGTCCACGTTTATCGTGGTCCAATAGCTAATTTCTAAGCCGTTAGAGAAATATATATATTTCCAGTTGGAAAAATCCTTTAAATGAAGGGGAAATTATATTTTATATTTTTTGAGTCACTGAATAAATTATAAATGTCTGAAAAAGTTACGAATTCTAATTTTTTATACTGTTCCCCGGTCCTATCAGCCATATTTAGTAAAATATTCTTCACTCACTAACATTTTAAACAAAAGAAGTTCCATTCTTCTGCGACTAAAACTGACCGAGTTATGGAGCTTTGAATTTCCTTATTTTAAACCAATCAGCAGCCTCATCGAGAAAGTGCTGCGCATTGATTGGTGGATCGTCTTCAAGACGGCTATTGAAATGGTGTAAAGTGGTCAAAGTCAGCGATACTCAAAACTCAATAACTCCGACTGTTTTAGTCGCAGAACAGTGGAACTTTTTTTGTTTCAAAGGTTAGTGCGTGAAAAATATTTTACTAAATATGACTGATAGGATCGGATGACAGTATAAAAAATTAGAATTCGTAATTTTTTTCAGAAATATATTTATAGACTCAAAAATACATAAAATTTATCTAAAACAGGAGGGGTCATCTTATTAGATAGCAAAGAAAATGCGATTCTTAAGGGGTTAACTGTCTTGGTCAATCCGGAACCGCTGCTTTTCTGTGTGAGATACAATTAAAAGTTCAACCAGCCTCGCTCTGTACCGACCAGCTTGGACAGTAGATCCAAAAGTCTGGAAGAACTTCTACTCGGCGCAAACACACAATAACCAGCAACTATACAGGGTGTCCACACTTATCGTGGTCCAATACCTAATTTCTAAACAGTTAGAGATAGACATATAGTTGCAATTGGAAAAATGCTTTAAATGATGGGGAGAATTATATTTTATGTTTTTTGAATAATAGAAATTTAAATTAAAAGGAAAATAAATTAAAAGAAAAAGTAAACAATAATAGTAATGAAAAATAATGAAAACAATAAACGTTTTTGCGCGCAACCGCAGCAGCAAAAAGTAATTGCTTCAACAGAATTTTTTTTAAAAATAATACAACAAAAACTATAAAATAAAAAAACCAAAGATTCTCTAATACTTAGAACACTTTAATTAGAAATTATTCAAAATGGAAAGGAACTAAAATGGCGCACTCATCAGAAACCACACGCCACTTTTTGTTCAAAAAGAACAAAATTTTCTGTGGAAAGGAATGGCAAAAAGTCAAAATTTATTATGTTTTTTGAGTTATTGAAATATATTTCTGAAAAAGTTACGAATTCTAACTTTTCCTACGGTCCCCCCGGTCCTATCAGTCGTGTTTAGTAAAATATTCTTGACACTCTAACATTTCAAACAAAAAAATCCCACTCTTCTTCAGCTTTAAATTACATGATTTTTAACCAATAAACGGTCTCATCGAGCAAGTGCTTTGCATTGATTGGTGGATCGTCTTCAGGACGGCAATTGAAATGGTGTAAAGTGGTCTAAGTCAACGATATTCAAAGCTCCATAACTCGGTCAGAAGAGTGGGACTTTTTTGCTAAAAATGTTGGAGAGTCAAGAATATTTTACTAAATATGACTGATAGGACCGGGTGACAGTATAAAAAATTAGAATTCGTAAATTTTTTTCAGAAATATCTTTATAGACTCAAAAAAACATGAAATTTAATTCTTCCATTCATTTAAAGCATTTTTCTAATTGGAACTCTATGTCTATCTAAGTTTAGAAATTCGCTATTGGACCACGATAAGTGTGGACACCGTGTATAGTAATATCATATGATATTCCAGTATAGGTATTTTATTTGAATAAAGTTAATCGAAAGATAAATAACAGATTATTTGGGTATTCACCCGGATATTTACCGTAGGCATTTATCCTTAAAAATAAATACCTGGGTATTTTACATCACTAATGGGACAGAATTTTTCACATTAGTTTAAACCATCATTTCCTACTAAAAATTTTGAATTTTTTTAAATAACCGAAACAAAATTAGCTTTTCCTGTTTTGATAAGCATTAAGATATCCGACTGGTTTAAAATCGTTTTGTTTTTGATGAAACTATCAAAAAGAATTTTATGACTTAATTTTGTAGCCTGTTTAACCAGCCTTCTACAACTGTCTCACTTTTTACTCTACGCGAATAACAAATGGAGTTACAGCTGTTTTATTACCGAACTGTAAGCATTATTTTATGCTGCGTGAAAACTTTAGATGCGTTTTCTGAGGAATGATATTTTTGAGGAAAACTGTCGACCGTAACAATGATTTCTCTAAACGTTATTCAAGTATTGATATGAAATTTTCTGAGATTGTTTTCTGTAATATGCTCGATGTTTTCCTCTAAAAACTAAGGTCAATTTTAAAATCAAGTAATATTTTTAAGTGCTTAAATATAAACGGAAAGCATTTTTTATCCAAAATTACCAGTTTAGTAACTATGTTCAGCTATATCTCAAAACTATTTTGAAGTACAAGAAATATTTTAGAGCATAACACAGATAACTGTCTTAAAAATATACTCCTACAAGGATTTATGTATATGTAGAATGTGATTTTGCCTATGGCTGTTAGCGTAAGGCAAATATTTTAGTCATTTTTCTTCAAATTTCTCAATTTTTTAAAAAAACTATTATTTTGAAAGCCTAATTTTACAATATTTTCAAAGTTTTAAAACATACGCAGTTGAAAAATAACATTAAAGATATATATAAGTTATTTTTCAAAAAAATGTCTCCGAACCCTTTCGATACCTTAACCAAAGACATTTTATTTTTGTTGTGACGCTGTGTATCTTTTCTCCGTGAGTTTAGGTTAGTATTGTTTTCACCTTTACCGCGTTCTCATGCCTTACGTGATAATAATCACGGTATGTGATTTCACACTCATTGGCAAACACGACTACGCATGTCACCTAACTACAAATTATATGTCATCTTACGTTGGTCACGTGTCTTTTTTTTTTACCTGGAATGAAAGGGCGGATACTCTTGCCAAAAATGTCACGGAGTCGGACCTATACATTGAGTGGATCGCAGTGGAAGATGTTTGTTCATACTATAGTAATGTTTCGCTTCAAAAACCGATTGAAAACCTTCGAAATAGCAAATATCTAGAAATCCTGGGAGACCTTCCATCCATCTTATCCCTTGCACCTTGGTTGAAAAATATACGTGAGGATATCATCATTACTCGCATTTTAACCCGAATGATCATCACCACGGCTCTCTTGCACAGATTTGGGGGTACCAGAATAGACCCCTTGGACTTCACAACAACCCCTTTTGCTCAGTGTGTAATCAAGAAAACACTATCGAGCGTATTCTTTTAAACTGCAAGAAGTATTTGCCCCACAAAAGGATCTTCTGCTTGGAACTCAATCTGAATCTTCAAATTTTTTCCTCATGAAAAGTCTTTCTTCATACGATTTGCTCTTCTAAAAGCCGTCTTCAGGTTTTTCTTCAGTAGCTGAAACTCTGACATCAACTAACTGTGATTCTCGTATACTAGAGGATAGCAGCCTTTGCCGCTATATATCGCAAACAAAACCCAACTTCAACGTGTCTTTTTTCTGCAACTGAAGATGCGTAAAGGTAAATAAATCAATCGAATTCATAAAAATGAATTCGTAAAAGTTCATTGACTCACATCCCAGGAATTCTTTCATTCAACAGCAAAGCAATATTTCATGGACGGTATTCACAAGTAAAAGAAAAACCGCAAATATATTGCTGTGATCAAAATGGCCATAAAAGCCGCATTTTGCTTTCCGCTATGAATAAGACAGGGAAAATTTCGACTGGTATAATTCAGGAATGTCTAAAAGGAATCATAACTCATGTTCTTAGAGAAGAGTTTTAAGATTTTATCCGCGGTTTCGTGACTTTTTTTGGTCTTTTTACGTTTGCTAAACTAAAGTGCTTTTATGGTAATCATGAAAAAAATAATAACAAGGACGTAGTTTAATGGCGTGTGGTTTATACTTGCTGATGTCGATTTCGCATTCAAAATTTTAAAACATTTCAAAAAACAATATTGATTATTATTGCATTTCATTTTAGTATTTTTATGATTGTCAGTATTAAACATGCGATGATTTTCATTTAAACTCAAAAGATACTGTTTGAGATTTAAAAAAAAAGTAAAATGTGACGAAAGTGAATTTTCCCTCGACTTTGTGTGCGTGTGCGCGTGTGTGTGTACGTGTGCGCGCGTGTGTGTGTGTGCGCGCGATGTCCAGACGAATCTATCGTACCTATAATCGTCTAGACGGATCTATCGTACCTTATAAAAGGCAGTGTATGTGTGCGTGCGTGCGATATCCAGACGAATCCGTCGCACTTACAGCCATGAAATTTCGCACACAGGTAGACGTAATGGTGACTCAATGCATCTCGAAGCCAGAATTTTAAAATTTAATCTACAAAATTTTTGATTTAATGCTTTATGTTGTTTTGGGTCATTTTTGGCACGTTTATGGCTGTAGTATCTTTTCTAATGATCGTTGAAACACAATCAATGCACCATCGGATAGAACAAACAATTTTCGTTCTAATGAAGTTTTTTTAACATAATTTACTGAATTTTGAGAAATTTTTAAATAATAATCACTTTTATGATAATTTTTTATAATGATTTCTTCAAATTCTCTCATCTGATGTTCTAACAACTCTACAATTTTCATTTTTTTCAGCTTCTGCTGAAACGTTTATGTCGGATTTAAAACAAGAACGGTTAAAATATCTTATTCCGTTTTCTATTAAATGAATTTTTCCCTGATGAGTTCAAACAGTCTTTTTTCTAGCGAGATTTGACACCGAGAGTGTCTCCGGACGATCCCAGAATGCATTGTTTCTTCCTCGCAGGAGGTGACGTAATATGCTTTCATTCCCAGCGTGCATTTCTACAATCAGATTCCTTACGGTGACGTCATTACATTCGCGTCATTGTCGAGAGGAAAAATAAGCGGGAAAATCAATAATGTGTATCTTTTGTTTTGATTTTGTTTTCAAAACTTTTTCCTGTCATTGTGGGTATTTTTTTTTCCCATTTTGTCGAATTGTCCTGATTCCACGGGCAACGCCGTGCGTGTACTGCTAGTACTCTTATATAAGAATATCACAAATGAAGATAAATACAATTACAATAAATTAAAACTAAATCGAACACTCTACTTGTTACACTAAATGTTCACACCCATATTTTAAGCTTAAGCAAATCTAATTTACAAAGAAAAACTAATATTTTTTCTTATGATGGATTTGATATGATAAGTAACGAAATAAATTTAACGTATACATTTCTTACAAACACATGTTTATTAGTATGCTAAAAGGTAGAAATTTAAACCATTTTAATTATTTCCACTTTTTAGTCTTTAGTTTATAATTTGTTATAATAAATGTTATAGAATCGTGAAACCGGCTTTTTTCTCAAATTCCCTATCAAGGGTTGCCACTCCTAAGGAAATGAATTCTAATTACATTAATCGATTGAATGATAAATAAGTTCCGAAAATATTAATTAATATTATCATCATTAGAATACCAAATTTCAAAATTCTTGCACATCAGGAAGTGAATGAATAATTGATTACAAAATTCCATCTTTAAAAACATGAAACAAGTCAAGTTGAATAAAAGTAAATAAAAAGATTCCAAGGCTTAAAATAAATGAATGATTGGATAATAATTTAAACAAACAATACTAGCTGTGATCGCGCGATAACTCTCCTCTATAAATATCCTATATAAATCCTGAATCTTTATTAAAAATATTATTTTTATTATTATAAGTAATTTGTATATTAAGTTATTCTAATCATTATTTTATTATATTTATATTAAAAGTCGCGAAAAAAACCCTCTATAAATATTGTTCTCTTTAGCATGAGGCTTTAGCACAGTGAGAACAGTCTAATATTTGTTTACGCACCGTACATTTCAATTTCTGGATTTGGTACTAAATTTGAAGCAGATTTATAAATACATAATTTTTAAGCAGATTTATAAAATTACTACATGCCAAATTTCATCTATCCAATATGTAGAGGTTCCGAATTTTAGTGTTCATAAACATACTGACACAGACTCGTGGTCGTGATAGTCACATACTCATGATAATTCCAGAATAACTTCTTCGGAACTCAAAGAGGTCTAAAACGTAGAAATATATATATATTATTCCGCTGTATAGATGATTTAATATTATTCAATAAAGAAATGGACCTTAAGCCTCATATTGACTTCTATCCTGAATATTTAAACTTATAAGAACTAATGACAATGAATTAGCTGCACAATTTTTAGTTCTAGATATTAAAATCATAGATAATAAATTAGTAACAGATATCTTTGATAAAAGAAATGCATTTAATTTTCAAATTAATAAATTCCCTTTTTGGAATAGTAATCTTAGCATTTCTGTCTTCAAGAATTTAGGTAAAAAAATTATATAATTGGAAATAATAATTTATTAACTGACATTCATATTAGAATTAAGAACATAAAAATTTTTTATTCCTTTGCACTGGATTATGGAATGCCTATAGGTTTACTAAGAGTATATATAGATAAGAAATATTTAGGTCATTTAGATTAAAACATTCATATTGGTTTATAAAGGAATATTTTTATTTCTTTGATAGAGAGATAGTGTTTTCACATATTCTACTCGTAAAGTGTAATTTTATTCAAATTTGGATACTGAATTACTGGTTTAAGATTTATTACATAGATGGCGCCAGGATCTTTTATGTGAAATTTTCCTTTTTAATAGACATTTTTATCAATTTTCAAATATTATCTAGATAAATGACTGTATTACATTCTTTAAAATGGTTTTGAGAATTTTAATATAGGTATCTTACTAATTCTTGATATCAAAAATTACTTATATTATTTGGTCAATTATGCTGTTTCGTGGTAAGAATTTTGGTTGTGGCAACATGTGATGCCAATGTGAATGGCGCGTTATATTGAAAGAGATGAATTCTGGTAAGTATAAGAGGAGACACTGATTGTTAATGTTTAATGAAAAGTATGGGTATTTTATTGAATTATATATTTACTGTCTTTAGTGCAATATAATGTTATATTACATATTTTAATCCTGAATTTTAGTCGTTTCTATACAGTTATGCTATATAGTTAGGGTGAGTATAAGACTTTTCTTTCTAAATTCTTTCATTTTAGGGTAAATTACCCTGTTTATTTTTTCAACAACAATAGTAACAGGGATGGTTTATACAGCAAAATTAATTTAACCTGGCTAAAGCTTGTCCACAGCCAAGCTGCTATATTAATTGTTGAAACCTCCATTTACTTGGTTTGCCTATTTCAATACTTTTAATAACAACAGAGTTTTTTTACTTGTTGACATATAAATGCTTAAACTTGATTTATTGTTCATGGTATCTTTAGTATTTTCAGTTTTCTAGATTTTATTTAAAATTGATATATCGTTCAAATAATGACTTTTTAGTATAGGATTTGATTCTTGATATGTTTTGTTTACTTTATTTCTGTATGATTATATACAAGTTATATATATATATATATTGCAAATAATTAAAACTCAAATAACATTTTCAGTATATACACTATTATACCAATAATTACAATTAAATATAAAATAATGTTACCTTATAAATAATCATACAATGAAATACAGAAAGATAATTAGATTATAAACTATTATATATATATAAATTACTATTACAATATTTTTTTCCTGTTTATTCTTTGTAGGAGGGAAAGTAAAAACTGAAGTACTACTTTCCTCAATTTAAATAGAAGATAGTTCTTTCCGATGAAATTCAAACAAATACTAGTTTAAAACAAATAATATTCAACACTTACAGCAACGAATTAGGAATCAGCGTGCTAATTTAAACAGATCTTTACACGCTTTTTAAAGAATTTCCCAACAATTGAGCTTCTACTTTTCGCAAGCCATTGACATAATTAATGAGGCAGAGCAGATTATTCGTTTGTTTGCATGCTTATCGATCGGTTTTTAATTAGTGTTTTCGCTTTTCAAGGTTGCGTCGCGAAATAGTTAATATTTATCTGATCGTGTTTGTTATGCTATCGCAAAGCCAGGCTGAACGGAAATCTGGAATGTGTTTAGATTTAACGATAATTTTTAATTAGGATTAAGAGTAAACTGACTGAAAGTAATTTCATTAAAAAATGAGAATAATTTGCACTATAAACAGTAATTTGAGTTGTAAACTATATTAGAAATTTGTACAGATTCTTGAAATGCAACGAATGGAAATATAATTAAAGAAAACAACAGGAATAATATCTATACAGGGCAATTCTAAAATCGTGGGACAAATTTTGAAGACGCGTTGCCACAAGAAATAGATATGAGAGGTTTAGTTTAGTTTAGTTTATAGTTTAATTTATAGTTTAATTTATAGTTTAATTTATAGTTTAGTTTATAGTTTAATTTATAGTTTAGTTTATAGTTTAATTTATAGTTTAGTTTATAGTTTAATTTATAGTTCAGTTTATAGTTTAATTTATAGTTCAGTTTATAGTTTAATCTATAGTCTAGTTTAGTTTATAGTTTAATTTATATTTAGTTTATAGTTTAATTTATAGTTTAGTTTATAGTTTAATTTATAGTTTAGTTTATAGTTTAATTTATAGTTTAGTTTATAGTTTAATTTATAGTTTAGTTTATAGTTTAATTTATAGTTTAGTTTATAGTTTAATTTATAGTTTAGTTTATAGTTTAATTTATAGTTTAGTTTATAGTTTAATTTATAGTTTAGTTTATAGTTTAATTTATAGTTTAGTTTATAGTTTAGTTTATAGTTTAGTTTAGTTTAGTTATGTCCCGGTTTGCAGCAACAAGAGTGCCATTTTGAGACGGACCTCGTAATTTTGAACCGCGGTCAGATGACAAGGACGACACCTGGGCTGGCACCTCCTCTCCAAGCTTCCGCATCACACCAGCGGGAGGACATTTGGCCCCGACGGATTTAACATAGATATGGAAGGAAACCTAACTTGTTACCTTACTGCATCGTGTACAGAAATTTCTTAACAGCAATGCTTATTCAGAATTGCGTACATCAACAGTAATGCAAGTTTGAAAGTGTCGATGGAGTGTTTGGCGTCCATTTTTGGACGGATTCCATTGCGGACCAGGTCACTAGAACATCCGTTGAGACTACATTCTTGCGAGAAATACCTAGAATTTTTGAAATTGACTCGCATTGTTTCGTCGATACTTCCGAGCTCGCATTATTTTTTTATGCATGGCAAGTATATTTTATCATATATTGACAGACAAATCAAGACAGATAAAACATTATCATGCAACGATGTTTCAGAATAGAGGTTCGAATTTGATTTCTAATTTTTTTTTTATTTTCTCGCGTACGAAGTATAGAAGGAGAAAGTATTGTGGGCCACCAGCCGAGTACCTGTAGGTGACGCTGCAATCGCCAGTGACGTCAGAGCATCAAGCTGCCGAGAACAGAAGACGAGATGGAACGCGGTACGAGATGTATGAACCACAGAGAAGGAGTATCAGAGGTCTCACTCCGCAATTTGATCAGCGCCCCCACTCGCCAACAAAGAGAACTAGCCACTTCGATACCCGCGCCGTTTCAAACGGAACACCAAGGCCGCCGCCATGTTTGTTTTGTTCGATATCTCGATCTTCATAAGAACAGGTAAGTTTAATACATGTTTCCTAACTTATATCAAAGTAGATTTAAATTAATCAAAAATTTGAAACATTTAGTTTCACTTTTAAAAATAAAATAACGATATTTAGTTTTTTCTCACGCTGGCGTATTCTGGTTAATTCCTTAGTTGGCCACAGATGGCGTACTGTCTATGTGAAGTGCAATGTTAAAAAAGTTGCCATTAGGATCTATTGGAGTGAGATCTTCGATTCTTCTTCTCTGCGGTATGAACGACGTTGGTTTTATTTCGCAAGACCAAAAGACAAAATGAAACAACGCACGGTGTAAACGACGATATACGATGCTATTGAGTTCCATCCTTATCATATGACGAACTAGAACTACTTTAATTGTACATGGCTCTAAACATTGCTTAGTATAATAATGTAACTTCCTAATGGCAATATAATACTTTAGTTTGAAGAACTGTGTATTCATTTATGGAACCAATCACTAAGCCTAATGATGATAGCTTATAGTATTGTAAACGCCAAAAAATTCGATCTCGAGATTTTCGATGATTGAATCTCAACGTTTTGGTCCTGTTTGAGCCCTAACAAACTATTTTTGGAATTATATCTTTCTGTCGGTCTATTAACAAAATAACTCAGAAACATCACGGGGCTGGAAGGATGAAATATGATATAGAAGTATTTACACTTGATACTGTAGAATTCTATCAAAAATTTCACAAAATATTTCGAAGGGAAGTCTTTCTATTCAGGCGATTCAGCTTCTCAGAATCGATTATTTTCGCTTGCGTTTCTGCTGCGGTGTAGATCCTGCATTTAATGAGACAATCAAAGAAAAGTAACAAAATGTTTGTTCTAAAGATTTTAAATCTGAAAACCCTATTTCAAATTCTCGTTCAAAGCTAATGGATTTTTAGCTTATATTTTCTGAAAACAGTAAAATTTCCCTTTTTTTTAAATTGTCATTCAAAGCTAATGGCTATTTAGCGTATATTTTTTGAAAACATTTAAATTTCCCTATTTCAAATTCTTGTTCAAAGCTAATAGATTTTTAACGCATATTTTTTGAAACATTGAAATTTCATCTAATTCTGTAAATGGAAATTTAAAAAAAAAAAAGGAATTATAAGAAGGAAATTTTAATCAAACCTTCATCACATATTATTGGGAAGGGTTGCCTTATTTGGGCCGATGCCTAGATTTGATCTTTTTCGTAATCTCAATTCTGTTAATTATTTGGACTGTAAAGTAGGCAACTTATGTTGCAACGATGTAAATGTAGCGGTTTGTGGAGTCATTTTTACGAAAAAGCGCTGTGTGGTTGCAGTTAAAGAACAAATGCTTGGATTTAGGCATCATCAATTAAATATTTTGCGCTGTTTTAGAGTAAGTAGAAAAGTATGATATTTTCAGATAGAAAACTTGTTTGGCTACAATTTGCTGTAATAATTTGATTAAAATAGTTTAAAGATAAGATTAGGATAATTTTTTTTTAGTTCTAAAAGTTGCTCAGATTGGATCATAAACAATTTCCTCATTAGTAATTGCGCAGAAAGCAGTTATATTCATGAATCTCATAAACTGGGATTGGAACAAGCCAAAGCAACAAGCGGGAATGGTCTCCCCTAAACTTTCTCGTATACTTCTAACACACGTAGAGAAAAAATAAGCTAAAAGGCAACGAAAAGAACAGGAACCCCTAACGCAGTGGAGAAAAAAATAAGCGAAACGTCATGACGATTTCCGAAGGTCGTCCAACGCGGAAGTGGAATTAGAAGCCGGCGTGATTAACAAAAGGACTGGGTGTAAGATAAAGGAAACGAAATTTGCCATTTGAATGCCGTTTTTTGAACCGATTGACACAAAAATTCGACACAAATCTACCATTAAGGTAAGAAGGCC
Organism: Araneus ventricosus; assembly: GCA_013235015.1. Taxonomy (NCBI): domain Eukaryota; kingdom Metazoa; phylum Arthropoda; class Arachnida; order Araneae; family Araneidae; genus Araneus; species Araneus ventricosus. The sequence goes on along the minus strand of BGPR01001285.1, from coordinate 60,638 downwards.
ACATACCAAATTTCATTTATCAAAGTAATTTTTGAAAGAAATTATTGCGTTCAAAAGTATGCTATTATACAAACAGACAGACAGTCAACTCTTTGACGGATTTGATATAAATCTACATTCCTAATGGTAAAAATGTGTACCAAATTTTATTCACCTAACTATTTAAGTTTGAGAGTTATTCCGTCCACATTAACACGGACATACAGACGGACAGACTTCCCGTGGACGGATTTTGTCCAAATTTGATAGAAACACACAAATTATGTTTAAAGACCACATACCAAATTTCATCCCCGTATCTCTAATAGTTATCGTGTTCACAGACAGACATAATTCCAAAATTGTGTTTTTCGGACTCAGGGAGGTCTAAAACGTGGAGATTCGTCAAAATCTCGAGTTCGAATTTTTTGACGATTACAATACTTTCTCTTTGCATACTTCGTATGCGAGAAGGTAAAAAAGCACTATAAAGGATGATAAAAGACTTCGAATGCCGGTTCAAAAAGAATATAAACTAAGACTATGTAGTTTTATATCTTATGTGAGGAAACAAAGGGAGAAGAAGTGATACAGTGCATAAATGCCATACTTCGGTTCATATATTGTTTGCTGGAGCCAATTGAGGAATCTAAAAATACTTTTGCTTTAACTGCGATTAAAGAAGTGGGTGGTTTCAATTTGAGAAACCAGTTTATTGAGTCGGACCCAGTGGCGGCTCGTCCATTAGGACTGCAAAACTGCAGTCCCTCCTGAAATTATTTTAAAATTTGTATTTTTGTTTTTATTCTAATTGGCTTACTTTTCTACTCTAAGAGTTCAATGATAATCGAAAATGGCTAAAAAGTAATATAGAACGTAAAAGGAAGACGGAAAATCAATCAAGACTTAAGAGAGAGACAGACCAGAGCTGCAGAGAGTTTTGCCCCTCCTAGGATCGAAATTTCGCGTATTGAGCAACTCGGAGCTCTCAGTCGGAAGAAAAAAGCAACCCTTTCTCCCATTGAAATTAGAACCCCGAGAGCTGCCCCTGAAGCAGCTCTCGCTCGGCGCGACTTCCTCATTTGGATTTTTTTCGCTTTCTCTCAGTAGTCTAGTCGTTAAGTAGTTTTTTAAATCAAATTCTGTAGGAGTTGTAATTTTTTGCTTCTTTGTGTTTTTTGGGGTGCTGAGTACGCATCTGAGGTTTACCATCAGAAATTATTTGCAGAAATTTTAATTATAGCCAAAAAACTTATAACTTTGCTTATAACTCAGAAATTATCAATTATTAGTATATCATCAATATATATCAAAATTATCAGCATAAAATTTCCTACAACTTAAGTCTATACAACTTCAGTAGCACTTCTTGTTTCTGAGCTGACCAGCGGCCACTGGTTGGGCCGATGACATAATATGCTATTTTTTAAAAATATTTTCAAGTGTATTACTTAAAAATTTATTGCATCATTTTAACGATAAATATACTACAACAAAAAATTCAACCTAACAAAAATCAACACCTCATTAAAAAATATTTAAGATGTCAAAATAGGGCAACCTTCCCCTATAAGGTATTCCACCTGGTTATATAAGATCAGCGGCAGAGAATGCGGCATGTTTGTCTAAGATTATAAAGCTGCTTTATCAGGCTGTATTCTATAATCATTAGATCTTGGAAAAATGATAACAAAAACAGGAAAAGATTTGTTCACTCGAACAAATACCATATCCTGCTCACCCAAGAGTCCTAAAAGACCAAAACCAATTCTTGATTAACACTTTAATCTAAGCTTGTTCTCCTACATATTCAAACTCGCGGAGCACTTGATTTGAAACGTATTTAATGTAAATCTTAAACATTTCACGGAACTAATCCAGCTTTTTTCGACAAATGCTTTCTTCTGTTTCAGGCCGTTTGGCTAAATACCGAATGAGCGGCAGAAGACTTCAATTAACTGTGAACCGGAGGGAAATGAATTCGTTCTGATCTATTTGTTGACTGTGTCAAGACCTACTCTTTAACCCTCAAAGCACACTTAAAGTCTCAAAGTTATGCCCCATTCCATAAGAAACTTTACACAGAGTAGTAACGCACATAAAAAAGGCGAACCTTTTCATCTGGTATCATTAGCATCAGTTACTAATACTACTGTACTGTGCAAAGAAGTCAGAAAATATGGATAACAGTGGGTTTGGGTATAGAAAGGGTTTTTCAATGGTTCTGGTGGGGTTAGTTGAGTTTTAGTTTATTTATTTTTAGCGTCCTGTTTTGAAGAAACTCGAGGGCTATTTTTGGACGGACCTCGTCAAACTGTGGTCAGATTTCATTTACTATGGATATTTTTCATTTTCAATTCTGTACATTTCTGGAAATTTAAATTTTGTTTCTCAATAAAGTGGTTCGGGCTTTTGGGGGGCGCCGGCTCTGGTGTTCGTACTTCATCCACCTAGAGCCTATTTAAAGCCGATGAGGTGACTCTAGTAGTCATAGGTATCGGGGTTCAAGGTGGCGTTAGGTCAGATAACTAGGACGACACCTAAGCTGACACCTGCATGTCCAAACTTCCGCACTACACGAGCGGGAGGACGTTTGACCTACGACATCAAACTTAATGTGCACCAGGCCCCCCACACACGGATGAACGTCAGTGGAATTAGGTTTCGTACTTAGAACCCTCCGGCCCCAAAGCCGAGACCTTACCACTGGGCCACAGCGGCCATCAGACTTAACGTGCACCAGGCCCCACACACGGATGATCGTCAGTGGAATTAGATTTCGAACCTGGAACCCTCCGGCCCCGAAACCGAGAACTTATCACTAAGCCACAGCGGCCACAGGTATGGGTGGTATAGGAAGAGATCAATTATGGTATTCCGGCCTATCCGGCGTGCCCTTCAGCCACATTATGCCGGATATTTGGGAGTCTACTGTACTTAAATTCTGACCACCTGTATCAGCTTAGATTTAATAGCACACTTCATACACAACGAAGTTAAAGACATTTATTCTTCATAAACTTTACTAAGCTAACTAAAGAAAAGATATATATATTTAATTCTAAAGAGGTTAATTAAATTTTGGTTTTATGACTTTTAAGCAAATCCATAATATTCCTGTGGTACTCTTGATCGAAATACTTCGGTAAATGGACATGATTTTTCTACTTCGTCTACAAAATAAAAGTTGAATTGGGATAAATGTCGTTGTCAATTAATAAAGTCCTTTTACTCTTTGGCAGACAGTAAAAATTTTAATGAGCTGTAAAATGCGCAGGAGATTTATTTTTAAATAAATTGTAATATTCCAATTTTTATCAATTGTTTGATTTTTTTTGTCTGATTGCTCATAGTATCAGATTTTTAATAGTTATATACAATGAATGATATAATATGCAAGTCAATATAAATCGTATGTTCAAGCTGCAGCATTCATATACTGAATGCATGAATAATTTTAAATAAAAGACATTCGTTTCCGAATTTACTATATTATTTACTCATCATTAGATCTTATTTATCAAGATAGAAAAAAATCAAGGAAATAAATTCATAGGTACATGAAATACGTATAAAAGACTAAACATATTGGTTCATTATTAGAATTGAAAATTTCTAAGCCAGATCTAATTTAGACTCCGTGTCAGAATTGAAATCTGAGCCACTGCTTAAAGCACTGTCCAGGACATGATGGCGGTTTATTTTGGCAGTCTTGACATCGGAATGATGTGAACTCGATAGCTTTGTGCCTGTAACAGTATTTTCTGCAGAAGACGGAATTCATGAGACAAAAAAAAAACACAATGAGAGAAACTACTCTACGCAAACCAGCTATGATAAGCCAACTGAACTCAAACGCTATGTCTTTTACGCAATATGCCATCTGACAAAACAAAATGAATATACACAATGAGCCAGTCAGCCGTTACTTTAAAGTGCATAATAATTTCAAAAAATTAAGACTATAGAGAATCGAATACATATTTATGTGACTTATAAATGTTAATATCACCATGAAAATAAATGCCACAACATGAACAAGTTAGCCTTTATTTTCAAAGTGCATAATNGTTTCAAAAAATTCATGACTTATAGAATTGAACGCATAATGATGTGGGTTATAAATGTGAATGTCATAGCATTCATGTCGTTTGGCATCATTATGAAAATGAATGCCACAACATGAACAAGTTAGCTGTTATTTTACAAGTGTATAATATAAGTGTGTAATACATAAATTAAGGCTATATAGAATTGAACGCATAATGATGTGGCTTATAAATGTGAATGTTATAGCATTCGTGTCATTTGGCATCATTATGACAATGAATGCCACAACATGAACAAGTTAGCCTTTATTTTCAAAGTGCATAATAGTTTTAAAAAATGCAGGCCTTATAGAATTGAAGGCGTGATAATCTTAATATAAATAAAAGTCATTGTGGGTATGTGGGTGGGTATGTATGTGGCTATGTTCCACATCTCCTCCTAAACCAATGGACGGTTTTCAACCAAATTTTGTACACTTATTATTTAAGAGAAGGGGAAGACACTTATGAACTTTTCCAAGTCCCAAAGTTAATTAAACAGTCAGTTAATTAGAAAATAACCGAAATCGTTTTTCCGCCGTAACTTCGGAGCAAACTGTCCGACAAAAAAAAAATATTTTTATACCATCTTAAAGTTCAAATTTTTACCTTTTCAATGATACTAATTTTATTTCTCTGACATTTTCCCTTCGATTGTTATTAATTTTTAAAAGTTCCAAAACTTTAAAATGCGTGCAGACGATTTTGAAATAACGAATATTTATAGCTACTCCGTTGCTAGGCAACGGTTAGACTTTGAACTAATTCACCTTTATTTCCAGCTTGGCGCTTGATACAGTTGCCAAATAGATTTGGCGATTGCTTAAATCGGAAGGTTACCGGAAAACGGTCTATGAATCCAAAATAAACAAACCAGGATCGTCCATTGACGTATATGATATGGTTGTCAGAGTTTTTATAATAGGAAGGTATATTTTGTCTTATGTATTCTTTTAAACAGTAGAAGCAGATGACATATAGCATGGTGGATGATATATTCCAAAGAGCAGATGATACCATTGAGTACAATGATGTAATTTACAGTAACAGAGAATTAAATTAGTCGTCCAATTATGTATTATCAACCGTCAGAACTTTTGACTTCCCCTTTCTATATATAACGAAACATTTACATTCGTAAATTTAAAAAAAGTAGCAATTCAAATTCTTCGCGCACGAAGTCGCGGGTAACAGCTAGTATTGCTTATAAATGTGAATGTTATAGCAATCATGTCATTTGGCATCGTTATGAAAATGAATGCCTCATCATGAACAAGTTAGCCGTTATTTTAAAAGTGTATAATATAAGTGTGTAATATTTAAATTAAGGCTATATAGAATTGAACGCATAATGATGTGGCTTATAAATATGAACGTTATAGCATTCGTGTCATTTGGCATCGTAATGAAAACGAAAGCAACAGCATTCATGTGAGCGAACGAGCTAAACGGCGAGCCAGATTTCGAAGAATTTCTCTGAAATTCGTGTAACAGGAAGTGGTCGACTTCATTGTCGCTCTTGGTATGGCGGAAGTCCATTTCTCAACGACGACGTTTTAAATTTTGACATTATGACTTATAATTAAAAAGCTCTTCTTTCCTCACACCGCTAGATTCCTCGCTTTGTACATCGGCTGTTGTTCTTTTTTTTAATATTCCGACTTGCCATACTCCATTTTTCGACAATCTCAGCAAAAAATTCGTCTTCCGCTTATTTCCATCTGTTTTTTCATAATGTTAATATGGCAGAGAGATGAAAACTTGCGGAAGTCATCACTCTGTGTGCCGTACTGCAAATAAAAGTAAAAAACCACTTTTCAAATATTCGTTTACAAAAGAGGGTTATACACCGCTCTGATAAAAATTGAAAGAAGAAAATTTTGTATTGTGCCACTTTTATTAGGAAGAAGAAATTCTCTTGTCGAGCAAAAAAATTTAGCAAACTTCCACTCGAATTAAAACGTTTAAACGCTAAAATACTCACTTCCTAGAAGATCTATCATCATAGTTTCGTTTCAGTAGAGAACAAGAACAATCATTTAATCTCTCCATCTTGTTTGTTTATTAGAATAAACATATTTTAATTTAGGAAACGAATTGAGAGCTTGATCTTTGACACTAATTTTCGGAAACTGCTTGAAAGTCGAATTATACGCTGTTAATTTTCTTTCATTCAAGTTTTCTCACTTTAAAATCAGAAATAGGTTTCGCATTTGTTAAACGCATTGGTCGAATTGATATTGTTTCAAGTAAAACTTGATAATGAGGCTTTGACCCAATGTATATGTTACCGGCAAAGTTCGAAATTTCGCGTTTTTAAGCAAACTGTGAAACGATTAACATTTTACACATTTCCTAGGCATTCTATACAATGCCAAATGACAAACCTGCAAAGTATGACGTCACTCTGCGTTACTGTTTATAAGAAATAAAATTAAGTGCACTTCAAAATAAAATTGTTTCTTTTTTTGATGCAACCAGAAGGTTCATGCAGAGTGAAAAACACACTGAAGCGACTCGGCTGATCTCGTTGCCATTCATGGTTGCGAGATCAAAATAGCAAAATAAAGCCAAATCCTCTTAAAAATAAGGCCAAATCCTCTTTAAAATAAGGCCAAATCCTCTTAAAAATAAGGCCAAATCCTCTTAAAAATAAGGCCAAATCCTCTTTAAAATAAGGCCAAATCCTCTTAAAAATAAGGCCAAATCCTTTATAAATAAGGCCAAATCCTCCTAAAAATAAGGCCAAATCCTCTTTAAAAATAAGGCCAAAAAGGCCAAATTTGATAATTTGATTGAGAATATCATTTGCTATTAGAAAAAAGGCGATCCTTCATTAAACTAATCCCACTTGATAGGCATATGTTCAATGCTCTATTATTAAACTAAAATTTAAGTGCAAGAAATGTAAAACATCCTTGTCTATTCAGGAGCTATTTCGTTCGACAGCTAATTATATATTATTTGAAATGCGTAATATAAAATATTTATTAAAAAACAATAGAATGAGTAATTAAAAATTGTTCGACAAGTCATTAAAGAAAATATAGCCAAAAAAGGCCAAAATTGAATTTAAGGCCAAGTGAAAATTCTTAAGGCCAAGGACTTTAAAAAAAAGCCAAATTCCCATAATTTGGCCTTAAGAAGGCCAATATGGCAACCCTGATGCAGAGTGAAAACATTGGCCGATCTCGTTGCCATTCAAAATAGAAAAATAAGGCCAAATCCTCTTAAAAATAAGACCAAATTCTCTTAAAAATAAGGCCAAAAAAGCCAAATTTGGCAATTTGATTGAAAACATCATTTGCTATTAGAAAAAAGGCTATCCTTCATTAAAAGAATCCCACTTGATAGGCATATGTTCAATGCTCTATTATTAAACTAAAATTTAAGTGAAAGAAATTTAAAACATCCTTGTTCTATTCAGAAGCTATTTTGATTGACAGCTCATTATATATCATTTAAAATGTGTAATATCAAAAATTTTTTTAAAAAAATAGAATAAGTAATTAAAAATTGTTCTATAAGTCATTAACGAAAATAAAGCCCAAAAAGGCCAAAATTGAATTTAAGGCCAAATGAAAATTCCTAAGGCCAAGGGCTTTCTGAAAAGGCCAAATTTCCATAATTTGGTCTTAAAAAGGCCAATATGGCAACCCTGATGCAGAGTGAAAACATCGGCCGATCTCATTGCCATTCAGGGTTGCCAGATCAAAATAGCAAAATAAGGCCAAACCCTCTTAAAAATAAGGCCAAAAAGGCCAAATTTGACAAATTGATTGAAAACATCATTTTCTATTAGAAAAAAGGCTATCCTTCATGAAAACGAATCCCATTTGATAGGCATATGTTCAATGCTCTATTATTAAACTAAAATTTAAGTGAAAGAAATTTAAAACTTCCTTGTTCTACAGGAGCTAATTCGTTTGGCAGCTCATTATGTATCATTTGAGATGTGTAATATCTAAAATTTATTAAAAAACAATAGGTAATTAAAAGTTGTTCTAAAAGTTATTAACGAAAATAAAGCCCAAAAAGGCCAAAAATGAAATTAAGGCCAAATAAAAATTCCTGAGGCCAAGGGCTTTAAAAAAAGGCCAAATTTCCATAATTTGGCTTTAAAAAGGCCAATATGACAACCCTTATGCAGAATGAAAACGAACACACTGAAGCGACTCGGCTGATCTCGTTGCTATTTAGGATTGTCAGATCAAAATACCAAACTAAGGCCAAATCCTCTTAAAAATAAGGCCAAATCTTCTAAAATATAAGGCCAAAAAAGACCAAATTTGACAATTTGATTGAAAACATCATTTGCTATTAGAAAAAAAGGCGATCCTTCATTAAAAGAATCCCACTTGATAGGCATATGTTCAATGCTTTATTATTAAACTAAATTTTTAAGTGAAAGAAATTTAAAATGTCCTTGTTCTACAGGAGCTAATATGTTTGACAGCTCATTATGTATCATTTGAAATGTGTAATATCTAAAATTTATTAAAAAACAATAGAATAAGTAATTAAAAGTTGTTCTAAAAGTCATTAACGAAAATAAAGCCTAAAAAGGCCAAAAATGAAATTAAGGCCAAATGAAAATTCCTAAGGCCAAGGGCTTTGAAAAAAGGCCAGATTTCCATAATTTGGCCTTAAAAAGAACAATGTGGCAACCCTGTATGCCATTACAACTGGGGACCATTCATGATCATGTGTACACATGTGTGTTCTCGAAGACGTGACACTATTTTAAGGCTTTCAGAACTCTGTTATCAGTTATAGATTAATTTTATAAAATTGTAATTCCATATGAGTGGGAACACCTAGTAGTAAATTTTAAAAAGCAATTGAAGTCAGGATTCCACAATATTTATAAAAATTAAATATAAATTAAAGACTATAAAGCTGAAAATAATTTTAAAAACTTTATTTTTTGGTAGACTAATAAAAGTGTGTTTTCAATAAATTTATTTAGAATGTTGGTGAAGATTTCTGAATAATTGACTGTGATACGGTTCCCTTTGGAGCCCAAAACTTTTGAAATTGCGATGTTGTAAGTCTCTCTGTACAACGCAATATATTTTGAAAACTTAGTTTAAGAAAAGTATATCTCAGCTTCTAAAGCCATGATATTAGAAGCTCAATTTCTGGCTTGATTTTGTTTCCAAGAAAAGTTAGCTGGCGTTGCTAGCCTAATAAATCCCCAACAACTGCTGAAAATAACTGTTACGCAGAAAAAAAACATTTAACGAATTTTTTTTCTCTCTCTCTTGTCAAAACCTTGTTACAAAACTTTGTCTCTCTCTCTCTCTCTCTCTCAGTTTTGTTACTAGAAGAAACGTGGTTCTTATTTTGCAGAAGCCTTTTAATCCCAGGTAAATACCCATAAATATTACCTTTCATACTTCAGTGATTTTTATTTAGAGTGCAAGACAGAAAAGAAGAAGGTAATTGATACTAGTTATAATTTCATTTTTATACACTTTCATTTATCTTGATTTGTTTCATGCTTGTGAAGAAGGAATTTTTGTAACCGATTTTTCACTCACTTCCTATTGTGCCCGAGTTTTCGAATTTTGTAAAGTTGCGCATTCTTTACAACATTACACCATTTTAATATTTTCAAAACTAAATTATGCATTATTCTACCAATTTAATTAAATTCGAATTCATAACTCGTGGCACCATCTGATGCTGAATTTGAGAAAACAATTGATACCAAATTTCCATATTTATAAAAATGTATTATAAATTAAAAATTGAGGTGTAGAAAAATTTGGTTGATCTAAATCAGTTACTCCTATCAGTCAAATATCTTTCCTTTAAAGTTTCTAATTATATGATTTACAGCATGCAGAACAAACAAAAAAAAATAAGCACGTAGAAAAGAATTTCCGATTATTTTTTTTATCCTATGAATTGTAGAGAGCCCAAACCTTTTTAAATCTTAGTAAAGTGAATCATCATAAGAATACAGAGTATTATTAATCCGCTTTTAAAAACGACCTGGAAAAACATACCAGGTTTCATCTGTATTTTATATTCAGCAAACGATTTTTTGTGGTTTTCGAAAATAACGCAAACACAAACCCGTTATTTATAACCTTTTAGACCAACCTTCCTTTCTCTTATACGAAAAATACAAAGTTAATCGTCAAAAAATTAGACCTCTTGATTTTGATGAAATGCTACGATTCAGACGTCCATGAATCCGAAAAGAAAACCATTTTTAGAATTACTGTCGGTTTGTCTGAAAACAAGTTAACTCGAAAACGCAGCAGGCTTCGGGCATGGAATTTGGTGTTTGGTCTCGACTTAAAAACTGAAGGTTTCTCTCAAATTTTGAATGAAATCTATCCCGAGTAAGTCTGTCTGTTCGTCCATCCGTTAACACGATAACTCAAACACGCAAATAGTTAGATAGATGAAATGAATCGTATAGTTTTATCATTAGAATTGTAGATTTGCATCAGATTTTGGACTGGATTCGTCAAAGGGTCGACCGTCTGTCAATTTGTAAATTTGCGTGAGTGTGGAAGCAAGAACTCAGATACGACTTGGTCAAATGAAATTTGGTATGTGGTCAGTAAAATCGTATAGATCTGTTATAAATTTTGGATCCTTTGAGTCGAAAAGAAGGCACCAAAAGTTCAGACTCATTCTTCTCTGTACCGAATAAGCACGAATTGCGTCACAATGTGTTAGACTATGAGTTTAAGTGTAGCTTAGTTATACAGGGTTAGCCTAAATGATTCATCGGGTTACAAAGGACTGTTTATTTACAAGTATACGACGTACAAAGACGGGTCATACATGAAAAGATACATACACTCGCCAAGTTTCTGGTACATACTACAAATGACCAGGTGCAGCTTTTCCGTATTTGCGTAGGAATGCACGCTGAACGCTCGTAAGCGAAGAACACTTCGCATATTCCAACACACAAAAACTCTTCTCCTGCATTACCGCCATCTTGTACAGTGCCGCTACAGGCCTGCCATCTAGCGAGCCACAAGGCGGGCTTTTAAACTTGGGGAGTGTATGTATCTTGTCATGTATCACCCGTCTTTGTAGGTCGTATACCTCTCAATACACAGTGTTTTGAAACCCGATGAATCGTTCAGGCTAACCCTGTATTAACGTCCCGTTTTGAAGAAACACTAGAGCTATTTTAGGACGGAGCTTATTATTTTGAACCTTGGTCAGATGACGAGCCAATGTATGTAGCCAATAACCATCTTTCAAGGGAAAAGATTAAATTAATAATCAAACATATTCATGAATATGAATTCCTGTTTAAACCAGATTCACAGTGGCAACAACTAAATGCTCAAGTGTGATTCATAATGACAACAACTGATGGTTCTAGTGGCAACAACTATATCTTGTAGTGTGATTTGAATATGCCTCAGACTGAATAATGAAATAACTTATTCGCTAAATCCTTGTTTTTTTTTTTTAAATGAGACTGTTATTGAGAAATATCTTAAATAGATAGAACTGCTTTTGTATATATATATCAAAACAAACAAGAAACAAAAGACAAAAAATCAAAAGCAACCAAGACGCAATGGCAAAAAATAGACAAAAATTATAATTAATTGAAAAATATCATAGCGAGTCGCTCGTCAGGAAGGGAAGCTCGCTTATGATATTAATTTGTGCTTTTTTCTGATAACGACATACGAAACCCGTTAAAATAAGTCGCTATCCCTTCAAAAAGCACAGGACAATTAAAAATGGAAAAATTCTGGAATAAAAGACAAATACATTGAAGTTGATTTTAAAAAATCGAAAGCAAAAAAAATCCGAATACAAAAGACCTAGAATAAAATAAAATAAAATAGTAGTATTCACAAAAAAATAAAATAAAAGCGAAAAAGGCTTACCACCGCCAGGAATAAGCAAACAGGTCTGTGAGAGGCACGAGGAAATGGACGCCAAACCAGTTATATATATTTATAGGTTGTTGTTTTGATAGTGTTAAGTTTATTATATCATTGATATTTTTAATTTCCAATTCTGTATATTTCTGGAAATTGGTTTGTAAATTTTGTTTCTCAATAAAGTGGTTCGAGCGTTTGGTAATGGGGGCGCTGGCTCTGGCTGTGGTATTCGTGCTTTATCTACCGTGTGCCCATTTAAAACCGATGAGGTGACTCTAGTAGTCCTAAGTATCAGGGGTTCGGGGTGGCGTTACGGCAGATGACGAGGGGAACGCCTGAGCTGGCACCCTTTCTCCAAGCTTCCGCACCACACCAGCGGGAGAACGCTTTAGCCACTACGTCTGATTTAATGTGCAGGAGACCCACATACACGGTGCATCTTCAGTGGAATCGGGTTTTGAACCTGGAGCCCTCCGGCCTCGAAGTCAAGATCTTACCACTAGACCACCGCGGCCCTCGTAAGAACTGAGAAACTAATCGACTTGGTGTTGACAGTAAAATTGTCGACCGGCTGGATCTAGAATCTATTACAAATTTTAGATCCAGTCGGTAGAAAAGAAGACACTAAAAATCCATATCTATTCTTCATTGCGCTGTGAAGCACAAAACGCTCCATATTGTATTAGTATACAAGAAAGTAAAGGGGAGAACAGTCCGTTTGTTTTTTTTAACAAACTGTCTATTTTCATCTTTCGACAATTGCCGAAACTCCCATCCCTATACCTAGAACCGACATTGAAGCGGACACAGTTTCAAAATGGTCCATGCAGCTATGTAGCAGTGGCGGCTCGTCCATTAGAGCTGCAGAGCTGCAGTCCCCCATGAAATTATTTTAAAAGCTGGTAATTTCTTTTTTATTCTAATTGGTTTACTTTTCCTCTTTGAGAGTTCAATGATCAACGAAAATTGCAAAAACCAATAGAAAACGTAAAAAGAAGATTGAAATTCAATCAAGAATTAAGAGAAAGACAGCCCAGAGAGACATAGAGTTTTTCCTCTTCTAAGGATCAAAATTCGAGCACAGAGCAACGCAGAGCTCTCAGTCGGGAGAAAAAGCAACCCTTTCTCGGCTTGAAATTACATGCACTTGAGCTGCGTTTTTCCGAGCTCTCGCTTGGCGCGACTTCCTCGTTTGGCTTTTTTCCCCTTTTTCCCAGTAGTCCAGTCATTAAGCAGCTTTTAAAAATCTAATTCTGGAGGAGTTGTAATTTTTTGCTTCTTTATGTATTTTGAGGTGCTTCTTACGAATCTGAGGTTTGCCACCAAACAGCTATGTTGGAATTATAGTTATAGTCAAAAAACATGAAAAAAATTATTTCCCAGTTTTTTGCTTATAACTCAAAAACTATCAATTTTTATCATATCATCATTATTAACGAAAATAATCAGTCCAAAATCCCCTACAACCTAGGTCTATTCAACTTTTGCAACACTGCTTGTTTCTGAGCTGATGAGCCGCCACTGTTCTGCAGAATAAGGTCTGTTATAGTGGCGTTAGTTACTTTGCACAGAAGAGGTACCTTGTTCCAATGGCCCGAGGGTTTGTGGGATGGCTGCAACATTCTGGAGAAACATCTGTAAATGATCAGAAGGTCAAGGGAAGTGGACAGAGATCTCAGTACAGTTCCTACGGGCAGTTGTAATTGCGTATGCGTTGTGAGTCCGATGGCGAATCCAGAGGGGGTGGCTATCGGGCTGCCCCCCCAGAGCTAGACCAGAATTCTTTATTTTATTTAAAATTACTACAGCTGTTTTTTCTTAATCTCCCTTTAAAAAAAGTGAAAATATTTCTTCCTGATTTTGACAGACTCGAAAGTTTTCCTACTTTTGTAGTCATTCCACTCGCATTTGCACCGTTGATACGCATGTTTTTGCCAGTTATTTCACTGTGTTTTTTGTTAAATTATCGAAAGTATTGTAGTTTTCTTTATGATTCGTATTGTCAGGTGAGTAAAGTCTGTAAAGTGTTTTGGTTTTCATAAGCCATAAGATTTGACATTCGCCACGACGATACAAAACTTTTAATACCTGAGCCCCCCTCCAATCCTGGATTCGCCACTGATCTGTTACTTTCGACTTCTTATTAACCCTTCAACCGGCTG
>BGPR01001285.1:10173-30032 GCA_013235015.1 Araneus ventricosus | reverse complement strand
GAAAGTTTGCAGTATTGTAAACTTTATCGATATCTATAGGATTTGGATGATGGATTAGGACAATGATGCTTCCGTGGGAAAATGCTAAGGACCTTAATAAGTGTTATTTTCAAACAAGTGACTAATATGGATATAATTTAAATTAAACAATAAATAATCCATATAAATTAATCCTTATATTAAATAAATTGAAAATACATGAATAATGTAATTATCAATTTTTCCTTGTGAAAATGGTGATTATCTCATAGAAAAGAACCCTCACACATTAATCACTCTCTTAAGTATGCATTCTCTATTGCCCCTCTAGTTGTTCGCCAAGTTTTCCTACCAAAGCTAATTGGGATCCAGTAAATCTACAATGTGTGCGCAAATTCCACTAGTTAATGATGCGCGGAAATGGGCCTGTGCGCATCGGACACAGAACAACTAGAAGGGGCAGACTTCTACTCTTCCTGGAAGTAGTGGGGGAACGAAAACGTCAGAGCTGTCTTTGTCAGGCTGGTTGCGCCCGTCGGAGGGTTAAAAGTATTTGAAAGTTAAACTAAAACTCTCATCTGTATTGTGATACCAAAGACTACGGTCAAATAGTAATAATCTGAATGAAAGAACTAACGATTCTGTGAGTCAGTCCTAACGTAATATTTTTAATATGCCTAGTTTATCCTCCAGACGAGATGTTTCTTGCGTTCTTTTCTTTTACAAAGTTATTGATGGTTCAATTGATTGTAATGATATAATGAGCTCAATAGATTTCGCTGCGCCCGCCAGATTTTTAAGAAACCAGAGTTCCTTTCCAAATTTAGATTCAAAATTTAATTATATTAACAGGTTCTCGTTATATAGGTTTTATAAAATTTTTAACACGTTCTCTGATGAACTCGACATTTTTAATATGTCTCTCGGTGCTTTTAAGTCGAAATGTTTGCATCTTTTAAATACATGATATGTTTTATTTTGCCTTTCTACAACATTTTAGATTTTTACGCTATTTGATTTTCCGTGTTCTTATGTATTCGACCAGTTTTTTTGGCGAATACATAAGAATACATAAGCCGTGTTTGATTTATTTTTATCTTAAGTGTCGCATTTTTTTTATCTCAAGCGTGTATTTACGTTCTTAAACTTTTAAACTCCTGATGTGTTTTTAGCAGACTCGGTGTTTTCGTGTTTTGACTTTTTGACCCTTGCCTTTTGGAAATAAACTTTAAATTGTTTTAAAAATACGGCTTTTGGTGTCATAGTGTGTCTTAAAGTTTTTGTGATTATGTGTTCTCGTTTTTAATTATATATACGTTTGCATAAGTTTTATGATTTTATGTATTCTCTGTGGTCTACTTTTTGCTTTCTAAGGCATATTCTTTTTATTTACTCATTGTGACTTTTGATCTTTGTGTGTTTGTCAGCACTCTGTAAGTGGAGTTTTCTCTGTAGTGTGCTTGTCTTTAAATAAATAAATAAGTAAAATAAAATCAGTCTCCCGTCTAGTTGACACACGAAAACCTTTAACAAGTGCGATCACGTTCTTACATGGTTGAGATACACTTTGATGTTTTCCTCGAAAGATTTACTGCTTAAATATTACAGCTTTTGAACTCATTTATGCTGAAATTTTCATTATTTTTTTCAAAGGAATCAGTTTCAGTGTTTAAAAAGCAAGCCTGTGTGGATTTTTAAAAAATAAATCGTAGTACACCTCTGTTCAATTTGAATTTCTTTTGATGTCGAACAAAATTCAAAACACAGGAAGGAATAAATTTTGACTTTTTGTCATTCCTTTTCACAGAAAATTTTGTTCTTTTTGAACTAAAAATGGCGTGTGGTTTCTGATGAGTACTCCATTTTAGTTCCTTTCCATTTTGAATAATTTCTAATTAAAGTGTTCTAAGTATTAGAGAATCTTTGATTTTTTATTCTATAGTTTTTGTTGCATTATCTTTAAAAAAAATTCTGTTGAAGCAATTACTTCTTGCTGCTGCGTTTGCGCGCAAAAACGTTTATTGTTTTCATTATTTTTCATTATTATTATTGTTTACTTTTTGTTTCTTTTAATTTATTTTACTTTTAATTTAAATTTCTATTATTTGCCTTTGTATTTTATTAGATTCGGCTGCATATGCGCCTTTCTATTTAATGCAAAATATGTTTTTATTTTATTTTATTTTATTTCATTTAAATTTAATTAATTAATTTTGCTAAATTTTATGAATTGTAACTATTATTTTCAAATGCACTTGCAGAATTGAAAATCAGTTGTCATCTTCAAATCTTCCTCACATCACGCTTTATTTTAATATAAATAGCGAATATTTTCGGCATCATTTGGTATTTGTTAAACTAGCTAGAATATATAAACTCCTTACATTAAAACTTAGCATTCAATCAACAACTAAACTGTGAAATTAAATCAAAGCTACCTCGTAAATTATTCATCACAGAACGGAGAGCCCCAATTGCTTAGATCTGAGGAAAGAAACGACATTGAAAGCTAAATATAAACGCTTTGACCTAGAAATTCACTACAGATGTCCAGCTACGCATTCTTAACATCGAGCTTTTATAAATATTATCTAACTTTAACTAACAGATAACCGCCCTTAACAAATGCCGTGCCATTACCAAGCGTGCGTCAGGTAATGGTAATCTCCATCGTAAGTATTGGTAATCTGCATGGTAAATATTGGTAATCTGCATTACATACGCCCTTGTTTTTCTTCTCCGATTTCAAAATAGAAATCACCTTTAACAGCCCTGGCAGTCACACATACCCACCTTGATCACGCACTGTGTGCAAAACAAGTGTCCTTCTTTCACGGTTCAATGATCCCCAATCGGCAAAAGTGTGTGCCGGATCGAGGTGACTCGATTCCGAAGGCAGCGGCTAAAAATAGGCCGGAGAAAGGCCCTGCCCCCCTGGGCCCTTTTGTCTTTCAGCTGCACTCATTACGAGAGGGGGGAGAGACTGCATTGAAGAGAAAGTGCCGGCCTCGTTGGAACGATGCACGTCTTCTTCAGGGCATTGGCTTCAGGTTCATTTGTTGATTACTCGACCATTTTTTGCTGGCGCGGAGGTTTCTGAGTAATACGATAGCTGAAGGGGTGTCGAGTTATCGGAAGTGACGAGTTAGCGAAATTTTAATTTGGATTATGAGCGACTGATAGTGCTCTGCCATGCACTGCTGTAAGACAGGGATTCCCAAACTTTTTTACTGTTACTTTCTCGTCTACGAAGTATACAAAGAGAAAGTATTGTAATCGTCAAAAAATTCGAACGCGCGCGTTTTAGAACTCCCTGAGTCCGAAAAACACAATTTTGGAATTATGTCTATCTGTGAACACGATAACTCGAACACTATTAGAGCTACGGGGATGAAATTTGGTATGTGGTCTTTAAACATAATTTGTAGGTTTCTATCAAATTTTGGACAAAATCCGTCTAAGGGAAGTCTGTCCGTCTGTCCACGTTCATGTGGACACTGTCACTCAAAAACTTGAATAGTTAGATGGATAAAATTTGGTACACAGTTTTATCATCAGGAAGGTAGGTCCGTTTAAAAGTTTGGGCCAAATACGTCAAAGGGTTAACTGTCTGTCGGTCTGTATAATCGCAAACTTGTGAACACAATAACTTTTTAAGCTAATGACTTAGAAATATGAAATTTGGTATGCGGCCTTCATACCGTAATTGTATATTTGTCACCAATTTTTGTGTCAATCGGTTGAAAAAAGGCGTTCAGATTGCATAATAATTTTTTAAATCCTATTCTCCCTGCGCAGGCGCTCTGGTAGCAGTCTCTGTGCACGCGGAAGCTTTTGAGCGAATTACATCACTTTGTTCTTGAGCCGGCAAGAGTGGAAGCAGTGTGTGATAAATGCGTTTTAATCGGTACGCATCTCTTTGAATTTGATTCTTTACGTAAATATTTTACAATCACTATAATCTACAATGAAAAACTTTCTGATAGTCGTTAGATTCTGGGTTACAGTAGGTTCGAATTTTTTTATCTACGCTGGGGGAGGGGAAACAGCACCTTTTGTGGAAGTATACGAGAAAGTTTAGGGGAGACCACTCCCGCTGGTTTCATTCGCGTACCACTTGATTAGTGTTTTTATTTTCGCTTACCCCTTACTTTCAATTCTAGATACCACTCTCTTAAAACTTCTAATTTTCAACCACTTGTCCATTTTGAGAAATAAACCGTTATCGAAACAAAGTCAACCCAAAGACAAGATATTTACTTGCGATATTTACTTTACAAGAAAAATGGAATTTACTTACAAGATATATCTTCTTCATGCCTACGTGATATGTTTAATATGCCTAGTTTGTGTTCCAGACGAGATGTTTCTTGCGTTCTTTTCTTTTACAGGGTTATCAATGGTTCGATCGATTGTACTGATATCCCGAGCGCTATAAATTTCGCTGTGCCTGCCAGATCTTTGAGGAACCAGGGTTCGTTTCCTAATGTGTATTCTAGATTTAATTATATTGACAGGTTCTCGTTGTATAAATTTTATAAGACTTTTAACAGGATCTCTGGTGAACTGGACATTTATCATATGTCTCCTACTGTTT
Source organism: Araneus ventricosus (assembly GCA_013235015.1). Lineage (NCBI taxonomy): Eukaryota > Metazoa > Arthropoda > Arachnida > Araneae > Araneidae > Araneus > Araneus ventricosus. The sequence goes on along the minus strand of BGPR01001285.1, from coordinate 25,456 downwards.
TAAATTGTTTTCAACTTTTAAATACATGACCTGATTTCTTTTTCTTTTCTTACACTTGACTATACATATTAAGATTTATATGCGTTGATCTAGTGTTTGACTTTTTGTCCCTTGCTCTTTTAATTGTTTTTTGATTTAATGTTCAAAATTTAAAAAAAAATGTGTGATTTTTTTTTAAATTTTAATGTGACGGTATGCAACGTGGACTTTTGGGACCTCAGTGTGTTTTTAGTGCTTTTTTAATTGCGTGTTTTCATTTTAAAAGATTTATGAGTTTATATTTTTATAATTAATGTGGTTTTGAGCTTTGAACTGTTGTATTCTCTGCAGTTACTGTTTTTCTTTGTGTTTTAATTCACTTTGTGGCTTGTGTTCTTTGCATGTTTTTGATCATGCACTCTGTAAATGGAGTCATCTCTGTAGTGTGCTTTCTTTGAATAAGCACTTCAAGCTGAGCTCTCATAAGACAACGAAGCTCGATTTACATGGTTACTAACTATGCATTCAGTTACTAACTATGCATTCGTTACTAACTATGCATGCAGTTGAGCAACTAACGACGCCTGCGTTTAATCGCGCTTTAAATGAAAACGTTAAATCAAGAAGCTTTGAGAAGATTCCGGGATTTTTCTCGACAAGCCTAACTAGAAGAACAAAGATAAAAAGCATGTAACAGTGGCGCCCAGTGAAGCTACAGCTTTTGCGAAGACATTGATGATTCATGCATAATCGAGGCTGGTGAAGTTCAAATATCAATCTTTTACCAGGTTTTCTTTTTTCTTATTTTAAGCATAGACTTTAAGATTTGCACAACTTTTACTTTTCACACGAACTTGGAGAAACAAAACTCCGCCATTACCCACTTTGATTTCGCGTACCCTCAAATGGTCCTTCATGTACCCCAGGAGTATGCGTACCACAGCTTGGGAACCTCTGCTTTAATGTATTCTCTAAAGAAAAGATATCTCGATCGACAGGAAAGCTCCACTTCAGACCTACTGTCCGGTATACCGAACACCAATTTCGAACTGCTCCTATTAATTCAATAATCGATTAAACTACTTGTTGTTTTTTCATTAGATTCTCAAATTTCTTTTAATTATAATATTTGCAGAAATTTTTCGTTTCGGGGATGGAATCATTACATTTACTTAGTTTTTCCAAAACAACTCCAGAAAATCTTCTTTCTTCGCAAAATGGAATTCGGTGGTGAATTTTGTCTTTCAAGCAATTTCTTGCATTTAATCCTTTTTTTACTATTTCAAATGCTTGAGCAAATTTTTTTATCCTTCGGCACCCATTTTACATTGAAATTTGTGTGATTGTTCGCCTTTTTTCAGTTGAAATATCCGGTATTGTCCGGATGCCGGGAATGGGGGTAACTCTTTTCATTTTCCCCCTACAGGCTTGAAATTGTATTTCTGAAGTACCTTTTGCAGTAGTATACAGTACATCAAAGGGAAAAAAGTCTCCCTTCATTATTTCTTAATTCCGACTTAAAGGGTCAATTGTAATATTAATTATATTTATATCCATCCGGTCACATTATATCTTTTCATAAAATACAGTTCGTAATCTGTATAGATAAAAGTGAAAAACTCAAAAATAGTTTGTAAGATACAGAAATCCAAGATACTCAATACAGTTTCTTCAAATTTTGCTCAACATTGTAAATGTTCCTCAAATTTCAGCCATCGGGTTCGCTGTCTGTACCGTCCCACCAGGGCCTTCTGATCCAATGGGGTAATTGGATAGTAGCCCAGAGGGCTTAAAGATCTACTGCATTAATTTTATTTTAATTTTGAACCAAAATTTATTAAAGATTAATTTTAAATATGTCAAGAGTGAAAATATGATTAGGGCTTGTAAGTAGACAGCCACTGATTTTGTAATGTTACATAAACATGTATATCAATTTAAAAAGAAATTCATACAGAGACGATCAGTGAGAAAAACCGAAGAGATAAAAGTTACTTATATTCCCAGATAGCACGTAAGTTTGCAGCAAGTTTGATTATGACTTGATATTACCTTGTCATAGCAAATTTGACGCGTCAAACTTGAAGCGAACTTGTGGCAAGTTCACCGTGACAACTAGCGCCACCCTCTCTTGCATTGCAAGTCTGCTGCAAGTCACCTCCTTTGCAATTCAAATTTGCAAAACAAGCTTGATGCAAAGATAGCACAAAGAGATAATTATCTTTGTCTCTGTTTTTAAAAGAACATCCGATTTTTAATAGCATCTCCTAGACCGTCCTTCTTTTTATTAATTCAATAAATCAATGATAATTTGTAAAAAAATAACTTTTTTATAAAAAAAAATTTGAAACATTTTCCATCTTTTTACTAAAAGTTTTTACTTTAAAGAAAACTATATTGCTTTTTTCTTAATGTTGAAATTTTAGCGTTTATAAACAAAATTAAACCGAAGAAACAGTCAATGTTTGTTGAAAATAAACTTATACATTTTGACCCATTTTAAATTAATTACTTTTGAACTCTAATTTCATAATTTATTCTACTAACAGAACGTAGTTATTAGTGAAAATCGCTCTCTCTTTGACTTCAAATCATATTCGCAAATCAAAAAATTAACGAAATCAAGAAAATAGTTTAAAATAAATCGTATGCAAATCGAATCGAACGATGTATTAGCGAAATCTATCTTCTCCTCTCTGAGTTTAACTGGCCGAATGGTTAGAACGCCCGCTTCCCAAGCGCTAGGTCGCGAGTTCTATCCTGGGTTGTGTTCGTACTCTGTTTTTGCTATAGTTTGCAATGCAAGCTTGCTGCAAATTCGTCCTATGGTCGAATCTGGTGGGTCTACTTCGTGACTTGCGTTAACTTGCTGCAAGCTTGTTTCACACTTGTACACTTGTCGTGACAAATTTGCAGAAAGCTTGCAGATTTGCAGTGCCAGTCTGCTTTAAATTTGCTGCGAACTAAAATTGCTATCTGGGTTATCAATCATATAGTAGGCGCACGCTATCTACATTACCTAATCTTTTTTTCCGCTTCAACTATTTTATTAGGTAGGCAGTTTCTTTGGACCATAGGCGCAGACGCTCATATTCCTAATTACTTTTCTGATGGGACGTTAAATTTCCTGGACCCAAGGCGATCAAATTTCCCAAAACGGCCCTGCGTCTGACCGTCTCGAACTTTAAATACTGTAACGTCCAAACAGCAAAGTTCCCCGCTAGAACCGACTACAAGTTGCATTCACAACCAACTTGAGCCAAAGATCGGCTTCAGCCCCTGAGAGAAATGATTTCCTCCTTGGAGACCAGGGTTGCCATATTGGCCTTTTTAAGGCCCTTGGCTTCAGGAATTTTCATTTGGCCTTAAATTCATTTTTGGCCTTATTTTCGTTAATGACTTTTGGGATAATTTTTAATTACATATTCTATTGTTTTTTAATAAATTTTTGATATTACACATTTCAAATGATATATAATGAGCTGCCAAACGAAATAGCTCCTGAATAGAACAAGGATGTTTTAAATTTCCTTCACTTAAATTTTAGTTTAATAATAGAACATTGAACATATGCCTGTCAAGTGGGATTCATTTTCATGAAGGATAGCTGTTTATCTAATAGCAAATGATGTTTTCAATCAATTTGTCAAATGTGGTCTTTTTGGCCTTATTTTTAAGAAGATTTGGCCTTATTTTGCTATTTTGAACTGGCAACCCTGTTGGAGACTTTCCTCTCCCTCACCCCCTTTGAGAGGGAAAGCCGAACATTGGCGGGAAAGAGCCAATCACTTTTCGGACAATGGCCGGACTGGCAGGAAGCTCTGCGATGGAGATGACCGCCCAACTCTTTGTGCGAACTATATTTCGAGAACGGTGATTTTCTATGAACTCGTACTCCTGTGAAAGATGGTATGTATATAGTGACAGTAAATGTTAATATTAATAAACATTAAAAAGGATTTAATGTAAAACATTGTCTGTCATTTGTTACAATGCGATAATTCAAAAACCCAACGACTTAGATGCATCAATTTTGATATATGACGTTTGACCATAATGGTAAATCTACGTCAACTTTTTAACCCAATCGGTCGAAAGGTGAACTTCCAAAATGCTTGCCCGGTTTTCTTTAAAATTCTACGAAACACAAAATGTTGAGTCATCCTGTCGCGTGACTCACGCGTGGACTTTGGGACCTTGCCCCGTCCCGGTGATGAGGACTCTTATTAAGTGAAATGAGCAGAATTTACTATACTGTGCCGTACTGTAAGTACCACAGGTCAGTCAAAAAAGTTAGTGCACTCCTTCGTAAAAGTCCTTGTTAACACATTCGCTGCCACGAGTCAAGCCTCAGATTCGAACAATCTATCTAAATAGATGAGCCTTACTCTGCTGTAGTAAAGAGATGGTAACGAAAGGTGTCATCTTATTAGGTGGCGCCATTCGGACGCGCCATCACGTTGGCGGCAGTGAAGGTGTTACAACACTGAAGACATCTATCTGCAGCGCGTGTCGGAACGGCTCGGACGCCACAGCTTTAATTTGATTGTTAGTCAAACATGAAGATGTCTCGGCAGCTCCAAATCTAAAATTTTTTGACATCTATTATTGAGAACTTAACCTTTAATAACCTTTGCAGCTAAAAATCCCAGAATCCCCTCCAATCGGCGGCTCCAGATGGCATCCAAATTGGAAATGCGTGCAGTGATTCGTTTTCTGAGGGCGAAAAAGACGTAAATGACATGAAATTTATCGGCTGTTGCACAAAGTGTATGATACAGAACAACTTCTTGAGAAATTTACTTTACAAACAAAAATGGATTTTACTTGCATGATATATCTTCTTCACTCCTACGTAATATTTTTAATATGTCTAGTTTATCCTCCAGACGAGATGTTTCTCGCGTTCTTTTCTTTTACAAAGTTATTAATGGTTCAATTGATTGTAATGATATAATGAGCTCAATAGATTTCGATGTGGCCGCCAGATTTTTAGGAAACCAGAGTTCCTTTCCAAATTTAGATTCAAAATTTAATTATATTAACAGGTTCTCGTTATATAGGTTCTATAAAATTTTTAACACGTTCTCTGATGAACTCGACATTTTTAATATGTCTCTCGGTGCTTTTAAGTCAAAATGTTTGCATCTTTTAAATACATGGTGTGTTTTATTTTGCCTTTCTACAACAATTTAGATTTTTATGCTATTTGATTTTCCGTGTTCTTATGTAATCGACCAGTTTTTTGGAGCCGTGTTTGATTTATTTTTATTCTCGGTTTGCGTGTTTTGACTTTTTGACCCTTGCCTTTTGAAAATGAACTTTACATTTTTTTTAAAAATACGGTTTTTGGTGTCATAGCGTGTCTTAAAGTTTTGTGATTATGTGTTTTTGTTTTTAATTATATATACGTTTGCACAAGTTTTATGATTTTATGTATTCTCTGTAAGGCATATTTTTATTTTTTATTGACTCATTGTGATTTTTGTTCTTTGTGCGTTTGTCCGCACTCTGTAAATGGAGTTTTCTCTGTAGTGTGCTTTTCTTTAAAATAAATAAATGAAATGCAGTAACGCTTCAAACTATGGCAAAGTAGTGCAACATTTTTGGGTGTATCAATGTTGACAACGCTTACCGCGAGGGAAGACCGTAAACTTCGACAAATGCTGAGATCGATGTCAAATGAAAGCGTTCCTGCAAACAGACGCATAGCAGTAGGCGAAATCGCAAGTGAATTAGATATTTCCCATGGAAGTGCGCATAAGATTATTGTCAAGCAAGCCCGATGGGTCCCTCGTCTATTGATGGAAGAACACAAACCCAAGAATGGTTATTAGACGTTGGACGGGAATTCTTTGCAGAACGCACAGAAAAACTTGCGCCACGCCCCGACAAATATTTCTATAAAAGAAGTGATTACATTAAAACTTCAATTAACTGTTTCACTCGTTTAACAGTCACTTTCTGTTATCTGTCATCGTCTAAAAATCTCTAATCCGTCATTTCTGTACGTTACTGCTCTTATATTGAAGTTTGTATTGATCGGTTTGAAAAATTGCTGATCCCGCGTAGAGCATCTGCACTCGGTTATACGTATATCATGATTTTCCTTCTAGAGCCAAACTAGCGATTCAGAGCTCCAAGAAAATTCGTCAAGACAAAAAAGGCGCCAATTGGTGTGCGAGTGACAAAAAAGGAGCCAATGCACAATGTTCACTATAGTAGGTTCCATGATGAATTTGTGAACTGAAACGATTTTATCTTCACTGCCTTAAGCTATTTTGACGTTGATCTAAACGTTCTCTGGCTCGCCTAAGGATATATGCTTCATTTCTAACTGATCTCTTTTGAATCATTTCATCCAAAGTTGCATTATATTTTAATGTGAATTCTTCATCTTAAACTCAATTTTTTTCGAGAAAAGTTATTTTATACCAGAACAAATATATATAACAGACTATGACTATGAAGTTATGCCTAACATGGCGGAGGCAACCGGTTTTGTTTTGTAAACAAACCGATCGTTGCCATTGGCAAAAGAGAAATTAATCTCTTTTTTGGTGTGCCACCTACCTTAGCATTATATATATATATAGATAGATAGATAGATCTGTATGTATTATTCACTTTAAAAGGCTTTTATTTTCATTTTCGTCCGTTTCTGTAGGTATGTGTTAAGATATTTCGGTCCGTCCAAGTCCGGTGGATGACGGTTAATTACTGTACGGCAATTACTGTACATCAAAAAGTAGCTTCTGTATGAAACTTTAATGCTCAGGTATCATTATTGCAAAATTTCGATCCAGTTTTGTTATCCCAAGCAGTGCAACTAATCTTTTGACTGATCCTCATATACTGATACTTTCTAAATGGCAAGGGGCTGTCCATAAATGATGTCACACTTTTTTTCAATATTTTTGGCCCCCCCCCCCTTTGTCACAAAGTGTCACACTTCACCATACCCCCTCCCTCCTCCTTGTCCCACTATATTACATAAACATAAACTTGCAGTTCAGAAACAAAGCACTACGTTACAGATCATATTTAAAATTTTATTTTTAAACTTTAACTGTGTATTTTAATGACATTTGCGAGCATAACAATAATAAAGATTATATGTGTACTTATTTTCTATGAAATAAGATTAAGGTTTACAACAAAAAAACCTAATTAATATACAATAGTAATAAAATATTAATATAAAAGAGCAATTGTAAACAGTAGTATTTTGGAATTTGATATATTTTGCTTTAAATCTTACCTTTACTTTATAAACACAAAATACTCTTAAACAGATTGATTTTTTTAAAGTGCCTCAATAAGATCAACCTGTTTGTGCCACTACCAATTCTACCACTCACACAAGTGGGGCGACGTATCTTTTGTTGGACGTTTCAAGGGTGTGACAGGGGGACGTTTTTCTTCTAATGGTGAAGAATTTCTGATGCTACCCTGAATGCCTTTTTCAAAAAGGAAGGAATATAAGTGGGAAAAAAATCACATGAAAGTTGTTTTAGCCCCGATTAAAAATTACCCTCAAATTCTGTTAATTTCAAAATAACTTCGAAATTGAATCTGCTGATTTTAAATGCTTTTATTTTAACCAAAATGGTGATGTCACACTTCTTGTTACCCCCTCCTCTCCCCTTGTCACAAACTGTCACAATTTCATGAACCCCCTCCAAGCGTGACATCATTTGTGGACGGCTCCCAAGGCTAGCACTTTTTGACGATTTTACTCCGGAAAGGGGTGACAGGCAACGAGTAAGATGAGCTCATTTCTGGAGTCGTTTGTTATTTCATGCTAAGTAAAATCTAAATATTTCCCCCCCAATTTCTCACTTCACCCCTTTTTTGGTGAAATCAACTCCGCCTGGCGCATGCGCGTAAAAGCGCGGAGGTTTCTGGAATCCGAGAATCATCTGTGCAAGAAAAGCGAGGGGCGAACATTCTTGCTGGTTTATCACAGAAATAACATAGGAATATAACTCCCATTTCAAAGATATCGTACTAAAAAAGAAATAAAAATGCCGTGGCCACAATGTGGCCAGGTCGCGGCTTCAAGACCCGATTCTGTCGAAGATAAGTCTTGTAAGATACATAAATCAGTCAGTTAGGAGTCAATCTTCCTCTGTGATGCAGAAATTTTTAGAGCAGGGAAGGTCTTAAGTGTCATCCTCGTCAACAAAACCACTTTTCCAAACGATGAACCCTCGTGTAATTTCAAACTAAAATTAAACTAAGCATATCGAAAATAAGAAACACTGGAAATTATTTAACTCATGACATACTGTTATGAGTTATTCATAGCATACATGAGTTGCTCATAACATACTGTTATGAGTTATTCATAGCATACATGAGTTGCTCATAACATACTGTTATGAGTTATTCATAGCATACATGAGTTGCTCATAACATACTGTTATTCATAACATATTGTTACTCATAACATATTGTTACTCATAACATACATGAGTTACTCATAACATACTGTTACTCATAATATACATGAGTTACTCATAGCATATATGAGTTACTCATGTATGTTATGAGTTACTCATAATATACTGTTACTCATACATACTGTTACTCATAACATACTGTTACTCATACATATTGTTACTCATAACATGTTATGATACTCATACTGTTACTCATAATGTTACTCATACTGTTACTCATAATGTTACTCATACTGTTACTCATAATGTTACTCATACTGTTACTCATAATGTTACTCATACATACTGTTACTCATAACATATTGTTACTCATACTGTTTGTTACTCATACTGTTACTCATACTGTTTGTTACTCATAATGTTACTCATACATATTGTTACTCATAACATACTGTTACTCATACATACTGTTACTCATAACATGTTATGATACTCATATTGTTACTCATAATGTTACTCATAACATAATGTTACTCATACTGTTACTCATAACATAATGTTACTCATACTGTTACTCATTACATACTGTTACTCATTACATACTGTTACTCATACATACTGTTATTCATAACATGTTATGATACTCATAACATGTTATGATACTCATAACATGTTATGATACTCATACTGTTACTCATAACATACTGTTACTCATAATGTTGCTCATACATACTGTTACTCATACATACTGTTACTCATACATACTGTTACTCATACCATACTGTTACTCATACATACTGTTACTCATACTGTTACTCATAACATACTGTTACTCATAACATACTGTTACTCATAACATACTGTTACTCATAACATACTGTTACTCATAACATACTTTACTCATAACTTATTGTTCCCATAGGCAACATCAAATTCAAGTTTTTTAACCATCCAATACAATAAGTAGAGTTTTAAAATTTTACTGTCAATGTTTCAGAAAATTCTAATATATTGCAAACAAAAGTTCTTTTTAAACTAGGAACCTGAAGTGCAACGTGCCGATAAATTGATTACTTCTGACTAGTTAGCATAAATCTGCAATTTTACCTTCGATTCCATTCGTAACAGTTCGGACGCAGGAGAAACATTCCAGGAAATAAATTAAATTTTCTTATTTTCGGCAATAAATTACAGATAGCTAGCAGCAAATACCATACAAAACCTGATATCAAGAATTTAAGTCGGTGTTAAAAGTATGTCGATTTTTATGGCTCCTACGGCGGCTATAAAGAGTAGTTTTTTATCCTTTTCAAATTCAAAAATCTTTATCGAATTTTAGAATTCAAAAGGTGTTTCCGTGACATTTTTCTCTGGTGTTGCTCTACTTGTGGCTTTAAGTTGATTGAATTTGTAGCGTCATTTACACGATTTTAAAAATGAGTTTTATTACAAAACTAGAAAATCACCCGTCGTGGTATGACGGGTGCAAATTGCCTCTTCATTCGAGAGATTTCCCGTCAAATCTGACGTGTTTGAATAGATATATATGCGAGAGAAATGTTTAACATGGATTGAAAACAAATAAAATAAACATATGCTTTATGACGGGAAATATATTTTTTTATTTACATATTTCTTTATTTAAAAAACCTCTTTGTAAACAACATTCCGTTTGAAGTATTTTTCGTTGTTTAATAATTTTCCTTGTACTTCAGATGCCTTTGTGTAAATTTTAACGTGATTGGGAATCCTAGACCTTGAAAGTGCAACATACAGCTGTTCATGTGAAAAGACAGGCTCATCGAGGTAAATTCCAACATGATCGAAAGTTTACCCCTGCGATTTGTTGATAGTCATCTTGTAAGCTGGAATTAACGAGAACTGGCGGCGGTTGAGAACGAATGGTAGATTCACGTCACTGGTGGCTAATTTAATTCTTGGTAAGAAAACAACATCGCCACGATTGCATTCAGATGCATCTTGGCTTCCAAACTATATCACTCGCATGATATACCACTGATGTAATTTACTACTTTCTATTGAAAAACGGGAATTAATTTGAAATATAGGATTAATATAATTTAAAATTTCTCGGGAACTATCGAACATAGGGAGATAAATTTTATATCAATGGATAGCAAATTTTATTTCACTATTTTAGAGCTATTAAATTTGAAATTAGAACGACAATTATTCTTTTAAATTTAAAATTGGTGAAATTTTGGTTCTCTAACAATGAAATAATGCTGTTTAACACCTCGCAGTGCTATGGTTCTAGTTTTATTGTTGGTGACATCAGAGCGTTATCGGAGGATCTGGGCTATTATATTAGTAATATTGTTAATTGACCAGGCGAAGAGAGGTCTGTTTTAACTCGACTGTTTGTTTGTAAATTTGTTGGTTACGCAGTTGCAACCAAAGGCGTCGTTCGATCTTCTACAACTCTGCCGTGAATGTTCCTTGAAGTCATTAAAAACGACGAATGTGTAAGGATTTAATTTTTTTATACCTTTTCTAAATGGTGGCGGTTTTAACGGTTCCGTTTCATGTAGTTCGGCTTTCTCCAACGACTCTAGCCAAACGGAACTCCACTCATAATGCCTCCAAAAAATACCGATAACAGCAAATTACATTTACTTGTGATTTTGTTAATACTGACAAAAGCAGATATTTAATTGTAATTTTGTGAATATTGATAAAAGCAGCTTATAATTCACATACCATAAAGAAATATGGCTAAAACTTTAAACAATGCTATGAAGTACAGGCCTAAGATTTTTGGACGAGAGGTCTGTTATCCATAGAACTACTTGTATTTAAAATGTTAAAATTCATGGCATAGAACAGAAATCTCAAAATTTCCCTTTAATGAATAATAATACTTCTTGTCTCTGTCTTCGGTAGCGAGGATAATAGGTATTGCGCTTAAAAACTTTGATATAAAGTTTTTTTTCTCTGAAGCTGTTATAAAAAATTATTCTGTAACTATTTTTTTTTAATTATTTCAGAAATTATTTTTTCCGAGACCGGCGATGATTTTTTATTCCATCGATTGAATATGTTCAGAAAATTTATCGTCGCTGTTATATCGAAATATCATATGTCAAATTTTCCAAAACATTTTATTGATGCTCAAAACACTTCTATCAATTACCTCAGCGATGCGCGAGCATATCGAAAAGAAAATATTATTAAAAAAATTTATTATGTTACTGAAAGGTAAGTAAAAAAATCATTCTGACATAATAAAAAATAAAATACACATTTACACTCATATAATGCACTTATAAATAGGATTGTATCAGCACTGAACAATGTATTGTTACAAACATGGAACTGTTATGGCACCCCTGAACTTGGCGACCATTTTGGCGATTTGGCGACAAATTTGGCGACCTTGGCGACAAACAAATGACTCCCGAAAATGCAACCCTTTTCTCGACATTTCTACTAGGAAAGGGAATACACGAGAAAACTCCATGTGACGTCATGCCTGTCGGAGAGAATATTTAAGGACGGCGCCTGGATCAGAGGAGCGTCTTGATCGACTGGTTGAGCGCGAACGTCTTTGGAGTTCTATCCGATTTGCCAACTAATCAGCTGGTGAGCTGTGCTGTTATTGTCGTTACTAGTTATTTGCTGACTGTTTGTGTTGTTAAATATCAAAGTGCTGAACTATCATTACCTGTGAATTGTTGTCTATTTACATTGGTAATCTGTGCAAGAACTATTGTTTCCTGTACCTGTGCTACGTGTTTTCCTGCATATTTGTAAATAAACCTTCATTCTCCATTATCCTGCGTGTTGGACTGTTTACACCATACACCCACAGAAAGACTTTTTGCAACTGTATTTAATAATTAACTTATCGATACTAAAATAAAAACAAGTTTAATAATTAGTAGTGACTCTTCCGGAGAGACTTCTCGAGCGAATGTCCGATATGGTGGACGTGAGAATGAGCAATAGAGACTAGGAGATAATAAGAGAGAGAAATTCTGGTTTTGTCGATGCAGCGGATCGGTGTTGCCAAAATATCAATAAATTTACTTGGTAATTTGTAAGGTTTGTAATTTAGGTCGTAGTGTAACTTTAGCATCAAAATACCAAAAATACATTATTATTGTATACATTGTTATTGTATGAGAGGAGGGGCGCTGAAAATTATGATTCAAAACTGGGTCGCAAATACTGAAAGGTTGAGTATTTTGCTACATTTGTTCTCAAATTGTTGCGTGTGATATCTGACTGTTGTAATATTCATAACGAATAATATATATATATATATATATATATATCAAAACCAACATAAAAACAAATAAACAACAAAAACCAAATAAACAACATTTTTGATAAAGAAGGCTCCACGATTATTCATGCTATATATATTAAAATATTTAAAGAAAAGAAATTCATTAGATAAAAAATCGTTTGGTCATAAAAGAAATTAATTTAAAAATATTGTTTGGCTGTAAAGGAAATTAATTTAAAAAATCGTTTGGCATTAATTCTTTTTTAAAGGTTATAAAAATAGTTTGGCAACGATATATTGTCTTTTGATAACGTTGCCTAGCAAAAGAGAATAATAAGAGGATTGAAAATGGAATTTGATGTCAGTGAGTGATGTAAATGTATGTGTTTGTTTTATATGTTTCTGCTGTGGAAGACGTCCAATAAATATATTATTTTTGATAAAGAAGGCTCCACGATTATTCATGCTATGCTAAAATACATCACACTGTTATGTGTTGTCACGAAATGTAATTTTCCATTAGTGGTTCCAATTGTCACATCAAAATGTGCGTATGTTTTGCTGCGTGTGGTCTTCGACATACGACATTTTGATACAACATCGAAGATATACTTAGAGAACTTGACTTCGAATGAATAACTGAACAGAGAAGCAGGTCAGCCAAATCAGAGTCTTGGTGTGTTAAAGTGCTGCAGGCTTGGCTAAAATATAGAAGCAGAAGATGTGAGCTTAAGAATAAAATTTAGTAAAAACAGTTTTTTAAAAGAAATTTTTATTAGTGTATTTAAAAATGTTTTCTGCTTTTTAGACCTGAATTTATATTCTTGAATTCAAATTTTTCTCAAATTCATTACCAGCTATCTCCATTCGTATTGGAACAAAAATTTGATTAAATGAATCGATTAATTGATAATTAAGTTCCTAAAATATTAAAATGGTGCATTGTCATCGAGAACTCACTTGTATGCAAAATGTCGAAACTCTGGCAGATGAGGAAGTGAGAGAAAAATCTATTACAAAATTATAAATTTGCAAACATAAAACATGTCAAGCTAAATAAGGGTGTGTAAAAACTTGCTGTACTACAGTTCGGTCTGGTTAAAAATACATACAAGGTAATGTTCCTTAAATATCGATAGTGCAGTCGATAGTTTTCCCAAATTATCGACTACACTATCAATATTATCGATAGTTTTCTCCACGGCGATACTATCGACTGAAAACGCGTCTATCGATAGCATTGTCCGGGAAAAAACTATCGATACCATCGATGGTTTTGAAACTATCGATACTATCGATTGTTTCAGTCGATAGTTCCGAAAACCCGTTACTATCGACTTGGCTTCGATAGTCTATCGATGTTTAAGGAACACTAATACAAAGGTATGTAATGCAATTACAAAATGTATAATTTCTTGTATAATGTGAAGAAAGGACTAAACCTTCTTTGGAGATTATTTTCTGTACGAAACGTTGAAAGGGTTCGGTCTACTCCATTCTATACATTTAAACGATATATTTTCAGAGTGAATTTTAACAGAACATTTGAAATTTAGTAAAATATTAAAGAATTTTGCGAATTAAACTTTGCAATCTGAATTTATTATCTGTTAATAATTAAAAATGGATTTATAAATCAAAGATATATGATAATATTTATAATCAGCTGCCAACATAAGCTAGAAATTGGGTAATAATAGAATCATTTGCATCTTTAAAGATATATCTTTATATTTTTATCTACAAAGATATAGCTGAAGAAAAAACATCGATATTTGTTAAAATCTTTATTAGCTTAAAGGGAGTTCTGAGGTCTTTGATCATTAAATTATAAATCTTTCAGCTGTTAATCCTTCCCAAGTACAGTCTTCGTTTGTTCCCTATTTGTTCATTTGTTGCCTGTTCTAAGATCCATTATTTGAACTTCTTTCGTGCTAACAACCTTCAGTTGTATTTCTATTTAAAAACCTCTAAGCGTGAATGACAAGGCGGTTTCACCTTTGAATCTTTAGTTGTAAAACAAAAGATGATCTTCTATAAGCTAATAGTTCCTTTTTATTCACTAAATGATAAAAAATCTAAAAATAACCAACGCAGAGGTCACGTTTTAACAACTTTTTAAAGGTTCCGAACAATCCCAAATATTTATTTTCTAGGCTCCACTGAAACTTCATAAATGGTTTTTTGAAAATCGTTTGCTGATATGGATCGTTCTGCGTTGCCAAAGAATGAGAAAGTTTTATTTTTAACCTTTCGCTTTATTAGGAATAGAGGTTAGTGCTAAGGCGTCGGTAATGGCAAACGAGAATTCAATGGGTGTGATGCCATTTTTAAAACTCGCTTTCAAAACATTTCCTTCTTCTTTGTTTTGTTGGAAATTATGAATGCATATGACGACGGATGTGACTGTTACATGCATTTCTTATCGGAAAAATATTTCGAATCTTTATTGATCTCTCTTTTTTTTATAGTTCTTTTCATTTTGGAAAACGAAAAAAAAACAAGAAACTTTTCCTGGAGCTTTGTTTAGAAGCATTTAACCTAATTACCAATTCATTTGAAAGGACGTTAATTCTCTAGGGTTTTTTGTGACGAGAAATGAATGATTTCATGTTTCTAGTTGTAAATTAGCTTGCATTGTAGCGAA
>BGPR01001285.1:0-10163 GCA_013235015.1 Araneus ventricosus | reverse complement strand
TTGATAATTAGTTATAATGGCTTCCCGTTTTAAAACTGCACATGGAGTAGTGTGATTTATCCGTTCTGCTTCTTTACCCGAACAGATTTTAAGCATTTTATGCATGTGGACATTTTTGTTTTTATTTGTGGTTTTATATATAAAGTGAGAGCCTTTGCATTGTAATTAAGCACTCCCCACACTAGGTGGGTGTAGCATTTGTGACCAGTCCATCTCCCCACTTGTGTGGGTGAGTAACTGTGCTTTATAACTCAGTCTGCTTTAATTCACTGCCCCTGTTCAGGGCATAGTGTGTAAAATAAATTTATCCTGTTGCCTCCCCAACGACCATTGTAGGCCTTGCATCCGTTTGGGTAGACTGGTCGGTGTGGGTCTAAAACTAAAAAAAATTAGATCTCAAAGTTCTTGTGGAAAGTATTTGATATTATAGATGGCGCTCCTGCGGCACCGGGTGACGTCAGTGGTGATATTGTATATATTGGGATGCTTCCCAACGCTCTTTGCGTTTTTTAATTGCTCTGAATTTTATCATAGTGCTAGAAATTGCAGGTGCAAGCCCCGATGCATAAAATGCAATGGATACCACGAAACCAGAAATTGCCATTTCAAAGAAAAATCGAAAACCCCACCTGTATAAATTGTAAAGAGACTGGACACCTTGCCTCATGGCAAGGATGCTCAAAATATCCGAAAATCAATCAAAATAAACTCCCCACATACGCTCAAAAACTTAAAGCAAACATCCCAAATAAAAATCCCGAAATCTCCTCTTATAAACCTAATAATGAAACTAACTCCCAAGCTAAGTCCGAAGATTTCTCTGACTTTCAGAGGAACTTTAACGCCATGCGAATTATAAACGCCGCCTTCAAAAGATTCCCAAATTTAATTGACATTAGTGAAAAGATCAAAATTTCCAAAAATGATACTGAAATTTAACTCTCCTTCTCCAATTAATCAATAATTACCCATAAAAACCGCTATTTGTCATTCCCTGCCTCTCTCATCCTGAAAAGCAACGGACCTCCGCCCACCCACCTTTTCCACAGCTAAGCTCTGATTGGTTGAGCCACCAGCTTCTTATACGGACAGCTCCTGAAGAAATCTCATTCGCAGTCCAGGCAGCGCTGAGACGCACTTGTTCTCCGCTCTTTGTCAATTTGCCAGACATGATCTGAAGTCACGAGCTTCCAACATCTTTTGCACCCATTGAGGTTGAAAGTGCAGGCCAAATACTTTCAAAGCCATGTTTTGCAGTCCTCATTGATCGGAGGTAGCTCCCTATGGGGGCGGGTACTCCATCAACCTTCCTTTACCGCTCTTTGCGTTTTCACTTGGTTGCTCGCACGTGCTCACGTCGGCTCTTTCGCCATGTACCTCACCTCAACCTTCAGACTGCAACGGATCCAGTTATTGGGCTTTCTGTAATTGGCATGTGCGCCGAGTGAACACGTGAATGTTGGTTTTAGTTTGTTGTAAACAAAAGGCATGTTTGTTGTATTGGTGGCTCCAGCGTCTTCTTTGAGATAGTATCTGTCTTCACCTTCCGCGACAGTTCTACCGCAAGGAGTAGTACCACTAGAAATAAAGTTCCACTTTCATTTGAGCATGCTATGGCCTGAACTCTTTGCTGTAGAACTTTCTCCTCCGGAAGAGCATGCTTGAGGAGTGGCAAACCTCATGGAAGAATGGCGATACAGGCAGGAAAATATATAACATCATGCCCTCAGTTAGCCTCCGTCCCACTAACTGGATTAGAGAGGATGTTATCTTCTTCTCCCAACATGGACCTTTCCCTGCCTACCTCAAAAGGTTTCACCTGTCTGACAGCGATTTTTCAGCTGTGGTGGAATTGGCACGGCACTTCACTATGCCACGGAGTGTATTTACACAGTGTCTTGGCATATAAGGAAGCCAGAGCCAAACTTCGAACAAGAATGGCTGAAAAGAGTCGCCAATAACCTCGTCTCCAGGCATAAAATTCGTGGGATTATCAAATTCATGAGCGAAAACAGAAATCTTTTCCGGCCTCCCTAGCTTTCAACTTTCCAGAGAGCTGAACTAAAAGACTCAATTACCGGACATTCCCCCCTTTAGAAAAGAAAGGGATAACAACATCTGAAAAAAAGAAATTACGAACTAATAGTGTAACAGTGAAAATGCCAGTGCTGTATATAGTGTAAATATTTCTTTCTTTTTGTTTATTTTGTTTTACTTTTTTCTTAAATAAAATTCCCGTGTCTTGCCCATCAAACCGTTCAGTGACCGGTCGGGTCACGGGTACGGGGGTAAGAGACGGCGTTCTGTTCTGCTATAGAACTTTGAGATTTCATTGGCAGATGACTATGTATGTCAGAAGAAATGTCATACACGTTACCAACAATGCACGGAAAGCAGATATACTACATAGTGTGTCTGCATTCCGTACATTGTTGGTAACTATATAAGGAAAGATAACAACTTCTTTTTTGTTTTTGCCTTAATTTTTAGTTGTTCCACTGCATATCAAGCAAAACCATTTTATCTATCAGAAGCCTGTATGTTTCTAATGATTATAAGAAAACAGGAAATGGGTATATAAATTTATGACTGCTTCTTTGTAACGTGCCGCATAATTAAATAGTTTATAACGTTCTCACCATCACGTTCCACTTTCATAAATAATAGACGATCCCAAACAACAAGCCTACGGCCGCGGTGTATCAATGGCTGTGACAAAGTCAAATTAGCATGGGCTCATAACCATGCGTCACTCTGAATGGAGAAGATTTTATGAGCCTTCCATAAAACTCATTTCACTTCCCCACTCATCCCTCCTCGCCTCTGCAGGGTTCTTCCTTGAACGTCTTACTTTGAGCAAATACTACTCTATTTACAAAGAAGAAGCTGGAATAATTTGTCTGGAACTATACTCGCATGCAAGAGAAATCGTCTGCTATTATTTTTCAGATGCAAGTGCAACCTTCACCGACATCTGGCTGCAATTGTATTTCCGTTTCTATTACCAGTGAAAATAAATTTAATAAAACGTCGCTTGTAAATAACTGCTCAAACTCCTAGTTATGAGTCTGATGGGGCATCAAATTACTCTAGCCCAGTGAGCTAAATTTAATAAGGTGGCCCTGATCACGTGGTCAGTGACGTTCGTCACGTGTCTGTGATGTCATCTGTCGGACTCCAATATATTCGACATTTTGAGCGATAGTTTATTTAACCTGATTTTTTTTCATGTTTGTGAATTTCCATTCACTCACTTCTGTGCTAGAGTTTTGAAATTTGTGTATTCTCGATGAAAATATACTATCATACTATTTTCTTAAAGTTATTATTAGCTTATCGAATAATATAATAAAATCTTGATTCCATAAATGTTTTCCCACTTGTTGGTGAATATGAGAAAAAAGTTGACTTCAAGAATGCATAATATTTATAATAATTACTCTTATAAACTAAAATTAAAAAGTAAAAAATAATTAGAAAAAATTCTTTCTACTTTTTAACACTGTAATAAAAATCTGTTTTAAAAACTGTATTTCGTCGCTTAACAAATAACTCCACATATCTCAATTTGTTGAAATTTCAAAGAGGAAGGAAATGCTCAATTTTTTGGAACCAATAACACATATTTCTGAAATTTTAACATCTGATATGAACATGTGATTGCATGTTTCTACCAGATGTGAAAAAACTTTCAGAAATATACGTTATTGGTTCCGAAAAACTGAGCATTTTCTTCCTCTTTGAAATTTAAAAAAATTGAGATTGGAATTGCTTTTAAAGCGACGATATACAATTTTTAAAACAAATTTTTATTACAATGTTAAAAAGTAGAAATTTTTTTTCTAATTATTTTTTGGTTTTTAATTTTAGTTTACATGAGTAGTTATTACAGAAATTATGGATTTTTGAAATCAACTTTTTTTCTCATATTCACCAACAAGACGCGCAGCATTTATATATAGAATCAAAATTAAATTATATCATTCGATTAACTGATAATAACGTTAAGAAAATATTCTGATAGTCTATTTTCATCGAGTATACACAACTGCAAAAAATTTCAAAATTCTAGCACATAAGTGAATGAGTGAAAAATCATAAACATGAAAAAAAATCAGGTTAAATAAACTAAGTTTTAAACAGTAAAGAATTTGTACTCAGAAGCTTTCCTAAAAATGTCAAACATACTGGAGTCCGACTGATGTGACATCACAGACACATGACAAACGTCACTGAGCACGTGATCAGGGCCACCTTAACAAATTTTAGCTCCCTGGGCTAGAGTAATTTGACGCTCCAACTAGGAATTTGAGCACCTTCAGCCAGTGACGATTGTACGTGGGCGAAGCACACGGCCTCGGTGGGCCACAATCTTCGAGCATGATGAATTGAGTATGGATTAATCCTAATGATTCTTTGACCTAATATGGAGGGAAAGTTAGTGATGTTGTGCAGCTGAAAGGGAAATAATATTATTTGACGATATTGCCTAAGAACTCATTCATGCATTCATTCGTTCACCTTTTACTCTGTGCATTCATCCAGCCATTCATTCATGGAAAAAGAAAAATAAGGGACAAAAGGGAAGAGAGAAGGGAGAAAAATAATTAACTATGAACATGCAAATAAAGATATGAGTAACGGGTACCTGGTTTTTGTTTGAGCACCTTTGGTCAAACGAAAATACTTGCTAATAAAATAATTGAAGAGCATAAAAAGTTTTCTAACATATTTATTTTTATACATATTTATTATGTTACGTATAAAAGATATAATTAAATAATTTTTCGTCTCAAAATTAAAATGAAATCAGTATAGTAAATTATTAGGCGCCTTTGGACCAATGGTGCCCATGGGCTACATCCCGATTAGCCCATTGGATAAAACAGCCCTGCATGAATAGCAGCAAGTTGTCTCACTTTGTCCCTCCTTTTCACACACTTCTATTAACTTGATTTGCTTCATGTATGCAGAGATGTAACTTTTGAATAGATTTTTACTTTCTCGTATGCGAAGTATGCAAAGACAAAGTATTGTAATCGTAAAAGAATTCGAACTCGAGATGTTGACGAATCTCCGCGTTTTAGACTTCCCTGAGTCCGAAAAACACAATTTGGGAATTATGTCTGTCTGTGAACACGATAACTCCAAAACTATTAGAGATACGGAGATGAAATTTGGTATGTGGTCTTTAAACATAATTTGTAGGTTTCTATCAAATTTTGGACAAAATCCATCCACGGGAAGTCTGTCTGTCTGTATGTCCGAAGTCATGTGAACACTATAACTCAAAAACTTGAATAGCTAGATGGATAACATTTGGTACACAGTTTCATCGTCATGAATGTAGGTGCGTATAAAATTGTGGGCCAAATCCGTCAACGGGTTGACTGTCTGCCGGTCTGTGTAATCGCATACTTGTATCTCATAAGCCCTTTGACTTAGATAAATAAAACTTGATATCGCGGATGCTAACATTAATTATAGATCTGTGCCCAATTTTCAGCTCAATCGGTTGAAAAACAGGTGTTCAAATTGCATATTTAGTTCAAAATGCACATTACGACTGCGTGTTGGCGAGCGTTTCGCTTATTTTACTCAAGTGAGTATGGTTGGCGTTTGACCTTGGCGGAAATTGAAGCGAGCCTCAAACACGCGCTTCGGAAATTATAGCAATCCCCAAACTGAAACTTCTCTCCAGATGGACTCCTGTGATTAACCAGAGGTGTAGTGAAATGTTGCGCGATATCTATAATAAGATTTCGTACTCAGAAACGTCAAATAAAGTTGTGGTACCTCAGCGCGCGTAAAAATTGCGAACATACCCAATTTTTTTGCAAAATATTAAGCTTCTGGGAATTCATAAATTTTATGTTTAATTGTAAATCACCATTCATAATTTTTTTTTCAAAGTAACCAGGTCTTGGGTAAATACCCCAAAAATATTTACCTACCAACTGGCTGTTTACCCACCCCACATTACTGGTCGTATGCGAGAAAGTTTCGATGTCACTCCCGCTGGTTTATTCTTGTAGTATTGATCTTCCAAAACCTCTCTTAGTTTCCCACGCAACATTCACCACGTGTTTTGCAAAATAAAAAGCCGCCAACTCCGTCGCCAACCAAGATGACAGAGACAGACGAGTTTTGATGGGAATTTCACTTTCACTGCGTCCGATTAGGAATTTCGGTGGGTGAACTGGACCAACCCGGTGGGTAATCAGCTGGTTAGCTCAACAGGTGGAGGAAGCATCCCATTAATATCCCGCATGGGATACGAGTAGGAGTGGGGAGAAACCCTTTCACAGCCACACATGCACCAGATAAACAGTCTAATTTTAGAGCTCTGTGTGTGGCAAAATTCCTTGCCAAATTAGCGGTAACTTTCAGCCTGATGTGCTTGTCTGAAATAGCGCACGTTGCTATGACGTATTGCGATATTAATAAGTAAATATGTAGATATATAGATGAAATATTGTATTCAGAACCTGCCTTTTGCTGCTCTCAATTGGGCCCGCGCCGGAATGCTATCTACCCCGCGCAATTCCGTGGCATAACTAGGCCACTGAATTGAGCTAAGGGGAGACATGGAACGGGACCTGGTCCCCAATACCAGAAGGGGCAAACCTGAGTTCAAAAATTTAAAGAAGCTACTATTTTGACGAATTACCAAGTTTGAAACTTCTCTGAATCTTTTTGAATTATGTCAGACTGTCTGTGATCGCCACAACTCAAAAACTCAATGAGCTAGATAGATGAAATTTGGCGTTTGGTCCTGACGCTAAAATTGTAGATTTCTATCAATTTCTAGACTAAATCAGTCTATGAGAAGTTTGGCTCTATGCCCTTGTGCATGCGGACACAGCAACTGAAAAACCCAAAGAGCAAGGATTAAATGTTGCATATGGTTTTATCTGTCAAAATAGTGGATGTTATTAAATTTTAGACCATCAAAGGGTTGATTGTCTGCAGATTTGTATTCTTGTGGATGTGAGCGCAGTAACTCAATAATACAACTTAGATGAATGAAATTAGGTCAGTAGCTTATACCAAGATAGGTGTAGATGCTACGATAGCCAATTTGGGGGGGGGGGGGGGCAAGGAGACAACTGCTGGTGTATGCCATTTTTTAAGCAAATTATGATGAGGGGACATAAAAGTAATACCATATCCCTGGCGCCATTTACGCTTGTTAAGCCAGTGATAACGACTAAGGGGGAAAAATCATATTATTTTCCGGGTGCCACTTACTTTTGTTGCGCCACTGGGCATGGTTACAAAACACAACTGCGTTTATGCCATTTTTAACCCTCTCAGCGCCCAATTATTTTGAACTTTTAGCTATAAGGTTAGAAAACTTAGCTTTTAAATTAAATGAATCGGTCTTTTTTGTATTTAATTAAATCTTTGAAGTCCTAAGAACATTTTATCCATGGTTGTTTAAGAAAATATACATATAAAAACAAGCTATCTGCTCCTGAACTGAACATGGAGAACGAAAAAAAGACGTTTGTGCCGCTCGGAGGGCTAAAGCAAAATATGTTTAGGGGTTGAAAAAATATCTGCCCAGGATGCCGTTTGCAGAAACTAAACCACTGGGGATGGAGCGAAAAAACCATATAATGACCCCGGCACCGCTTATTCTCATTACCCCATTGTAAGTGAATTTAGTCTATGACCTTCTCACCAAACTGTGTCAAGTTTTGGTTCTAATCGGAAAGAAGAAAAACATCCAAAATGCATTCTCGCGTTTCTGTACTATGGTACGAAACACTAAACTAGCCGTATTGCTTTAATATACGTGAAAGTCGAGCCCCCATCCAATTTTTTTTAGTTCTAAATCTTTAGATTCTTAAAAGCTGAAATTAAAAAATAAGCTTTTAACCAAAATGGCTTCCGAATTGGGTCCCGCACCCCTAAGACCGGCTTCTATTGGACGCAGACAATAAAGTGAAAGACAAGGTGCAACGGACGTTAGACTTCCACCTACATAGCCTAATAGTAAAATCAACCCTGGAGGGTTGGAACTGGTGTCATCAGTTGCTTAACCCCTTCTTGGTCGGAGTTTTTTTCGAATCTCCGACTAAATAATTATGTTTTCCATTTGAGGCAGGAAATATCACCGCGAAAACATGAAGAAATTAGGACTATTTGCGCCATTTATGAGCAACATCGTATAACGTGTCCAACTTGTATAACGTGTCCAACTTATCTAAATGAACTTCTATAACGTGTCCAACTTATCTAAGTGAACTTATATAACGTGTCCAACTTATCTATGTGAACTCATATAACATATCCAGCTTATCTAAACTGGTGTGAAAGTCAAATTCTAGCGCACAGAGAACATTCCTGGAATACGAGATATCTCGTCCGCTGAGATGAATGAGTTAACCTCATTAGCATTCTCATTTAAAAGTTTTAAGAAACATTCTGAGAGCTCTCTGCTTTTATATTCATGGAATATTTTATGCTTTCGGTGACGAAAATTAAAGGATTAATTTAACTCTCACCCTATAAAAAGTCAATTTTCCTTTTGTCGTTGAATCAACCATATGTTTCGACTTTTATTGCCTACTTTCCAACCTGGAAAGCAAAGTTTTATCTTTTTCCTATGTTAAAAGGTCAATATAACTGTCAACAGCACATTTTCGAAATCTCTGCGAAGTCATAAAAATTAACTCGTATCCGTTATCCCTGTGTCGAAAGACACCTTTATTGAAACTAGGTACCTTGTAAACCGTTAAGGATAAAGTTAAATGAGAAATTACAGGTCCTTTGGTCATTCATTAACAACCAGATCATTGGATCGATAAAATGTCGCATTACAAGAAGATTGCGGATAACTGACTCCATCCGTGTCTTTTTTTCCCGCCAGAAGGAAGTGATCTACGTATCCTGCAACTGAGTTGAAAGGTGTAATAAAAGAAACATGGGGTGATGCACCCCAAAGGCCTTTGCTCTATTTTCGAACAGAAGAATTCGAAATTTATGTTCGATCAGGTCACTCGATCCTTCTGGAATGCATAAAGGGAAAGCGTTTAATCGTTTTTACTTTCCTTTATTTTGTTTTTAAGAGACATTTAGTCGGAAACTTATGTAAGGATGGTTATAAATCAAGTCATTCTTCAATGAATCTTTGTCTTTCCGTTGCTACTAAGCAACGCGCAACATATGTTTTTGAGATCTGGGAGAGATAATTTGACTCGAAATAATCTGTAGAATTAGGATGAAATAGTTATGACACCAGACTATTTTAAGGAACAGACTTCGTATCAAAACTATAGGGACCGTTTTCCTCCTAAATTTGTTTGTACCAGAAAATCGTGCTCTGCATAAGAAAGCATCTTCCCCTCCAAGAAAAGTGTAACACGAAATTGCCTGTTAGCAAATATACTTCTCAAAAAAATTAGGAAAACACATCTGATTTCTTTTTCAGCCTTTTCAATCCCAAGCATAGAATTATTCAATCTAAAATTCTGAAATTTGGGAAATGTACGCATTTTGGGCTTAAGATGAAAGTTCAAAAAGAAAAGAAATTATGAAAGAAAAGCGAAAAAAGGAACATAAAAAATAAATTTTTTAATAATTTAAAAAAAAAACAGCTGAAATAAAATATTTTAACATATTTAAAAATAATAAGAATGAAATCGTACCTGTAACTTCATTTAAATTATGTTAAAATTAATTTTTATTTTGACTTTTTTCGCTGAACCCCTTGGCATACGATTTTATTTATCCTCCTAATAAGATGTCATCACCCGTTTGGTATATTTTTTATTACTTCAATCTAGTTAAGATGGTGAAGGATACTTGAGATATTTATGCGTGTACAGGGGATTTTTGTATTTAAAATTAATTGTTACTTTGACTTTATTACCAATTTAAATATCAAAAATTCTGTAATTCGATCCGCGTGTCAGACTCGTCATGGTAAGCGAAGGGGTTAATGAAGTGAAGTTCAAAAAAGCAATTTTTGAATAGATAAAATCGATAGTACAGACATCTATTGGTAAGAATAAAGAAAAGAGGAAAATGCGAAGAATGTGGCGATGTCCATTTGGTATTAGAGGCAGGTTTAAATCTCATATTTACGGATCCTACTATGGTTTGGATTGAGGTCGCTTTTCATTGGCTCTCAGCGTCACGTGACTTCGCTTGCT
>BGPR01001284.1:201043-273461 GCA_013235015.1 Araneus ventricosus | reverse complement strand
ACTTGTTTTGTAAGTGGGTTGGTCGATTATGCTTTGTTACTTTGCAGGAAGTTTGCTGCAAAGTTGCCACATCAAGTTTGTCATGACAAGCTAATATCAAGAAAAATCAAACTTGCTGCAAGTGTACATGCTATCTGGGTATTGTATAATATTAAAATATTTTTAAAACAATATTGTATAATATTGTTTCACAATATTGAAACAGTGTAAAATATAAGACCTTTGTTATATAGTTCAATATTGTGCTTTCTGATTGCGCAATACTGATATCTTTCTAAATCTTAATGGTATTCAACTGGAACTTTTATATAAGTTGCCCTATATATCTGGCTTTGAAGTTATGAAAGAAAAATTACGCTACGTCTCGCACATACACAGTAAAAAATATTTACAACAAATACCCGTATTTTCTTTAATATTCATAGTGTTTTCTTCAAATTTTAGTGCATAGTCTGTCTAACATATTGTCGAGTATTCTGTAACTTTGTATAATTCGGTTGAAAACTCTGCATTTTATAAGCAAAAAACTTGCGGGAAAGTATGGGATTTTTTAAAGAAACTTTTATATCTTCCAGAATATGCGTGCGATTTTTACGAAAATGCATCCAAACAATGTGCATATTAAACATAACCATTGATGAAAGTTGCAAATAATTCTTTCTGTGAAACGGGGTGAGTCAAAATCTCTTTTCGTCTTCATCTATTTCTGGTCGGTCCTCTAAATGCCCTCGTGACCGAATCTTCACTGTAAATTGTGAGTTCAAGACTATTTATCACATGGTCGAAGTTGAAGTGCAGTTCCTGCAGCCTTTCTGGAGAAATTCGAAAAAAATGTGTAAATCCAAAAGTGTCCAGATACTTTTGATCATACAGTGTATCTTATAATTTTTTTCTTATTTATTTCTCGTAAAAGAAAACTGTACCGAAACGGCATTCTTGCGAGTTAAAAAATTAGAAAGCAGAGCAGGAACGGTTTTTTGGCTCCACTACACTCCTAGTTTCTTAAAGAGTTCGACTCGATACGAAATATCATCAGGGTCGGATTTAGCCTTTGAACCGCTCCCTGAAAAAGTAAAAAATTGCGCCCCTATGAAACTTTAATGTAAGCATTCTAAAAAAAGTTATATGGTCTTTTTACAATTTTTAACAGGAGTATAATTCAGACGATTTTTTTTACTAACTTTTATTTCAGAGAATTCTCTAATTAATCCAGAAACATCTAAACTGTTGCTGAGTTCATACTCAATTCCTAATATAGCGAGGTCTGACAATCTTGTTTGGGATATTGTTGTCCTGGGCTACCTTCGTGTAGAATTTCGTACCTGTAAGACCAGCGGTATCTGCTCTGTACCGCACACAGATAGACACACACAAATACACAGACATTGCACTTTATATTCTTACAAACATGGGAAGTCGCTTCCCAGCAATGCAAGTCTTATGGTTGGGAAGAGAGTTTTACAAGGTTAAGCATGGAGTGACCTCAGCGACTCTTATGGCACCCATGACCTTGGCGACAAATAGATGATTCCCGAAAATGCAACCCTTTTCTCGATATTTCTACTAGGAAAGGGAATACACGAGAAAACACCATGTGACGTCACGGCCTGTCGGAGAGAATATTTAAGGACGGCGTCTAGTTCAGAAGAGCGTCTTGAAGATCGACTGGCTACTCGCTTTGAAGCGCGAACGTCTTCGGAGTTCTATCCGCTGTGTGAGCTAACCAGCTGGTGAGCTGAGCTGTTATTGTCGTTACTAGTTATTTGCTGACTGTTTGTGTTGTTAGATATCAAAGTGCTGAACTGTCATTACCTGTGAATTGTTGTCCATTTACATTGGTAACCTGTGCAAGGGCTATTGTTTCCTGTATCTGTGCTACGTGTTTTCCTGCATATTTGTAAATAAACCTTCATTCTCCATTGTCCTGTGTGTTGGACTGTTTACACCATACACCCACAGTAAGACATTTTGCAACAATATGTAGAGAGATTACTAGAGTATTGCCTTGAAAGTTTTGCGTATTAGTGAACATAAAGTTAGATTGTTTTATTGTTTTTATATTATTTTCAGAAAATTTTCTAATTAATTCAGAAACTCCGTTGCGATCTTTTTTCTCATTCTGTTCTGGCAATTTTGCGCCCCTCGATTTTTTTACTCCGTGCCGGGGCACGGACTAACGGAGTGTTCGTCCGGCCCTGATATCATGCATCTCCGCATGTGATTTTGAATAAATTTTCAATGAAGCTAACGTCTTAAAATTTCGTGGTTAGAATATTTTTTGACTAATTTAGCTATGATTTGCTATTCGAATAAATTATGGAAGTAAGTTTTAAAAGTAAATAATTTTAGAAATATGGGATATTAAGAAAATTATTATTTTTCCGAAAACATTTACCGTTTTTGGGGTTTAATTTAGTTTATGAACATTCAAATTTCAACTTTAAGATAAAAGTGACGCAACATTCTCTGTAAAATGCGGGTTGTTCACAGTTACTCTTGGTAGTTGGCTTAAACAGAATAATTTTAGCACGTTCTATGTATAATAAAAGTTGAAAAGGAGAATATTTCAAAAGCAAATTTTTTTTTATAGCTGCATACTTAGTTAGTTTTTTTAATTAGCATGAATTTATTTCATTTTAAAGAAATAAATAAAGGTCAATCTAGGACATTTTATTAAAAATAGCATGTTTTTTAAAATCAGGACAATGAATCAAAATCAGGATATGTACAAACGTATCCAGATTGTACTGTCATTTCAGGTGTAGAATCGAATCGCATCGCAGAAGAAGAATTGAATCGTATTTTAATCAAATAAATGGGCTATTTATCGAATATTCGTTTTCTTTTATTACAAGTCACTCTTCGAAAAAAATATATTTAGATAATTTTCTAAAATATTATTCAGATAAAAACCTTTATAAGGAGGAATCAATCATTATTACTAGAGGTAAGAAAAGATGAACGCTGCGGATCTTCAAAAAGTGGCATTTACACACCTTTCGCCGAGAGAAAAATTGAATACAAAAAATGCAGGTTTCGTTATGGTAAATTTGAACACTATTCAAACGTTTTCAAGCAGTAAAACCCAGTACCATCGAAAACTTTTGCAGCACTGCTTGTTTCTGAGCTGACGAGCCGCCACTGAGTAAATATTTTTAATATGCTTTTCACTATTTTCTGCATCCAGGTAAAACCGAAAAAGTTTAGCTTAGGCCTCTTAATGCCCCATTTTGAAGCCACATGTGAGCAGTTTTGGGATTGACCTCGTAATTTTGAACCGCCGCGCAGTGTGATATTTTCGTTATCTAGAGGGACAAAATTATTTAGCCCAAACTCAGTGGGTTAAATAAACGGTTAAGGGCTTTTTATAAAATATAAAGCACGGTAAAGGTTTAAGACATATATTTTAATATAATTATAAATGATAATTTTTAATTTTTTAAATTTTTTGGTCATTGATTTTGTATATCTGATTAGGCGCCATTGATATAATAAATAAACTTTGGTCAGAGCAATTTTCACCTGAAAATCTCCGCTTCTATCTATTTTGTTCCGCCCCATCACAACCCCACTTCACAATTATGTCCAGAGTTCTCAGGTTTCTTATAGATTTTAAGATCTCTTCTTGCACTTTGCACAATCGCTTAATAGTGTGATCCCTTGTAAATGTTGCGACAATAAGGGAAGCTTCTGAGGTAACTTCAAAACTAAAAGCTGCGTAGATTAAAGTCTGGAGATCGAAATCATCGTGAAACACCTATTGACACACATATTTACGGATCCTACATAGTAGAGAATGGGGTCGCTTCTTATTGGCTGTCAGCGGCACGTGATTTGGCTTCCTTCTAAATGACGGAAACTAAACAGTTCTTATCAATGCTGAAGATTCGTCCTTTATTTGTTTCAGTCTAAAAATGTATTCATCATTTTCTTGAGAAACATCCAAATAATCATAATTAGAACGTAGTTTTGATTTCTTCATGATGCGATAGCAGAAGACAAAATAATAATTAAAATCTCGCCGAAGAGCGGTGCTTTGACATCACTAAGAAGCAAGCCAAGTCACGTGACGCTGAGAGCCAATAAGAAGGGACCTCATTCTGTGCTATGTAGGATCCGTAAATATGTATTGCCACACAGAAAATGACCAATATTTCACGGGAATATTGTGAAATGTGCATTGAATGCACACAACATCGGAGGAAAATATTTGTGAACGCAAAAGTGTAGAACGATCCCAGTAATAGAGAAGAATCTTGAAAATGGTGAAGGCGACTTCTAAAGCAATAATGACAGGTTTAAAATTTTAATTTTTCCTAATGAATCAAATTGTGTCACTTGGAGCAACGAAAATACTTTTAAAGGACGAGTTAAATGGTTTAGATCAATAAAATTGCAATTCTAGGTACTTACGCCCGAAATCGATGCGTGTGCAACTACAGTCGGACCTCTATTTAACGAACCTCTATTTTGCGAACTTTTCCTTGGAACCAAGAACATTTCGCGAATTTCTTCGTAAAATAACCTCCAAATAGCGAAGTGCATTCTCTATTTAACGAACTTTTTCTTGTGATCCAACATTTTTTTCTCCCTATTTCTCAAAATATTTTTGAAAATTTCAAACTTATTCTTTCTTTTAAAACATTTTATGGTGATCAATGACCTTGAACTCGCTTAACTCTTCCGAGAGCAGTAAAATCGCTGTCATACTTTGCATTTCATCCAGGAAGTGCAACCTTTATCCACCACCACTGTCTACTTCACTAGAAAAACTTTCAATATTCCACTTTTACCCTCAACGGAGTACTAGAAAACTTTCTCAATATTCATCTTTACCCTCAACGGAGCTGTCCTGCCCCTAACCTAGTCTCCTGTTTTCTAGATTGCTGATCAGAGTCACGCTGCTGGTAATTTTGGCTCTAGAAGCTGGAAAATGTCAAAGCGAAAGGCTTCATATCACAGAAAACGATGATGCTGACTGATGATTTTCTTTTCATTTGACTTGAAGCTGAACCTCGGAAACACAGAACTGAATTGGATATTGGACAGTGTGGAAAATAAACAATACAGCAAATGAATTATGAATAAGATGATGTAGATGGAAATGATTTATGATGCAGAAAACCAACAAACCTTCGTATGATGAAATGCTAAACTATTTGAAACAACCTGATGCTGATTAAGGTTTAAGAAAATGATGGAAAGGGCGTTTGCAATGCAAAGATGCGAGACGTATTATGGGAGAAAACACTTTTCACTTTGTTTGTAATTTGAAAGTATTTAAAAGGTGAATCTCATTTAACGAATTTTCCATATAAACGAACTTTTTCGGGATTTAGTGACTGCTAAATAGAGGTCCGACTGTACTCCGTGAGCCCTGTTAATGCATAAAATGACGGGAGATTGTCTTTTCAGACAACTGTTGATATTTAAGGCGAGACTATTTTATCATGCGTGTCTTTTGATTCAGTAAGTTCCTCAAAGTTATTTTTGTAACTTGTTGTTACCCCTTATCTCTAAAATAATGTCATTGTTATGTTTTAACACATGAAGTTACTGATATATGTTATAGAGGTTCTCCCATACAACGTTTTATGTGGCGTTTTGGCGTGTGAATCAATTTCCTTCCGAGATTCCAATGGAGGAAATTCACATGTTAAAAATTTTTGCTTTTAAGATATCCAGTTGTTGAAGATCGAGCACTGCTGAATGCTTTTGGCAGATGGATGCATAAGCAAAAGTATCCATGAATTTTATGTCCCAAGATGGGCACTGTTAAAACTTTGTTCTTCAAAGAGGAATGGTTCAATAATGAAAGCTTGCAGTAAACACCACACAAACCGTGCCATGTGTTTTGACAGCCTTTTGGACGAAATGTATGTTTCAGCGATAACACACACAATAAAAAAAAGAAAATGTCGTGATAAACAGCCGTATCGATGGTATTCCTGGTAAAAGTTAGAAAAAAATTGATGGAAGTTTGCTAAAATGAATTCGAATTCAGTTTTGAATGAAAAGTTCTCATTTGGAAGAAAAGGCCCTGATGAAACCAACTGTTCCCTTAGTGACCTTAAATCCTTGAATAAATCTATACTTATAAAAGGCGATGTTTGTGTGTGTTGTGTGTGTGTTTGTCTGCTGTCCTTGGGGACGAATCTATCGCACTTACAGCCATGAAAATTTGGCACACAGGTAGTCGTAATGGTAGAATGAATGCACCTCGAAGCCGAAATTTAAAAAATTTTGATCTTAAATTTTTTTACTTAATTTTTTGTGTTGTTTTTATTGATTTTCGCACTAATTTCTCAGTGAATGGTTTCGAATAATTGTATTGACAAAATGATATGACCATCGGAAAGTATAATGCGATTTTGCTCTAATGGTTAGTTTTGAATTTCTTAACGTAATTTTACGAATTTTGAGAATTTAAAAAATATTCCAGTTTTGCCATCTAAATATTAGTCTTTTGTTTCTAAATGTTGCATCCGACTTTCTTAATAACACTATTATTTTCAATTTTTTCATTTATACTCAGAACGAATTTGTCGGATTTAAACAAGAACGGTTAAAATATTTTTCCCGTGTTTTTTAAATTAATTTTTTCAGCCGTTGAGAGTTATTTTCTGGATCGAGTTCTTCGCGCGGCACTTCGGAATGTTGATACCAATTTTGATTGCTAACGCGCAGGATACGTCATGATCTTCACCTGAATGAATTACTTACTATTATTTTTCGGATTTGATTGGGAGTATTTTGCTTGCTGTATAATAACCATTAATGTTCCAATTTTGTAATTGTTTTATCAATTCTACCTGTAATTGTATGCGAAAAAAAAATAAGCAGGAAAAAATCAAAAAAATGTGTATCTTTTATATTTTGATTTTGTTTTCAAAACTTTTTCATGCCACAGTATGGTTTTTTTCTTTTTTTTTTTTTCTTTTTTTTCATTTGTTGCATCCTGATTCCACAATGCCGTGCGCGTACTGCTAGTAATACTGAATAAAACCAAGCTTGGTAATCCAATCTGGATTCAGCTGGCTTTTGCTAATTTTTGCTGTCGAAACTGAAGCAGCACACTCCCGCCCCAGAATAAGATCTTATAACCACGCATTTCAGTTCTATCTCTGACACATCTGATTGTGCTCTTTATATATGTCGTGCTGATCGTACTTCAGGTTATGTATCATCGGCAATCTTTGATTTTAAATTGTCCTTTATATAGCAGTGAGCCTCATTAATTACTTTTATGCACGTTAAAATTATTCAGATAACAGAAATCATGTGTGATTAGTGTTTATAGCACCTTGTATGGTAATAAATATCATGTAAAGAGCCAAAAAAACAAAGATAAACTCGAAATAATCGGAAAAAAAGCAAACAAGGAATCCATTCTATTCTATTTTTTCAAGGATCATGACTTATCGAAATGGATTCAAATACTACTAGAAATTTTTCTGTAAGAAGTATGCATGGTAAGCAATATTGAATCAAAATTCATGGGATCAAACGAGAAATAATCTGTGCAATCTGTTACCCTAGTATTTGATTCCACGCGAATTTTTTTTTTAAAAGATTGATCACGAAGAAAATAAACTTTATACAGGACGAGACTCGTTGCAGGTAGTGCTGCCAGGCTAAATCCATTCAATTTTAGAACCATTTTTATTAGGTTAAGGCTCCACAGCACAGAACATTAAAGTTAAGCAAGACAAGACAAGACAGAGAACAACATCACGAGACAAGCACACAGACAAGAATGACAGAGAGTATCATGGAAAAGATGCGGTTCCAGGAAGTGCCAGTAATCACCATAGAAAGGAGAAGGCAGTTTACTGAATCACAGCTAAATTTCAACTGAGAAGAGCTACGCGAGAGGAGTTGCGTATTTAAGCAAAACCACAAACCTGATCGTATTTCATCCAAAAATTCCAGCCGCCAAAGTTTTTTAAAACTTTCACTTTTTTTAAAATTAATTGGTTCATACATTGCTAAATATTGAAATTATTATTGAATCTGCGCAAGAATAATTTATGCTCATATAAAAAAAAAAAATTTGCAGTTAGTTAATGAGATCTATAAATACTTTTGTCTCGCTTATCGAAAAGAAAAATCTTGTCACAGTTAATCCTTTCATGTTGTCTGAATGTGTTTTTTTGTTTGAAAAATCGAAATCACTTTATCAGATATAAAGGAGATTTAACACAAGGATACAGAAACATCTTGCTGCTTTGTGAGCGGGCTTTGATGTTGACAAAATAGGTTGAAAAGAAGAAATCAAAGTCTTCCAAAGCAGAAAGAGTTCTCACTGTCTTTTTTTTTTCGTCTTTTGTAAAAAATACAGATATTTGATTAAAACATTCTGAGCTGAAATTATCAATCATTCCAATGAAATAGTTAAAGCATAATTCATAACTTAACAAAAACAAATATTTTATGCTTTATTAATGGATTCTGATTTGTGCAGTTACAGTGTAACTTTAAGGTCACCCCTTCAACAGTCACTTGTTTGAGCCTGAAATTTTTGGTTCATAGAGACATGGGTATTAAAATAATCTCTGCAAACTACGCAATCCTCAGAACGGACAAGATTTTATGTCTTCTTTCAACTTCTTTCAAAGAAGCAATATTCCGTCCAACAATTTCTCTTATCTTGTACCATTTATTGGAGAAAAGGAGGAAAGGAAAATAATCTATACTCAAAAAAACAATATCATAGCACCGATCGAAATTAACGATTCCTTTCTACCGTGAAGAGTAAAGTGAACTTCGGTCTGTACAATAGGTGATTTAAGAGTTCATTTGTGCATTGCAGACGCT
The DNA here is from genome assembly GCA_013235015.1 of Araneus ventricosus. Classification (NCBI taxonomy): domain Eukaryota; kingdom Metazoa; phylum Arthropoda; class Arachnida; order Araneae; family Araneidae; genus Araneus; species Araneus ventricosus. The sequence continues at coordinate 264,644 of BGPR01001284.1, read as the reverse complement.
GACTGAACTCTGACAAAGAAGCTAAGACATATGTGTTGCGACTATCAGAGAATAAAATTTTCAGTCATAGATTTTAGAAAAAAATAGAGGATAATATTGTCCATTCCTCAACAACTGCAGACGAACGATTAGAATTTATTTTTCATTAAAAAAAAGTTTTGGAAAAAGGCTACCTCCGAAAGGCTGAAAGATCCCAAGCAAACGCAAACTGTATCTTTTTTCGAAAGAAATTAAAAATTTAAAGCACTTTATTTTAGATAAATCTAAAATCACTTTATTTCTGGTAAGGTCGAATAAGGATTTGTTTGAATACGTATTTGTACTTCCAAATATGGAACCCTTTTAGAACGGCCACTCTGAGCTACTAATTTTCCGGGAACGAAGGGTGACTGTAGAGAAGTTTCAACTAGAATTTTACGATTCATGGTTTTCCTCCATTGAATTTTATCAACTTTATGTAATGAAACTTTGTGAATATCTTGATTTAATTTGAACCTAAATGTCCTGTTACAATTTTAAACTTACTTCTGTTTGTTTTTAATTTTACTTGTCTAATTAATTTTGTATTTTTTGCATCCATTAAAAATGAGAGTATAGTACTATAATGGCTATTTTTTCTTCTGGCCATAAAAAAAAAATCTACGGAGATAATTACTTGACTGTTCAGAAGTTTACATATCATTCCGTAAAATAACAGAAGTGTGCTTGATTGTCGTAGGTTGGTACTCGAAAGTTTTCTGCATCCTTGATCAGTTATGATGGATTAGTGGGGAGCCTGCCTCAATTATGATTTCTATAAGTAACAAAAGAATGCTGGTATTTCTCAACTAAACGTATTGTTAAAAAAGAAATTTTGAAGAAAAATAATATTTTCAGAAAAGACCAAGACTTGTTTACGCCTCAGCCCTCAGAATTCTTTTTATGAAATGTGTGCATCGGCGTGATTTCATTCAACGAACATCAAGATCAAAGCATGAGAGAGCTTCGAGTTTTTTGAATCACAATCGGTTGCGGTAAAGGTCTTCTGAACGAATGATATTTGTTTATTTATATCATGTTGACATCTGTAAAAAGAATTCTTACAAATCTTGTCAATCTTCCAGATTTTAAACACAATCTTCTTTGTCCTTTTAATGATCTTTACGAGGTTTTTGAATTACCCACGTCGATTCACTCACCCGAAGGTGTAGAACGAATAGAGTTTTTAAAATTGTAAACACTTGATTTTCGTATAACAGATTATAGAACAATAATGTTTCTAAATTATATGACGTCATAATCCCATGACAAAAGAACAGCGCATGTCAGTCAGAGTATTTTAACTGCACATTGTCTCTTATGCTGCGTTGTGATATTATCAGGTCATCATTTTCCTTTCCAGCAAGATGTGCAATGATTCCTGGCCATTTGACCAATAACATTACACAAATCAATGGCAACACAGTTCTAGGACAAAAGCACATGCATGTCATCGAGCATTTTTAACGTTACTGTCTTGCGCTTTCGCGTTGTGATATCATTTTCCTTCTTTCCAGCAAGATGTGCAATGGATTCCAATACTTGAATAACAACAGATTACACAAATCAATGGCACCACAAAGTTCAGGCATTTGAAAGTAAATATGCATGTCATCGATATCTTTAACTGCACATTGTCTACGCTAAAAAAGTGGGGTATTAGGGTTCATCTTCCAGCAAGATGTGCAATGGATTCCACATTATAGACTACAACATATTGCACAAAATCAGGCACCACAAACAATACAAAAAATAACACTGCATGCCATCGAACATTTAACTGCGGCTGTCTTGATGCCATATATAGGTTCTTTCATCTTCGGCAAAAATGGATTCCAAAATTAAAAATATTGCGGAGTTTTGACGTATATCATGAGAATTGACTGATTTTATAAACTAACTTTTTGTAGATATTTGTTATGAAAAACTCTGAATTATTCTGGTAGAAACCCACAGAATCTATTCGAAGTAAAACCGATAGAAGCTATTCGAAATATATTCTGGATACAAAATTCTAATGTTATAAGTATCAAGTGCGTTTCATGTGTTATAACAATGTTATATCGCCAGTAAATTGTTAAATGAACAGAAAAGCGAAGAGTCAAATCACGATCAGACTGAAGATGCCAGAAACAATAGGGGATCTTCCCCTGCTCTCTAAAGCTCGTTGACCCCAGAGAGTGCGCTGTAACCTCCTGGTTATTGAATCATGTTCGTTTCTGCTCGCTACAGTGAAGACACTGAATGTCTAAAGCACAATTATTTTTTAAAAATCTTTTAAGTATATATATATGAATCATTTTTATTTTGCTTTTGATGCTTTTAACTTTAAATCAGCACAGTATAAAATTTTTTACTTCCCAAAAAAGATATATTTTTCAAATAAAACTTTAATGAAAAAAATAAACAAGCAAATAAGAGTTGGTAAATTAAAATAAATATAATTATTCTAAAAATTAATTTTAAAAAATAAATTGAGATGTGAAGATATTAATATGAGGTCAGAAAAGACATCTATACTATGGGAACATAAAAGACAATATTATTAATAAATAAAAAATCTAAGCTGTTTCCTTTATTGCTTTTACCTTAATCAAGAAGGAATAAAATTTTTGACCTCGAACATTAGTCTACCTTTTATTTGCAGGTACGATGCGTTTGAATAAAACATTATTTGTAGCACTATGCGATAGAATGAACGACAGGTACTGCATGGGCAGAGAAACAAGTTAATGGACCTTATAGCTATGACGTCATGATCCTCCGACACGGACGCCGGAGGCAGCCACATTGAATCTTAGCAGCTGAATTTAAACTGCAGCCATTTCTGAGTCGTTTATAGGCCGATCGTTTTGTTCATTCTCCACAGCTGCTTTTTTCTATACTCAAACCCAAGGGTATATAGTCCATTGATAAAAGGTAGTAATGAATAAAAATGTTGGTTTATTGAATTAATTTTGCTTGCTAGCTATCTGCTGCAGAATTTAAAGAAATTAAGTAAAAGATGAGTATTTATAATAAGAATTCTGAATTAAATACTGTAAAATGTAGAACATAATTTTAAAGATTGTTTGAATTTTATCAGAGGGGAAAGTTTGCGATAAAACTGTCAAAAGTTTGATTCTAAATTTTTTTTTAGATAAAACCCAAGTCGCTGACTTAAACTGTCTTTATCTTTGACCCGGAACGTTTTCTATGACTCTCATAAGCCATCTCCTTCATTTCTAACTAATCTCTTTAAATTATTTCATCCTAAAGTTTCTATATTGTAAGAAGACATGAACTCTACGTCTCATTTTTTTTTACAGAAAAAGTTATTTACACCACACCTAATATAAAATAGTTGTCTTATGAAGTTATGCCCAATATGCTAAGTGACTTCCGGTTTTGTTTGGTATATTACGTTGCCATCAATAAAAGATAAATTAACCCCCTCTTTTTCCATTATATTTTATATATCAGTATGAATCTGTAGCTTTCATACAGCCGCCCCCCCCCCCCCCCAGGAGCCAAGCCAGAATAATTTTGATTTTATTTAACATTATTACAACTGTTTTTTCTTACTTTCTTCTAAAAATAAAAATATTTTAACATTACTTTCTGGCTTGATAGAAGTTCGAAAATTTTCTTAATTTTGTAGTCAATCTACTCGTACTTGTAGTTTGATGCTGTCGAAGACACTTTTTTAAGCTAGTTATTTTTACTGTAATTTTATCAAATTATCGAGTATTGTATTGTTCTTTATGATTCTAGCTGTCAGGTAGAGTAAAGTTCAAAGTTAGAGTGTTTTGATTTATTTGAATTTTGAGGTTTGATATTCCATCATGACGATACAAAGTTTCTTATGACCCTCAGCCCTCTTGCATCGGAATCCTAGATTTCGCTTACCGATATATATAGATCCTTTGGGGCTTGATTGAATTCTTACCATATTATAAAAAAGTTCAGTTCTGCTAAATTGAAAACGATATCGCACCAACTGTGGACGTTTTCACAAGTTGAACCTGCATAAATGAGTTTGATGATTACCAGATTTTCATGGTATGAAATCAATAACAAAAAAGCTAGCAAAAAAAAAAAAAATATATAGAGTATTTGTTGCTAAACATAATTTTGGACGACATGGCATTGGTTTAAACAAAAATATATTATACCTGTATTGGTGTAGAGTATTCGTTGTTGCCATAAAAGTATGTGATGAAATTTTTAAAAAATATGCCATATTATTCAACAACAGCCATGCCTGATAAATGTAAAAATAAACCTTTGGTTTAAATATAGTAAACAGAAACTAAAATCATGTTTTGACTTATTCAGTCGATGGAAGCTGGCCATATCGTCGGTTGATATAGAGCATTTTATATTTTCAACAAGTGAGATACAAAAGTCTCAACAAATGAGAAGATGCATTAATATACAGCCTTGCCTCTTTTCTGGGACCGCTTCGAAAAAACTAATCCTAAACTATAAGCTATATAAAAAATTAGAAAATCACCAGTTTTATTTGTCACTGAGGCAAATTGCCTTCATTCAAGAGATTTCCTTCAAATTTGACGTTTAAATAGATAGTACGAGAGAAACAATGTTTAATATGGAATGAAACAAATAAAATAAACACATGTTTCAAGTGACAGGAACATTTTTTTATTTACATTATTTAAATACTTTTATTCCAAAACCTCTGGTAAACAACATTCCGTGTAGCATTTTCGTTGTTTAATAATTTTCTTGTGGCCTCTGACGTTTCTTGTGTAAATTTTAACGTGATTTGGAACTTAGACCTGATAGTGCAACATAGAGCTACGGGTGGAAAAGACAGGCTCATCGAGGTAAATTCCAACATGATCAAAAGTTTGCCCTCAGACGGTTGGATAATCATCGTGTAAGCTGGAATTAACGGGAACTGGCGCAGGTTGAGAATGAATGAGTAGATTCACGTCACTGGTGGCTAATTTAATTCTTGGCAAGAAAACAACATCGCCACGATTGCATTCAGATACAATTTGGCGTCCAAACTATATCACGCGCACGATATACCACTGACGTAATTTACTACTTTCTATCAAAAAAGGGAAATTAATTTAAAATATAGGATTAATATAATTTAAAATTTGTCGGGAACTATTGATCGTAGAGAGATCTTTTCGAGAGAAAAATTTTATATCAATCAATAGCACATTTTATTTCATTGCTTTATAGCTATTAAATTTGAAATTAGAACTACAATTACTCTTTTAAAGTTAAAATTACTGAAATTTAGGTGCTCTAACAATGGAATAGTGCTGTTTAACTTCTCGCAGTGCTATGGCGCGAGTTTTATTGTTGGTGACGTCAGAGCGTTACCGAGAGATCTAGGCTATTATATTAGTAATGCAGCTGATCAAATTTGAGAGCTGCTTGCTGAGAAGTGAATCTCATAGATTCCGTCCACTTTACCTCTGAACTCTCCATTTGACATAGATGTTATGAACACCCATTGCGGATGATTACTTAAAAATTTTTTCAATTGGAAAGAAATACAAATTAATCGCTTTTTCCAGGTTCATTGAAAGATATTCAATTTGTGGAAAAGATGTGGCCACGAATTTGTGCATTTAACTAAAGTTGTCAAATTTTTTGAAGTTCAGTCCGGGATTCTCTAGAAATTGAGGTGTGGGAAGGGTCAAGCTGAGATAAAGAGTTCAATTCGGACTGTCCCGATAAATTCGGAACGTCTGGTCACTCCTCATTGACAATAAGGAGGCATGAATCTACACATAAAGATAATTCTTCAGAAGCGTTTTAAAAAATTAAACATACTTAACCTTTTTCATATATATTTTCAATATGAACAATTTATTAATAAATAAAAATCGGGGTTAACTAGGGCATTGAATTTAAATTTGGGACCTGAAAATAGCATTAATTATCTGAATCAACAAATTCTTCTTCATCTCAAGCCAAACATATAAAAATGAAAAAAAAAAAAAAAAAAAAAAAACAATTTAAAAAAAATAGTGTTACTCATATCTTTCTAAAATATGGATTATGGGTTCTTTTTATAAAAATCGGCGTAGAAAAAAATATGTTATAATGATCTTCAGGTGGAGTCTACTACAACTGATCTTTTTCAAGAAAATAAAGCATTTATGCTTCAGCAGAATTAAGATATATTTCATGTCGCAGATATATGAAAAAAGGAGTTTCATGATAATCATTTTCACTGCTGAAAAAACCAGGAATAGTGTGTGTTCTCCATAATAATACAATATTTTAATATTTTCAGTATTTAATTATCAATTAATCGATCGTTTTAATTAAATTTTGATTCCATACGAGTAGCAAAACTTGGCAGCGAATTTTAGAAAAACTTGGTTTCAAGATTCCGTAATATTTATAATAATGAATTATAAATTAAAAACTAAAAAGTAGAAAATGATCAAAATAATTATTTTACTTTTTTTTAGTAATGTATAGTAGATGTAATGTCATGTTAATGTTTTTGATGTAATGTTAGTAGAATAAAAGTATGTTTTTAAAAAGTGTTTTTTAAATTTTATCGTCTTTTGAAGATATCTAAACGAGCTGTGTTTTGCCTTTATCTAATTATAAACTATGACAAGTTTTATTTAACTTCTAAAAATGTTTCAAGCTGCCCTGTGATTTTTAAAATCGGATGAAATTCTGTTTAGTAGTCATTGAGTTCGACTCAGAAAACATGATTTTCACACCATATGTCTAATAGACATTGTCTACTGAACAGGATAAAGCATTTTAATTAGGCATCAGCACAACGCTCTTATAATCACAGTATTTGTGGTCTCGAGCCGGACACACCTGCTATCGGGTTCGAAGCCCGCATGGGAAACGGTTCAACCCGGTGCGTTTGCGTGCCTTGTGTACGAACCTCATTGATGATTACATTATAAGTGACCATCTGCTCGGCTATATTTGCAGATAATAGTGACTGTGCGTAGGCGGCAGATGTGCCGTGGATAAGTGAAGCTTGAATTGTAAATTTATCTGGTATTGGATAAGCGTAGGCTGTTTGAATCCTACTCCCTCACCGAAGCTGCTTGTGAAGATTGAGTTTGAAAAGAATTTAGAGCTGAAATAGAATTTTGCCAGCGGGTTCGTTTTTGTGAGTTAGTGAAACGATTGAAAATAAAATTCTGTTTCAGACTCATGGAAAAAAATAATACCGAGATGAATAAATAAAATCAGTTATCAGCTGCCTTGCCAACAAAACCCCGCATTGTTGGGAAGTTTATAATTATTATTTTTAATGTCCCAAGTGTAAATATGATACAATGGGCGCTTTACAGTTTTTGCAATTTTCCCCCGATTTTTGATATTTTTTTAAAAAATATTTTTATATATAATTTGCAATAATTATTTTCACTGTTGTAATGCAATTTAAACCGTTTTTATTGTTTCTACATACATTCAATCGCGTGTTTTTCTTCCAATTTTGAAAGCTAAGGAATGAAGATAGTGTTTATTTTTTTTCATCCTTTGGCAATGTCGAAATGAGATTTTTACTTTCTTACTTTATTTCATCAAATTATGTGATGAATCTATTAAAAAGTCATCTTAGACATTAAGCAATGTATCAGATATTCTGAAAGATTATATTTGCAATTCTTCATTTTTTTTATCGGTATGTTTCAATTCAGCTAACATACAGATCGGCTTCCTCATACAATACAAGTAATGTGCTTGACCACTTCAATGTTAGGATCAATTGCGACTTCTACATGGACGAGTAAGAAAGGGATGCTCCGGGCAGTTATGATTTTCTTGTAAATGTGACGTCATGTGGCTTGATTCATTCTGGGAGGTACGTGTACAAAATAAACTCAACAGGTGTAAGGCTACTAATTTAACACGGCTTAAATGTCTATTCCAACTTGATGTTTAAAAATACAGGTTGGTCATAAATTATAGGACCCATTTAAAAAATTAATTTAAAAAAATCAATGATGTTGCAACTAACGGTTTCTTTTAAAATGAGAGCGCATTTTAAAAAGTTTTTTTTTCAGATAGGTAACGCGCCATTTCAGCGGTCTGGGTGGTCTTAAATTATTAAAAACCTCCTCATTTTGAGATCTACTATCTGTTACAAATTAAAGTTAGAAGAAAAATAAAAGCAATCAATTGGAGGGAATTTTGCGCACTTTAATTTGTTATATCAATTGTAATTCGAAAACTGAATAGTTCTCGAGATATTCAAGAAAAACTAAAAAATGAAACCAGAAAACTCGCATCGGCTTTTGCTGAACGATAGCCATTACGTATGGAAATCTCTCGCCGTAACAAATGTAGAACGCCGTAATGGTAAGCCAACTATCGAAAAAACACTTTTCTATTTTCTCTCTCATTTAAAAGAAAAAACGCAGTTGTAAAATTATTATTTTTTATTATTAATTTTTGAAATGGTCCAATAATTTATGTTCACTTTGTACTATGTGGGTGGAGTCTTAAATATCAAGTTATGCATAAGAGATTTAATTGAAATTAAACATAACCATTATTCCCAGAGAACTAGTTGGTCGACAAAGGCCGCCAGTAAATACTCTCCATTTTACTAAACTTATTTTTCATTTCAAGGAGTTTTAAAAAGTATATAATTTAGACATTTGAAGTCAATGGAATCCTAAATATTTAAATGAAAAATAACAGAAAACGATGTTAAAATATTTACGATACCGCACCAAAACTAATGAATTTAAAAGTACCACAAGACATACATACGTATTTACTCGCAGCAACATCAAGCAAATAAAGGTGAAAGTACGATATTCGTAATTTATGTTAACATTAAAAAACACATGCGCATAAGAAACTGCACCAAACATTCAGTTCTTGGAAATGAGATTTCTTATCACTTTTGAAAAAGACGTGTAAAATTCCATGGAGTGCGAAGTCTTTTTTCTTTTTCGAATTCACCTCTCTAAGTCGCATGATTATCCGTACTTCCAATGCAAGTTTAAAAGAAACTGGATCCTAACGTATGGTATTAAAATGAGCGGTATGCTATGTTTTGTAAACATAAGATTTTCTGAATTATATTCATGAATGAACTCTTTATGTTTTTTTATTTCATGATGCAGCAGAAATGGAAAAACATAAAAAAAATCATATGCCTACATTGCAAACGATAATAGATTCAAGTTTTAGAATTTACTCGAAAGAGAATAGTCCTTTTTCGTCGTCATTGTCACGCAATGTTATCGATGCATTTACGCAGCACTACTTTTAGGGGAGGGACCGTAATGAGTCTGTGTCACGCTTTCTCATAGTAGACAAACAGTTATGCGCCAGTTCTGATTCATGAGTTTATGCTCCCCACCAGCTAACGCACGCGTATAGTATGACTCTCATTTTGCCCAACCCCCCGTATCCCTTCAAACTGCTAAAATCGATCGAACTTGTCTGATTCTCATTCGCCTCCCTTTACGTAGAAAAATGAAATGGCGTGGTTGCTGTATTTCTGTCATCATCATTATTTGGCAGAGATGAAATTAAAACCGTAAAATGGTGATTTAACATTAATAATTTGCTTATTATTTTGCAATCGTGACGTACCTATATATAATTTCTAAAATATAATTAAAAATGTGAAAAAAGAATTAAACATTCTTTAATTCCTTTTCTTAAATAAAAATATCTAATAGATTCAAAATGTGGTTGAAAATGGAATAATTCGTTTTGTTATTTTAAATTGTGTATTTAATTTACAAATGATAAGAAAGGCGTTATATGCTGTTTCTATCTACTATTGTTAAAAGGAATATGCCAAAAATTCTTCTCAATCAATTTATCAAAAGAGATTGCTGCTTTCATTCTTTGTATTTTTTTCGTATACTTCAAACTCTTGAAACAAATAAGACCAAACGATAATTTTACAACTCTCTTTTTCCACTCTGCAACTCTCACTTTTTCGTGTAATTTTAGTTTTGTAATTAAATGCTATTCAGTATTAAAAATATCGTTTGAGATAGCAGTTTGTGATAAACAACGAAGAAAATTATTGTCCTTAAATTTCTTATTTAAAAACTTTATAGCAGAAAACAGAAAAGTGAAAGTTATCGAAATGGTAAGTGTATTAAATATATTTGGATAATTATAAAAAAATTAAGTTAAGCTGTTACAAAATTTGAAACTGAATTCTAAGGACATTTGTGACATATGCAAAAAGAGAAAATAGTATTATTTTAAACAGTTTTATCCGCAATAGCTCTCTTTTGCTTTAAAGAACTTATCAAAAGTATCTGAATAAGTATTTTTACAAATAATCAAAACGAACTCGTTGACTTTGTAATTAAAATGTCATGGAACACTGAATAGAAAATTTTAGCGAGTTTATATAATCTGATTAAGTAGATATATTTTCAAGTTTTATTATAATTCTTTTATATGTTGCTTAGATATTCTGAAAATAAGCATGAAATGCAAAATTTTTAATGCAGCGATCAATAACTGAATAATTTATAACCTCTATTATTTAAAATGTTGCAATTTCAAAACATCATTAAAAGAATTCAGCATTCACAATTTTTCTTTTATTAAGATAATCTTAAATCTTCCTTTTATAAAATCAAAAATCGTTTATCATTAATGAAAATGGTTCTTGAAGAATAAGAAACATGAAAAAAAGAAAGTGAAACAAATATAAACAAGAAAATAGGGACAAAAGTGGATTTGGGCCTTAACTGCTTTTAAAAATGTATTTTCTATTGTTCTATGTAACTCTAATTGATTCAATTAATACTGTAAACAATCCTATTTTTTAATTAAATGAATTTAAAACTTTCATGCTCTTCTACATGATTTTGTCTTTGTTTGTCTTTTGTTTGAAGTAGAAACGAAATACGAAAAAGGAATTCGAATCTAGGATGATGTTGAACTCTTCTTAAATTGAGGATAAAGTAGCTGAATAATGCTAATTTTCTACAAAATACTGAAATTGCAATTAAATTTACTTCGGTACAATAAAGAAATTCAGTTGCAAGCTAAATCGCATTGGTTAAAATATTTTTGTTATTTATTTAGGAACCCATATTTAATTTTTTTCAAAAGATGTTACATCAGTCTGTTCGGCAGATTTAGCTTAGAATTAAAGACAAATAAATGCTATTATGCAAGTGAAAGATCTTATCCCAATTTGTATTTGGAAAAAATACATTATAAAATTATTGAAAAATCTCTAAAATGGCGGATTGTTTTCGGGAATAAAAGCATCAGCAGTAACTTTGAGAAGAGCTGAAATCATTGAGTTGCAACTGCTTCAAGTGCTATCGTTATCTTAACTCGTCCATTGTAAAGGAAAAATGACAATTAATTTATTGTTATCTGTACATTCATAGAGAATTTAGAGGATATTTAAAGTTTTTTTAGGGAAAAATCGCAGTGCATTTCGTATCTGTGACAGAATTATACACATCTTTTAAGAAATAGAAGCAATTCGTGCTCATGTGAGTCTTTTCAAACGTGCTGCGCCAATGTAATTTTTGAAAGCGTTGTATGTCTGCGGGAGGAGAAAGGACATATTATCACAGCACAGCTTAAGAAACCTGATATAAGATGTTGGATGAGATGTGCAGTTAAATTTCCCATGTGTCCGTGACGTCATATAACTTAACTCTTTTTCATATTTTTCTGCATTTGCTGTATTTGTTATATTGCGTTTTTATAGTGTGTATTTATGATCCATTATATGCTGGTGTACATAATAATATAGTGATACATACTATAATAGTGTAAATTCATGCCGTTTCTATGAAAAGATAATATGATCCAATGATAGAAATTATATATTCTATTTATAATGACTAAAACTTATAATAGTTGAATAAAACTTTTTCACTTTTACCTAAAAATATTCAGGAGTAAAAAACTTCAGAAAGTATTGTATCCACATCTTAAAATAATATCACATTTTTTTCTTGATTTTAAAACTGACAACTGTGTAAATCCCATGAAATGCAATTTAAACTATATAAAGACTTCAGTTTCATACAGTTATAGAAATTTTGAAGCTTTTTCATGATTCTTTTAGAATTGACTGAAATATGACTATTCTTTATTGTAATAGTTCTGTTCTGTGGCTTTTTTGGAGTATTTGTCAATTGGGCAATACAGTGTATATTATTTAAATTAATACTCAACATAAATTTCATAGTCTTAAATAGTTTTCGAATTAAAGGAAATCCAATTTAAAGAATTTGTGTTCCTTTTTTGTATTAATGAGTATACATGTATATCTAGAATTATCAAAAACAATTAATTAATTTAGAAAAGCAACAAAATTGATTACATTTTCATCGTTTGTTAAATTTGTTTAACCTTTTAACTTTTGGAATTTTATCTCTTTTTTTATATTGACACTTATGTCAATTATTTAATATATGCAAAAGAAATTCATTAAAATTTTTCATTTAATCATTCTCTACAAATAATCATCTTACATTTAATCATTCAAATTTTGAATTTTTATCTACTTTGATTTTAACAATTAACTTCAATTTGGTTTTTACCTTTAAATCATTAATCTATAAAAGAATAAATAAGCTTATATTCTAAATTTATATCTATATAAACAAAACTGAAGAACCAATTTACTTATACAGTATAGAAATCCAAACTACTGAAAAGAATTTGCTCAAATTTTGCATACGAATACTATAAAGCATAAGGAAGGGTTTAGTGAAGGTTTCGGGACAATTAATTAAATAGTTGATTTTTTATTAATTAAAACCTATGTTTCCACTGAGCATGTGCAGTTCAAGCTCTTCTGTTGGCGAATGTAGAAGGCTAAACAATATTAATAGCTTATGAAGTAAATTAATTTTCAGCGGTTTTTAAAAATCGTTTGGTTCATTTGATATTCTCATTTTTATTTTTAAAAAACGTTTCAGTCGTTAAAAGGATTTAGTGTATTAAAATATTTTTATATAAAACTAGCTGTTACCCGCGACTTAAAATATTATTATACACAAAATCCTTTTTTAATTAAAAAATATTAGACGTGAAAGTATTTTTATCCCGAGAAACGCTGGGTATATATTATCAGTTAGTATATAATAAACAAGTGCTAGAGACGAATCTTGAAATACATTTAAAAATTCTTTTTATGATCTGTTTCATTAAATGAAACCATTTTTTTTAAAAAAAATTATCTTAATTATTTTCTACATAAATAAATATGTTACCCTTATAACTATTAATGTAATTCAAAGAAAATGATACAAAATATTTCCCAATACAGAACATGCGTAATTTACTTCAAAGAATCATCCATAACTCGACCATTTTATTTTGGTCGACATTTTGTTACTTAAATAAAGTCACATTACATATTTTTGAAGTTTCATTTACTACTTCGTTACGTTGCCATAGTGATAAGCTGTGCTTTACCCATGAAGGATTGAGTTGGCGGTGAACCATTTCTCGCCATTGCAACCCCTGACGCTGAAATAATGGGGCAAAGCCGGCATTGACGCGAGAGAAACAACTGTCGGTCCGCCATTTAACTGTCTAAAATAGTTAGAAAATCATGGTTTATTTTTAATAATTGCAGGTAAGAATATTTTTCATATTTATGTCTCATGAAAATGGAAATTTTTATGTAAAATGAATATTTTAAGAGTATATTATTGTTTATAAAACTTACCGGCTAAACAATGAAGCCATGCAGTAAAAAGGACTTTACCATGCCGCCATTGTGTAGGTGGTAAAGTTTTATTAATTACTACGTTTTGCGTAAACTATATTTGTATATATTACTCACGAATCACTTTTAGTGAAGATAAAAGAAAGAAAAAATTACTTTAATTCCAGATTATTCAGAATTTAGTATCTTTTGCATAACATAATAGAATGCTGAAACGAAAGCAATTCAACTTACAATTACGGATTAATTGATCTAGATTATTTCATTGGCATTTTATACAATATATACGAATAAAATATCGTTTAAGACGTTTGTAATCAAGAAAATTTATGTACTTTGCTTTGTCGGCACCGTTAAATCAAAATGTTGTACAAATATAGCAACTTCATTTTTATGTATTTTAAAACTATGAAACAGGATTTTAGTTTTTAAAAATTAAAACTTCAGCCACAGATATTTACAAACGCAAATGTTTGTTAATATCTGTGCTGCGTTTATCATGTGAATGTGACGTTATGCCAAGTAATTCTATTCGAACTCATTTCATCGCTTGTTTTCGTAATCTAAGCTATTTTCTTTAGCAATATCAGTTGAATATATATATTATTTTTTTGTCTTAAAAATGTGAAGTTATTGATCTTATTTAAATTTTAGTGAATATATTTTATTTTTGAACAACGGATGTCATTGAAATTAACGAAAAGAACACACGCGTGTTTGAATGTTTCAGTGGGAATAAATGACATTCATTAAAATGTATTTCCCGTGAAAGAAAGAAAAAAGGCTTTATTTAATTTTGATTCAATCCAGTAAATTCAATATTTGAAAGTGAAAGCTTGTTTAGTTCCATGGAACACTTTCTATAGCAATGTAACTCTAGAAACACGTATTACATCGTGTTCTGCTCGTGGTTTTCAACACTATCAACTTGAGTTGCCCCCGGCAATAGATTACAATTTATCTTCAACAGTTCGAAATCTGATTATTAAAATAAAAAAACAGGAAATTGAAGTGACTATCTTGTAAGATACGCATCTTTTTGTATTATCATATAATTATATATATTTTTTTATAGCTGCCTAGGCTTTGTTCCGGAGAAGATGATCACAGCGGATTATTGGAGAACACGACTAACAAATGGCTGTTCGACGGTTAATTCAAGGAGAATATGCAGATTTGCTGGATTCGAGGATAGGTGATTTTTGCGAGCAAATTTACTTGCTAACTGTATTTTACAAAGTGTGCACAATTAATATGATACAAGTCCCATCTACTTCTCTAAGTTTTCCAAACAGAAAAAGAGGTAATATTTTTTAAAGTAAGGTGAAGTGGGGTAAGTGTAATCTCGAGTCTGTAAAACCTCTCTTACTTAAGATTAATAAATAAAATTTATTTTAATTAAGCAACCAGTTAGCATGTTTCTCCAGGCCTTTTTTCCTACACAATATTTATGTGAAAGTAGTTAATTAAAGCTTCATTGAATTGATTTAAGCACAATTTTAAGAATACTTTAAAAGAATTTTAATATTGAATGTTTTTTAAAGTTTTCAGTGTTCACTTATTCTCAAACAGGACTGGTTTTTAAATTCTTAGTTAACTTCAGAAGACAGATTTTAGAAATTTGTTCTTTTATATTTTTATATATTCATATTTATTATTTTTTTACTGCTATATTGTTCCACGGACCCCCAATGCTGGGTAAATGAAACCACCCGAATTCATTTGGAAAAAGCTACAACTCAGGAATGTCATTTTAAGCTCATATTTGAACTAAGCCTAAAAAAAGACTTTAAGCAAGAAAACCAAAAATCAACAAATAAATCACTCTGTTATTTCTTATAATATGTCGAACTTTGCCAAAACGTGGATGCACTTACTTCACTTCACCTAATCTTAAAATTGAATGCATTTATAATAATCTATGAATGTATTTCACTAAAATATATCAGAAATATTATTTGAAAATTATTTTTTAAGAATATTCTCAAATGTTTTTTTTCTGTTTAAGAATCTTTTTATCTTTTGCATTTTTACGAATTACATTGAAGAGCTTGGAAGAATAAAAAATGCTTTCATAAAATCGATATGTATAGAACAGTGTAGAATATTTTTAAATATTGTGACCAGTATTCAGACTTTTCTAATATAGTACAAGATAATCAGTATCTATAAAGTTCTAAATAACAATTCAATTTATTTTTCTGTATCAGGACCTTTTACAGTTTTATCAACTTTCGAGCTACACAATACGATAAAACGGTTTAAAAACAAATAAACACATTAATTACTCATTTAAAGCAAATTTTACAATTTCATCAAGGTTTAAAAGAAAGTGATATGCAATATGCTATGTCTTTCTTTTCAACTCCGTCTTCTTATTTGGCTATTCGTCGCCTTTTTATCATTATACATCGTTCCTAGGAGCTTTAAATTGCTGTATTTTCTTACTTGAAAGAAGTGTAATGATGTCCTTTCATACTGTTACATGATGCGCATTAACACGCAAAGCAGTTTTGGAAATACGCTTTCTGCAGGAGGAAAACGGAAGTGACATCACAAGACAGAATGGGACAACATGCATTTAAATGGCCTGTGTTGTGACATTTACTACATGACTATGACGTCACGTGAATGGTTCTCTTTGTTCTTGAAGAAAACAAAATAACTATAATTGGTTTCGAAATTATAAAAACCAATGTTGTGTTTCTAATATTGTTTAATATATTTTCATGGTGAATGGTAAAAAGAATTACTTAACAGTTTATCTGCTTGACTGTTTAGTTTTCTCTGCTGTATATTTAAATGACAATCGCGTTTTCGTAAAGTGACGTTTAGATTCAACTAAGAGTCGATAGCATACTTGAAATGTATATGAATTTCGCTAAATTTTTGTAGCGAATCATAACGTTGAGTATTGACTTTATTTTAGTTCATAAGTTTAAAATTCCGATAATTCTCTGGTCATGTGACATAAGGCAAATCAGTTATGCGGTTAAGTTCTGCAAACTATATTTAAATTTGTGAATTCAAGCTGTTTATAAACTCATTCAAATATCTTATTTCTGTACTCTTTTTTACCTGCTTCCCTGCAAAAAATAGCCACAAAAATATAGCCCGGAAATGCATTTGCTTTTTATCTTCACCCCGTCTGACTTTTTTGTCACTTTCATTTGCCTTTTACACAATTGCCGAGGCAAAAATAAACATCTTCTACTCTCCACAGATGCACAAATAGAAATATCAGTGGTTTGTTGAGGTTAAAGGTGCTACTTCCTAGCGAAACACAAGTCAAAAAGAAACAGGGCAAAAGAAGCCGTTTCAATGAACAGACATCCGACCAAGGGCTTCCTTCTTTATGCAAAAGGTCGAAAAAGCGTTTTGGAACGGAAACAGGGATGCGGGAAGGAATGAACGCGCTCCAAAAGTGTGGATCAAGATGCGGGCACGGTTGCCCCTTCATCTGAGGTGAGGGAACAGATGCTCCGGTTGTCATCGCGCCAATGCACATCAATATTTACGAGGGGCCTCAAGGGATTGGGTAGTTACCCGTGACAGAGTCATTAGACAGTGAGCTTTGACCAAGTCCAGCAGGTGGTTAATGGCAATAATAATTAATAAAAATGCGATCAGAACAGAAATAATTGTTATTTGGGGTTTTTATGTATTCATCACATGGTTCTAAAAATTTACATATATTCAGGCAGGACATTTTAAATATAATTTGAGAAATATACCTGAAAAGAATAAAAACAAAGCACTAAATGAGATCGCTGAATTTATCCGCATAGTTCATTTCTTTAGTTACGTCGATAATAGAACGCCCAAGAAGAGTATTACTTTATTTAGAGAATTTCTTTGGAGGCTTTGCAATGCTCTTTTGGTATGTTTTTTAGTTTTTCCTTCAAACATACTAAACACTCTCAGCTTATTATTATGCTGACGGGAGATTTTATAGATCTAAAAAATGAAGGAAAAATTTAGATCAAATAAATTATTTATTGTTGATGAACAATTAAACAAAATTGTTTAATTTTTGAGGAAGAAACATATCCCCACCCTCTAACTAAAAATATTTTTTGTTAAGATTCTCAAGTCTAATTTATTATACAAACTAAGTAATTCTCGTGAAAATTTTAAAACATCCAATTGAATTAATGTTTTTCCCCATGAATCAGAGACAAAATATCAAGTAATAAATTACCGTAAAACAATCTTTACATAAAACTTAAATCCAAAAAGTGAACTCTCCTTTAATTCATGCAACAATAACAGCGTTTGCTTATATTGACGGTATTTATCACATTCTAATTTTTGATAAACACTTACTTCTTTTTCCGTAACATTTAATTCGAAAAGTTCATACTTTTTAGACAGAAAGATAATAATTTTCGTATCACTTGGGAAACCAATAATGTGCGACAGTACCCATTTTTCAGTTATGTGGCTCTACCTATATGATATGAAATAAGAAATTTTTATTCGCAAATTATTAAATATTTTACACTTATTTTTGTTCATTCGGTTTTTAAGTGCTTTTAACTATTTTCTTTCAGTTAAACTACCACAAGTCATTCGTTCTGACTCCATTATTTTAATCAACATCAATTAAAGAAAAGGGCGAATTAACTGTTTGGTGTAGAGGTTTTTACATACCAGATGCGTTTTTTTTAAATTCAGTTTTATCTATCTGTAAATCAAGTTTCATTTGGAAAAAAAAATAAATTTCTGCAAAAGAAATCTTATTATATCAGCTTTTGTGGCAAAAAAAGCCTTATTAAAAAATTTCTTTTAAACTTCGCTCATTGCAAAATTTTACATCAAATACTTACTTGATAGCGATTATCAACTCATTAAATGAGTAATGAATGGTGTTTATAACGTGAGAGAATTTATAAAAACTATGTTGATCTTAACACATAATACATAACCTAACATGCAACCATTGCTGATAATACACATATTAGTGCAACCATTACAGTAGTTTTAGTGGTAATGTGTGGTAATTAACTAGTGCAGCAGAGCGACTAATTAAATCAACCAAATCATCGGACGGAACCACTATATCAGGCCCAATCTGGTGAATTAACACATTCTCTGAAAGTCATTTCTCACAACCGCAATACAAATTAAAAGTAAAAATCACTTCTCAAAGCTCAGAATTATACACAAGCGTATGGAACTGAACTAAGAAAGATATTGACGAGGTAGTAGAAAAATGGCAAGAAGGAGAGATGGAAGAGGAACGGAAGGGCATGAACAAGCTAGCTTTACGGTTGTGTTTAATAGACAGTTTAGAAGGTTAGGATATATAGAGAGAGCAATTTATTATTTAAAATCTATAAATATGTTTAATACGTTCATACAAATAATATTGTTTCCTTAAATATACAAAATTTGTACATATTAGATATGTAATCAAGCTGTACGTGATGGAGTTTTTTAATTATTTTCCAGTAATCACCACCCAAAAAACTATAAAAAAAACATTAATTACTTTTAAGAAAATTTTTTCATTGCAGACCTGTGTTATTACAGGCATGCATATTTTGAAACAAATTAAAACTACCAAAAGATTGAATTTAGAGCAGAGTAAAACAACCAGTGCTACTGATTTTAACCCAAACTTGAAAATTTTCTCATTTATATGCAAACAACCTACATTAAAAGCAAAAGCTGTCGTCTTATTGAAAAAAAAAAAAAGTACGATGAAGTGCGAGAAAAGGCAGCTGCCCCCCCCCCCCCATTTCATCCAATAACAGCATCTGTTGGCGTTAACTAGCAAAAAGTGCATGGTCGCGAGGATATCAACACGATACGGGCTTCCCTGGAGCAGGCAGCAATCAGGTGGCCCTTTTTCCGATGCGGTGACGTCAGCAGGGATCGCACGCGCCGTCTGTCACCATCCGCCACGCGCCAGCTGGCCAATGAGTGGGCAGCCGGTATCGCACATGGGGGGTCGGCACGTGCCCTTTACAATAGCTCCTTCCCTTTTGTACCCCCCACCCCACCGTTAGAGCCATAGTCCTCTCTTCCTAACTCAACAAAGGGTACGCTTTTCCGTTTCGTAACAGCAGATGTTATTTTTTTTTTCTTTCTTCATAATGTCACTTTTTTTCCCCATTTGTGTCAAGCACATTCTACGGAATGGTTAAGATCAGATTTAGTGGTATCGCAGAACGGTGTAGTGAAGCCGTTAGTAGCGGTCGCATTTGCTAGCTGGCATCATGTGAAGATGACAACTTTGCTGCGGGGTCGTGGATGCCGTGCAGACTGTCGATATGGATCGATTTCTGACATGTTTTATTCTAGCAGTATGTGGGTAGGTTGTGTGACATTTATTAAGAGGACGTAAGGGAGAAGTATAGTTTTGCGCCAGATTTTATATTAAGAAAATCATGAGAATAATACCTATTTCACATTTCGTTGATGAAGATCCAACAAATCCTTTCCTGGGTGAGTTATCATTTTAAAGAATTTTTTAAATTTTTTTTGTGCTTTTCTATCTGTTTACTATTTGATGCCTTTATATACATGTAAAATGTTGGCGCAATACTCTATAAC
This sequence comes from Araneus ventricosus, assembly GCA_013235015.1. Classification (NCBI taxonomy): domain Eukaryota; kingdom Metazoa; phylum Arthropoda; class Arachnida; order Araneae; family Araneidae; genus Araneus; species Araneus ventricosus. The sequence goes on along the minus strand of BGPR01001284.1, from coordinate 244,411 downwards.
TAAATATGTATTTTAGATATTGAAACACTGGAACTTATTTATAATCAGTGTCTTAAAATAACATTATAGCATTTGAAGAAAGTAAATAGGAGCACTTTAATAAGATGTCAGAATCCTGAAAAAATTTAGCCATATACCGATAGCACGAATTGTGTATATGCCAAATAGCTTCTTGTCTCAAGCTGACAGTGAAAAACAAATGTTTAGTTCTTTTCCTTTTTTTCTCATTTCTTCTGAGCTTAAATCTTTTAGAAAATTTTATGTGTTTTAACTAAAATTTTACACTTCGGATTCAAAGGCAGGTGTTTGGGATTTTATAATTTTCTAAGAAAAATTTTTATTTTAGTCTTCCTCATTATAAAATAGGTTAATTTACTCAATTATTAAAATAATTTGATACGATCTTGTTTGTTATCTCAAAGCAATAAATAATCTTAAATCATTAATTTTTTCTTAGAGTTTCTTAATTTTAAATATTTGAAGTTAAATAACGTCGCGTCTTCGTTCCTGCTTTAAAAAATACCAATGAGAGTCTATTTATCACAGTCAGCTATCCCCCTCCCATTTTCTAGAAATATTATTAAAAAAGTAAAATTCAATTAAAAATTATTTTATTAAATAATTTTATTAAAATTGAAACCATTTTATTTGTATAAATAAAAAAGGTGAAAACTAATTAATATTTTTAACCTGCATAAAATAATTTTTAAAATTAACCTCTTTCTTTTCTGAATATGAAATTTAAATTTAAACCACGATGTGAAAGTCAAGTTTCTAAAAATATCTAAATTTATTTACCATAATTAAAATTTTGCTAGAAGTTTTTTGAAATTATCTTAGTACATATTTCAGTTTTTGTAAGTTTCGAAGAAGAGACCAGAGGGTTATTGGTATTATATTAACCAAGGCTGTCGAGTGACTAATCGTGCACATTACACATATCGAAATGGATATTTGTACTTTTCTTAATACTTCAATAAAAATGTATGCATATGCATTTATTACTTTGCGTGATACGATTTTGTAATTCTGGCATTCTTTTTCGATGATCGTGTACTTCCATAGAACTTACTAATTTAATTCCTATGTTATTTTAAAATTATACTTACATGTGAGTTTTTAACAGATTTAAATATAAATGAATGCTTGTTTTTATGTGACTGGATTTATTTGATTTTTCATAATTTGAGGTCACGAAGATGATATTACAACTTCAAATTAGGGTGAAATTTTTTTTTGGGGGGGATGGTGCCCTTTCTGAGTTATAACTGAAAATGAGTAAATTATATGAATATTGAATAATTCATATGATACCTGAAAACACGCACACAACACACACACACAAAAAAAACAACAATGGAAGTAATTTTACAATTTTGAGTCGTATATCAAGATGAGATATGTTTAGATAAATATGGTGTGCAACTGTGGAGAGTGTTTAATCGTTTATATGCCCTTCTCGTCATCTAAATATAGTGAAAATGACCCAAAAGACAATGTCGCAGTATAAAAACGCAATGCTAAATAATTAAGTAATTAAAATGTTTCCAGTTAAATATGGTACGAAATCAAACGTAGTGAAAGTATGAATTGCTTTCAAAATAAAGATACATTCGACCTTAAAATCGAATCATGAAACAACTTTTGTTTTGAGCTTGCCTGCATAAGACTACTGTCTAAGCTAAGTTTCTAAGTATAATTTGCTACAAAGTAACTTAAAACTTTACACAATGTGCATTTTTAACATCTTTACTATTTGCATAGTTTTCTTTGAAAAAAAAAAATGTGTCGAAAGCAGCATATTACTGCATTACAATCACAGCGACAACAATTATTTCTGACATAATCTCCCTTGGCATGTGGAATATGATGGCATAATCTGATATAATGTGTTCTCATGCTTGCAAAAATTAACCTCAAAAAGATTGTGGTAATTCATTTAACAAAATAAGATACTACCAGCTTGATTAGTTTGACTAATAGCCTAATTTGATCTTAAATCCATAAGTCTTCATATAGTTAAGGGCCGTAATGTAAATAAAAACTACTGGTGTTCAATGAAGTTCAAGAAAATAGAAAGGAAGGTAATAAAATTTAAGAACACAGCTTCTGATACAAGACGCGAGCAACATCTATTAATAGAATAACATTTTATACGCCATAAGTAGCCGTTTTGTGTATTATAAATATAATAATCTCGTTCTCTTTCGTAGCGATGGCCCAGGAAGGCCCCCATCTATCCAACTTCTGCGCAGACAACTGGACTTGGAACAGAAAAGACAAATCTCACGAAGTGAAACTACTTGGCGAGGATTTAAAGACCGCGCACTTCCATCCCAACTGGAGCAATGGAACTGCTGGGGTACGAGGTACCCGGGTTCTTAACAGGGGACGTTATTACTGGGAAATCGAAGTCAGTCAAAGGATATTTGGCACCAGCATGATGTTTGGTAAGCCCATGAACAACCTTTTGCATTGATGGTGACTCATCTCACTATTAAAAGTTATTTTATAATGGGATTCACGTTATAACGAATATTTGTTTTCAGCAATTCTATTATAGGAATATTTGCTTTTCATTTTTTCGATTCAAATTATAATTTTTTTTCAAAAATAAGCACTTTCGAATCAAAAATCACTATTTTTGAAAATAGTTATCTGAAAAAACAAACAAATAAACACAGTCGAGGGCTTTTTAAATGGGTACTCATAATGAAACCATAAACAGAATGTAATCAATGTTTATGTTTACTTGATACTTGCAATCCATTGCGGATTTTGCAAGAGAGAGAAAAAAAAGTACGTGACATTACAGCACAGCATAAGATAACATGCAGTTAAATATTAAATGATATACTCAATTACGTTTATTATGTAACTGTGACGTCGTGTGAATTTACTTTATCGTAAAAAGGAATTCTGAGGCATCAATCTATACGGAGCAATGAATATTTCTGCTTTTGTAAATTATCTCTTTGATAATTTACAAAACAAATACCATATTTTCAAGTTTCAGGAATTGACTATATTTAAACTAAGCGTATATTTTTCTTAAGATTTTACTTTTCTAAAGATTTTTTATGTTTATATTTTTAATCAGCAAGGCCTGCGAAATTTTATATTATAATTTTTCATTTTAAGGTTGTAGTAATATAGGTATATTGTTTAAAAGTTTAAAATAATTTTTTTTATTTCAAACTCCTCGCGTTTTCATTCAAACCATACTGTTATAATTACTGTTAGCTAGAATTGAAAGTTTTAATTCAACAAGAAAGGATTCGAAGGAGAGTTACATTTGTTGGGGAAGGCTAGTGACAATATTTGTAAGGGACAGAAAAAAAAAAACGGAGGCGGATATATGAAAAAATATGGATTTAGAGCAACGCCGGGTTATCAGCTAGTTATTAATAATTTTTATATAATAATGCAAAATACAATCAAATATTTCAATTGGCAATTCGGAAGCAAATAAATAAAATATCTATCAACTTATTCAATAGTGATGCCAAATTTAAGATAAAAATAATATTTTCCATATATGGAAATACAGTTTTTAATTAATAAAAAATAATCTATTTAATTAATTGCCACGAAACCTTCTCTAAAACTGTTTTTATGTTTTCTAATATTTGTGAGCAAAATTTGAAGAGAATCTATTCAGTAGTTTGGTTTTCTATAACATACAAACTATTTATATGTCTCGCTTTTATTTATATAGATAAAAAAACAAAGTCTATGTATTCGAAGTAAAAGAAATCAATAGTTTTTAAATATTTTTAAACCTCTGCAGTATGGTAAATTATTTGATAATTAAATTTATTTTTATTGCAAGTTCAATTGCCTTAATTTGAAAACACATTTTTTTTTTATATATATTTTGTTTTCTAGAAATGAAGAAGTAATGCTTTTTGAAAAATGTATTCCGGATTAAGTTTAGTTAGATTAACTTCCTGTTTTGATGCTGCATTATGGTTATTTTGGGTCGGATCCCTTTATTTTGAAATGTGGTCAGATACACAGGGCTTTTTTATCCAATGGGGTAACTGGACTGAAGCCCAGGGGCACTATTGATTCAAAGGCACCTAACCGATTTTATTTCAGTTGTGAACCAGAAAATTTTAAATATGTTGAGGTAATTGAATATTGTAATAAGTAAAAATATGATGAGGGCTTGTAACTAGACAGCCATAGATTTTTTATTGTTACATAAGCACGTATATCATACTATTAATTAAAATGCATATTTTTGTGTCAATTAAATAATTAAAAAATGTTAAATAAAATGCAAAATGTTTATATATATTTTATTGAATTTAATGTAACCGTTAAAAGTAATCATGTATACCATCAGGGGTGGCGGAAGTTGGCTTGTAAAATCCTGTTTTGGAAAAGTGCCGATTTCCAGAATTGAAAGGCATTTATAACAGAACACAGGAGACTTTTTTATTCAATTATGCTATTAGGTATGGGCGATAAGCGGTGAAATTGTTAGTTACGGTTCTGGTGGGGCGCCAAATTATTCTAGCCCAGGGTGTCGATTTGTGAAGACGGCCCTGCAGATACGCTTCAGAACCACGCTGGTGTTAGAAATCCTCTCCCGAAATTTCCACACCAAAGTGGTAAGAAATTTGATCCTGGCGTGTTATAACGGAAATCGGGTCTCGAACCCACGATTCTCTCGACTCGAGGCTGAAACTGTCTCCAGATTAACCAAAATTTTTCTAATATCTATGTTCCATGTCCATTCAACCGGTTCGGTCGCCGTAATGGCATCAGGCACGGGGGCATGGGGCGGCGTTCTGTCTCCAGATCACCTGGGTCCGAAACGCATTCCGTAATATTGTATATATATTCCGTTGGTATTACATTCCATATAATATTCCGTTGGTATTGTTACTTTATGTCATTTCCCCAACCTACAAAATTCCTAATATGTTACAGGTTTTATCGAAATATTATAAGTAAACTTTTCACCTTAAGGATTCTCTAATTTCATTAAGAAAAATATGTCAAACAAGACCTATCACCTCCAAACTAATCTTTTTGTAACAAAAAAAAATCAGTACCTTATATGCTAAAATTCACTGTGTGTTCTATTCATATCTCTTAATTTGATTTCTTGCATTTTGCAGGTGTCAGCACTAAAAAGTCACGACTACATGTCAATGCCTTCGTCAACATGCTCGGAGAAGACGAGCATGGCTGGGGACTCTCCCACAAAGGTTTGCTCTGGCACAATGGCAAGTGGAGACAATACGCAAAACCTTTCCGCGAAAACGAGGCCACCACAATTGGATTATTTTTCGACGGCATCAAAGGCACGCTATCATACTACAAAGACGGATGCCACCTTGGTGTGGCGTTCAGGGATCTCCACTTGGTGCAGGACGAGCTTTACCCAGTCGTGTGTTCGACGGCGGCGAAAACAGAGATGGCTTTGGGTGTCACAAAAAGAGAATTCAGTAACTTGCAAGATCGATGTCGAAGCGCAATTCTGGCATTGCTAAAGCAGATAAGTGATGTGAGTGAGTTATCTTTGCCAAACCTTCTAAAGGAATACGTCACGGATGGCACGGACATTAAGGAACGCAGCGAAAAGCCCAAAAGTGCTGTCAAACGTAACTATTACATGCGATCCAGCAGTTGCGGTAGGATAAATGGGTTTAAAGGCTATTCATACCTGGAGCCAAATCGCAAACATTTTATATGAAATAAATTTAGGAAGTGAAAATGGATTGTTGTTCTGATTAGGTGATATTAGGGAAACTGGTAAATTTTTTGAATCAAGAAAAATTAGTCAGTGAGCTAGTCATTTTCATAAATGTAAATATGGTTTGATGAATAAGTATAAAGATAAGATTTTTTTTATATGTGGGGATCATTTGAGCTGTCAACGTAAATAAATAGCACTGGAATCACTAACAAGAGGGACACTTAAACGAGTGGAATTCATTTAAAGCAAATATGTATTAATATGCTTTGTTTAATTTTCTAATTAACTTTATTTAATTCTGCAAATGTAAATATGTTTAACTACAAATATGATTATATGTAATTAGAACTGTGCAAGTATCATTGTTTATGTTTTAAGCCAAACAACATTTCAATTTAAACAGCACTTGATGTAAAAAGCATATTAAATGTAATTGATGCCATGTGTAGTAACACATAATAGCACTAAACCTAGGATATTATATAAAACAGAATAAAACTTCGGGTTTTTTTGCAGTAACTTAGAGGTAGTTTTACAAGTCCAAAGGGACAAATTTAATCTTTCATGCAAGCCGTGCTTGCAATCAGCTTTCTCTTTGATCTCAGCTACCTCATCATTATCATAAGCTAAGTGACATTAACGTTGATGAGAAGTATATTTTACAGTCTGTAAAATTTCATGGTAGGTTTGTAACCACAAGAGTTTATGTAAGTGAGAAACAAACACTGATATAATTTATTTTTCAAATGTAGCATATCGTAGTCTGGAAGTTCGAAATTGCTTCGATTTTTCCGTTTTTCTCTCTTACATAGAATTAGGATTTTCTTTCATCTTTTTTAACATACAAACGAATAATTATTCTTATTAACAGTTTTAATGGAATTCTTATTAATAGGTAAAGCCTATTTTGAAAATATTTTTGAAACCCTAAATATTATTAAAAATTATGAGATTCGGCTTTAAATAACATGAAGTGTTTTGGTCAATGAAAGGAAAAAAAAAAAGAAATTTGTTAAAAGTTCTGCATCATTTATAGCTTCCTAAATTTTGGATTATTTCCCCAAAGAAGTCATGCCGAGAAATTACGCATATGGCCTTTTACTTTCAGACTTTTTAAAATTTGCAAGCAGGAATAGTTGAGGAAAGAGTTTTTACTTGAAATATTTCACTAAATTATTCAAAGAAATTGTTTTTAATTTAATGATTTCTCCATTTTCTTATTCATTTCGGACTTTGAGGTAGCGGCAAATTTTTTATACAAAAAAGGGGTCTCGGAAAATATTTTCCGCGTGCATAAATGGTTGCGTGAGAAAAATTTTTTAATTAGTCAGACTAAATTTAAAAAATATAACAATAATTAATTTAATTACACACACAAAAGAAAGGCTTGATCATATTCGAGAAATAACGTAATTTTAGTTAAATGAAAGAAAGAAATTAACGAGAAAAATGGAGGATAAATCGGAAAAGTTTCAGACTAAGTGACTTTCTTAGCATGTAAAAATTAATTAAAAAATTCCGTAATCGAAGAAAGTATATAATTTTCTACTTTGAAAAAGTTAACCCTTTGTTTATTCAGAAATGTATGCCTAAAAAAATCATAAAAAAAAGGATTAATTTCGAGAAAACTGACCAAAGAAAATTTTTTATTGATGATTTATTTCAATTTTGGTGTAAGCCCCTTACTCATCCCGAGTTGTAAAATCTTAGATAGTTAAGCCAAAACTTCTTAGATGTATTAGGTGACCAACCCATCAAGTACAGAATTATGAGGCCGAAAAATATTCTTGTAAGAAATTAATCAAGTTCACGATTAACCATAGGTTAAAGACAACTCAAGTTGATAACATATAGAAAGCTATATGCGGCCACATTACTGGTGAATGACGTAATGGTTGATTAGCTTAGGTTTATCGCCGCTAAGCATATTTGGCCAGACTCTCAACTACATGGCCTAATGTGGTGGGATGGCAGGCCGGATAACAGAAGAAAAAGCCGGATAGGTCAGAGTTCTATAAATGCTCACTTCTTATATCCCTCCTTACCATGAAAAAAATATATACCAAAGCCAGCTCTTATTCACATTTATTGACCTCTTAGTACAGGCCAGCACTTCATAAATGCTTGTTATGTACTATCCTGTGAGTGTTTAAAATTTATAACAGAAAAGGGTGTCTAAGAATAAAAATATTGTATACAATTTAAGATAAATGTAATAATATCTAAGTTAATTGCAGCAAACATAAAATCATGTACACAGTATAGTAAGAATGCATGCACTTAAAAACATTACTATATAACCTAAAGAAAGGTAAAAGTCAAATATTCCCCATTTTAATGCGGAGAATTGATTTTTATTTAATAGGTTGGATATTCTAGAGTCTATTGTAGTTAAAAACATTAATGATACAGGATCATGCACAGAGAAACAATAAATTCAGAACAAATGACGAAATACGAGAGAACAGTAGAACCCCGCTAATACGAAATTCCTGTTAATCCGAACCGATTTGATTTTCGAAAATTATATGTAATTGGAAAGATTACCTGAAAAGATTTAAATATACATACTAAAAACAAAAAAGTACTTTTTCAGCATGCATAATTTTGTAAACATTGAAGAAACTAATGCAATTTGCCATAAGATAAGGTCACTTCATACAGGAGCACATCCATTATTCTATTGAAAAGGGGACATATTCTCTTTCTATTGCTTTTGAATGAAAGAATTCAAGAGATAGTAGTACTGAGTACATATAACTTACATTTTTTTAGCACACATCTTTTTATTTTATATTTTTATCGGAATTTCGGGTAATCCGAATTTTTTAAAATTCCAACAGGCGTCGGTCTCAATTAGTTCGGATTAGCGGGGTTCTACTGTAGTTATATCAAATATTGATAAATAAATTTTAAACAAAATAGTAAAATCTTCATGATCTGTAAAAATTTAAAAAGGTTGGGTTAGAGTTGCTCACCCACCTGGCCTCACATATTAAACAAAAACAAATAAAAGAATCGTAAGCGATGGGTCAATGACGTAATAGGGATTGCTATGACTTTCAGGGCTACAGACAGAGCAGAATGAAATAGTACAATTTTCGTTTGAAGTATACGATTTTATTACCCAGAATATTGATTACTGTTTAAAAAGAAGTGCTCTTTAATTTTATTTAAGTTTGTTTTCCTATGTATTTAGATTATATTCGGGACTTTTTAACTAAGTGAAATGATAAATCGCACAGATGTCCTCTTTCTGTCAACTTTGGTTATCTTTAACTATAGTAAGATTACTTAATAATAAGATATGTGCAAACTGCATTTTTTTAAAATTTTAGCACCACAAGAAACATGCACTTTTTTTGTTTCTACTCTCCAAATATGTAAATACGCAATTTGTAGTTCATGAATGTATTTTCTATATGTGGATATAATAATTTTAATATATATTTTTTTCTGAAAGAGGATGAGTACATCTAGTCAAAAGATGCAAAGGCCCAAACAGCCTTGTACTCTGTGTAAATAAATCTTTTTTCTACATTTCTCCTGTGCGCATTATCTACTTAATTATAAATGTATCTTGTAATTTTAGCTAGATTGGATTATGAGATGTTTATATGCAAAGTTGAAGGAAGTACTGAAAATTCATTAAATGATGTGATGGTCTTTCGAAACATTTGTGTTTTGTTTGCAAATAAAATTAATTAGTTTCGAGCAAACTCCGAGTAGTAGTATATTCGAATAGTTAATTAATGAATAAAGAAGACCGTGAATGCATTAAAAATGGAGTCAATTTATGACGTCACAGTTAATTGATAAACGTAACTGCGCATGCCATCTAAAATGTATCTCACAATGCGCATGCGCCTGCCATTAATGTCATACGCTGAGTTTACATTTTGAATAGAAAATTGCGTAATTGTTCGGTTTTTGACTATCATAATGCTAAAGTGAAAGACCACTGTCGTATGAAAATATTTTTCAAATTTCCACTTAACAATGCTGAATTTTTGAAAGCATGAACTGTGGAACACCGAAAAGAAGTATTAAAGCCTGCAACGCATCGTGTTCTTTAAGGCATAGAGGCAGCGGTGGCCTAGTGGCAAGGTCTCGGCTTTGGGGCCGGAGGGTTCCAGGTTCGAAACTCGATTCCACTGAAGATCCGCCGGGTATGGGGCCTGTTGCACGCTAAATCATACGTAGTGGGCAAACGTCCTCCCGTTGGTGTGGCGTGGAAGTTTGGAGAGGGGGTGCCAGCTCAGGTATCGTCCTCGTCATCTGACCGAGGTTCAAAATTACGAGGTCCGTCCCAAAATAGCCCTCGTGTTGCTTCAAAACGGGACGTTAATATAACTAAACTAAACTTTAAGGCATAAAGGTTTCTCCAACACATTGGTGCACATATTTACGAGCTAACTTAAGAAAAATTAGCAGTATTTTAATTCATAAATTTAACTAAATATATTATTAATTCAATAATGTCAATTTGACTATATCTAAAATTGCTAATGGGCACGAATAATGCTAATGTAAATAGAAAACAATATTAAATAAACGAGACCAAATAACGAAAACTAATGAAAAAGCCATAATTTAATTAAAGTTCTAGTGAAAGAACTAGAAACATATTTTCAAAGCAAATATAGAACAAAAACTATTATTTCATCAGCAAAAAGAATTGTTTTTGACGCTACGAGCAAAAATGGCAATATGAGAAATGGATTCAAAATCTGAAATGGCGCGGCACCCTTCACATGTACTTCATGAGCATAAATTGACTCCATAATAAAACCAGCAAAATTATGGAAATTTTTAAAAATTTCTTAATAATGAATTTATAGAACTCCCTTCAACTAATTGCAACAATGTAATTTAATCACATGAATGGTATTCTAGTCAAAGCAAATTTTAGAATACAGAAGAGTAATATATTTATTTCATATAAATATTTGTAAAGTGATTGGACTTTGTATAGCACGAGCATTTTATTATAGTAAGTTATTATATTTTATCAACCATTGCAAACGAAAATTATTTATTGTATATCTAATTTAATATATACATATGATGGTAAGAATTTGTGCTTGAAATGAATTTCATAATTATAAAATTTTCAGTGATTGTTATTATTTATTAAATTATAACTTATTAAAAATATGTTCAACCCTTTGCTGTGCTGTTATATTTGTTCACAAATATTTCTAGTTAATTTAATGTTCTAAGTTAAGAAGGAACATAGATAGATGCTGCATTATTTAAACATTTTACGCATTGTTGTTTGAAGTGGCTGCCTCAAAACCAATACAGTAGAACCCCGGGAATCCGAACTAGTTGGGGCTGACTTTTGTACGGAATCCGGGAAATTTGGTAAAATAATCTTGACCAAATGCAGTAGAGTATTGACTCTGGATGCTCTGTGAAGGCGTACGGAAAGAACACGCGCGATTAGCACGGTACAGTGGCAAACAAGTTGAGGATGAAAAGAAGATACTGTTCAGCAACGGATTCCGAGACTACCACTTTTGGACGATTTTACACCGGAAAGGGGTGTCAGGCAATGAATCATAGGAGCGCATTTCCGGATTTCTTTGTTAGATCACGCTCAGTAAAATGTAAACACCACCCTTCCATTCTTCACTTTCCCCCTATTTTGATGAAAATAACTCGGCGCATGCGCAAAAGCGCGGCGGGTTTCTGAATCCGAGTTTGCTTCTAATAATTTAAGGTGCTGTATTCACTCTTCAAGACCAATTCGAATACTTCTTTTAAGTTAGGAAAAAAAACATTAGCTTGGCTTCTCATTCGTAATTGTTATTTTTCCTTCATTTTCCAGTAAATTTTTTCAGAAAATTAAAAAAAAGATGTTCGGATTCCAGGGGTTCTACTGTATTTCTAAAGTATCACAATATATCACGACACTTTCATACTTGCGACTTATTTAATGCATTATTAATATTTTCTAAATTTCTTACTAATTTCTAGAAGACACCTAAATATTCTTATGTCTTTTAAGATATAGATAATAAAGGTAGCAAAGAATTAAAAACCAGCAGTCTATTTACTCCTTTTTTAAACAAAAAATCATACATACTTTCTGTATCATTTATTTCTGTTTTGAACAGAAACAGAAATAATCACGATTGATCATCATCTAAATACAGAATCATGAATTCAGTTCTAAAACCATTCAGAGTAGGACTTTCATCATAAAAGAAATAATTGTAATAAAAAAAAATCGGCCATTTCTCTTCTAGACTTTATTGCATACTTCCACATAAGGGTATCACTTACAAACTAATAAAAAAATAATTTTTCCTAGGTGTTCTGCACCTAAACGTTGCAATCAACAAAAATCTTCTAGAAATATTCAAATAATACCTTCCCCACCGAGGGTCTGTGGTTGATGGCTTTCCTTTTCATAAATTTTATGTTGCTTTTGGCGATAATCGCAGAAAACAATTTTTATGACAACATAAAATATAATTATAAATATAAGATCCAAAACTAGATATTCAAAATCCTTACTTGACTACGTTCAGTTTAGTTATATTAACGTACCGTTTAGAAGCAACACAAGCGCTATTTTGGACCTCGTAATTTCGAACCGCGGTCAGATGACGAAGGCGACACCTGAGCTGGCACCCCCTCTCCAAACTTCCACACCACACCAGCGGGAGGACGTTTCACCACGACGTTGGACTTAACGGGCACCATGCCCACATATACAGCGGATTTTCATTGGAATCGGGTGTCAAACCTGGAGCTTCCGGCCCTGAAGCAGAGACTTTACCACTTGGCCACCGCAGATCTCCTTGCTTTGCTAAGATTTTCATTTGAATAGTAGTGACAGTGCACTGTTCCTCAACTTGAGTGTAAAACGGGACCTGGTGAAAACCTCGGAAGTTTAGCTGAAGAGCATTTTAAGTCTGGCTACAGAAGGTTTAGTGCAAGTTGGAAAAGGTTCGACTAATTTTGGGGTTGCAGTAAAAGACTTTAAACAAAAGACTGCAGCTCAAAAAGACTCAAATTAGAATTGTTTAAGGGAAAGGGAAGCCTGTATAAGGGTACGCAGGTTTCTATTCAATATGGGAGAAGAAGGTCAATGATTCGAGCTTAATTACCCAGTTATTTCTCCTCAGATTTCCGTAATATTTTCAATTGGGCATATTTATACAATTAAGAATCAATTACCATTTTATAAATTAATTATTAAAAACTGTACTTAATTATGAATAATTTGTACAAAGTTGAATCAACTGCACAGCAGATCACCTAAATTGCAATGATTAATTTTGGAAAAATGCTACATCAGGATTTTTTCTCTGTATCGTTTTGCGAAAACAGCTATACAGTGCACTCTCGATTACACGAGTTAATCACCGGGAGGGATCGCACGGACAATAGAAAAACACGGATAACCCGAAAACTCCTTTCTATTAGAGAAAAAATCAACATCAGTACAAAAATATAAAAATTACTTACATTTGCAAGCTGTATAACATCAAACTAGGAATTTTCCTTTTAATATTTACTGCTTTACAGTGCCGAATTCAGGGGGGGGGGTTATCGGGCTACAGCCCCCCCCCAGAGCCAAGCCGGAATTCCTAATTTAATTTAACATCATTACAACCGTTTTTTCTTAATTTATCTCTTTAAAAAAATAATAAAAACGTTTCAACATTGCTTTCTGGCTAGAAAGGCTCGAAAATTTTGCTACCTTTGTAGTCATTCCACTTGTACTTGTAGCATTGACGCGGTCGAAGACATTTTTTGGCAAGTTATTTCATTGTAATTTTTATTAAATTATCGAAATTATTGTATTGTTCTTTATGATTCTTATTGTCAGGTGAGTAAAGTCTGTAAAGTTAAAGAGTTTTGGTTTACTTTAGCCTTGAAGTTTGACATTCATCACGAAGTTAAAAGTTTTTATGACCTCAGACCCCTCCCCTCCCAGACCGGAATCCTAGATTCGCCACTGCTGCTTTAAAAAATCTGTAATGGGTCTTTGAGTTTCTGCTGTTTGTTCATCTCTTGTCGTATACTGACACATATTTTAAGATGTGTTTAGGTGTTTTATGGCGCAAGAGCCATTGATTTGACTATGCTGCGCCAGACACAAGTGGAAGTGGTATTAGTGTATAAAGGGAAGTAAAACAATACTGGAGGGACATGAAAAAAAAAAAGCACACAGATAAGTGAAACCAGGAATTAGATCATTGAAAAAAACTGAATGGACTTCAAAAAAGGAAATAGGTTAACATGAGGCGTTTTATCAAGCAAGGAGGGAAGTGAAACTGAAGGTGCTTGAAAGAAATGTAAACGTCGAGCATTAAAGTTTGTGCATTCTGAAAGTACATGGCGGACGGACATATGACAGTTACAACGTGAGCACATTGGTGGCTCTTCACCGAATAACAAGTGAAGATGAGTAAATCTGGTATGACCGATTCGCAAACGAGTTAGAAGTGTGTCCGCTTTCCTGCTTGTTAATGAGGGCCAATGTCGCACAAAAGGTTTCACAGCATGGAGTTTGTTATTAGTCTCCAAATCCCACTGTTCTTGCCATTTCGAATAGAGAAGCATTTTAACATGCTTTTTTAAATCGACAACTGGGATAGTCATGTCCATTGGAGCGACCGCCGATTTGGCAGCCTTGTCTGCTTGCTCGTTACCCACAATTCCAACATGAGATGGTACCCAACAGAGCATGATATTAAAACCTCGTAAAGCGAGTTTGTTAAAAAGGTCTAAAACATTTAAAACTAAAGGATGATTATGAGGGTGAGGATAAAATGAACTCAGTGATTGTAAAACACTTAGAGAATCTGTGTAAATAATAAAATATCTTTGCGACCTGTCAGATATTTCTTCCAAGGCAAATAAAATGGCAATTATCTCTGCTGTGAAAACCGAGCAGGAGGAGTGAAGTTTAAAAGAAAAGGTTTTGTCTGGGAAAACAACAGCAAATGAGACATGAGTAGCTGATTTTGATCCATCTGTATAGATTGGAATTAAGTCTTGATAATGCTGTCTGTGTTCAAGGAAGATTTTTTGGTTTATAATGTCTGTTGTATCGGATTTTTTAAAGGATTGAAAGGGATTTATATACTGTATGTCTGGAATTTTCCAAGGAGGAAATTTATTACTTGGCTGCTGAGTTGGACGCAGATAAAGAATATTTAATTCTGAAAGGTTGTAATGAATTCTTTTAAAAAATACAGGTATGAAAGATTTCCTAGCCTCCTGCAGTCGAACTAAAAAAGGACGAAGTTTAAAGTCATAAAAAGGATGATTCACATTTGACTGAATTCTAAAATAATAGTTCAGAGACAAAAGCTGTCTTCTTAATTTAAGGGAGGGTTCAAAACAATCAACATAAAGGCTTTTAACAGATTTAACCGCACATATTTTAAGAACCGCAGTAATGTCACCATAATCAAATCCTCTTTGTCCCATATAATCTAACAAAGTTTTCACAGATTGCAGAACAAGAAATTGTATTTCCCTCATTTAGTACATCTTCTGCATCAGTACTAGCTGATTCTCCATTATCAAGTTTTTGAAGGATTTTTAATTTTGGTTTAACGTTTAAAACGTTCTGTTTTCGTTTCACACCATTCATTTTTACCAGTAAAAAATTTCACGCTACTAACTGACGATAAACAAGACGCAAAAACTAAAGGAACACTTGCGAATGTGAAAGAAGACAAAGAAGTTAAAGAATGACGTGTCAGGAAGAAGCGTGTTCGTCCGAGAATGAGCTAGCAGGAAGTGGATGATTCATTTCTCGGAAAATTAGGGGTTGAACCGGTAGAGATTGCACGCGGAGGAAGAAAAAAAATCTATTCTTTAGCCTCCGCCGTCACGGCTTACTAATTTCACGGAATTAATCTCTCGATCGAACATCAATATTGATTTTACATGCATGATAAGCGTGAAGATGTTTCTCTTTCATTTTTTTTTGTCAGTCCGGAATGAGCACGGATTATCCGCGCAAGGATAATAGAGAGTATACTGCATTTCAAAATATCGGTTCCTTATTGCATAACTATGTCCAATTATAGCCATGATAACATGGAGACATTTTCTTTGGTCAGGATGACAATGCACTTGTGAATAAAAGCAATAACTAAAGATGCATCTAATATTTTCAGTGGATGTGAATGACAATGAGCATGCAAGAAAAGGAATGAATTAAAAAATATATATTTTCCTTCTGTGTGAAATGGCAACACATATGCAAAAGTAAACTTTTATAAATAAGACGGTTTTTTTGCATAGCTTTTGGATTCGACGAAGAAAATCGAATTTGCCTTTAAGGAGAGAGCCCCCTTCACATCGACGGATTGTGTCCAAAATTTCATACAGATTTACAATTTTAGTGTAAAGATCACATATAAAATTTCATCTATCTAGCTCGTTGCATTTCTTAACTATGGCATTCACGAACAAACAGACATCATCCAAACATTTTTTTTTTTCAGATTCTGCAATGTAGATTCATCAGTCTATTTTTTTGGCGATTGATTACTTTCATCACGCATACTTCATGAACGAGGTAGTAAAAAAGTTATCTATATCCGATAAACAAAATTGCAAATATAAAGTACGCACACGGTGTTACCTATGGATTCAGGACTTCAACAAAATGGGAAAAAAAGAATGCTCACAATGACAAGAAAAAGTTTTGAAAACAAAAGATACACATCGGATTGTAGAAATGCATGCTGGGAATGAAAGCATATGACGTCACCTGCCGTGAGGAAGGTCACTCATCCGGAGAAACTCTCGCTAGCAAAAAAATTGTTTGAGCTGATCAGGAAAAAATTAATTTAAAAAGAAAACGAAAAAAGATATTTTAACCGCTCGGTTTAAATCCAACAGAAACGTTCCAGTTATAAACTGAAAATTATAGAGATGTTAGAACATCAGATGCGATAATTTGAAGAAATCTTTATTAAAAATTACCATAAAAGTGACTATTTTTCAAAAATTTCTCAAAATTCAGTAAATACGTTAAACGTACGAAACAAACTTCATTAGAACGGAAATCGTTTGTTCTTTCCGATGGTGTAACTGTTTTTTTTTTTTCATACAATTATTTGAAGCCATTCTATTGAGAAATGAGTGCAAAAAATCACTCAAAACAACATATTAAATAAAAAAAATTTCCAGATTAAATTTTAAAATTCCGGCTTCGAGGTGCATTCAGTCACCATTAAGACTACCTATGTGCCAAATTTCATGGCTGTAAGTGCGATAGATTTGTCTGGACATCGCAGTCACACACAAATATTACCTTTTGTAAGTATAGATGTGCAATTGTCATATCAGAATGCATCAGTATTCTAAATGCTTTTCTTTTCGCTATACCTACGTTTGTATTTATGGTGATATTTTCTATGAAAACAACATTAATTTTATCAAATGATTTTTCTTCCATCTAAAGAGCACTAATTTCCAAAAAAAAAAATTAATTTAAAAAAATCTGCTCATAAATGTTTCTGTTTACAACCGATTTAATTTTATTTCACAACAAATCATTTATCATCTCAATCATTTTCTTATATATAAAAAAAGTCCAATTGTTTTCAATGTTGCAGGTTACTATTACAAACATTAAAAGTGATCATGTGCTGGAGTTGTTAAAAATTACGCCCATTTTGTATAGCTTTTTCAACCATATAGCAAATTTTGTGCAAAAGAAAAGGGAAAATAAATACCCCCGCCCCGAAAGTGAATGCTAGTTAGTTTAATAAAATATAATAGAGAATGTAATTAATATATGTAACAAGGTGCTTCAATCAATAAAACGGTTTAGCTCTCATAGTAAAATCTAGATGGATAGAAGCTCATTTTTCTACCATGAATGTGGCTAAATCCTACTTTAATTTGATGGTATTCTGGGCAGTGCAGAACTAGAATTAGCCAATAGCAAACTTTGTTGGTGGATTGTATAATACAAATGCATTTTTAAAAAGAAGCACTGGAGATATGTTAACTTCTGAAATTTCTAATACATATCACTGGTATGCAGGTATAAGTGACCAAGTCAAAAGAAAAAGGAGTTAATATTTTCTTTTAGTTTTAAAATGTCATTTTGGCAACAAGGGAAAAAAAATCATGCATATAAATATACTGTCAGTATAAAATATATGCCGCACATATATTGAATCTTTTTTTGTTACAGAGATGGCATTTTAAAACAACAACAATCACATTAACTCTTGGTCACTTTTAGCAGTATACTGCTGATTATATATGTTTTTCTATGGAGAAACAAACTGTTAAGAGATCAGAAGAAAGAACAGTCATTGCTCAGATGTAAGTAGATCTATCTTATGGGCATATAATATTACTGTTAATGTCGGCTACATTCCCATTTGCAAATTTCCGAATTGAAGGCGATTTTTTTTTTATGGTGCACAAGTTAGTAAAAGTGAGTCTTCTATATACAGACATGCCGAGTGAACACAAATGTGATGTAATAAATACTCCCTATATGGAATTATACAAATTGACACATCTTCAGGCATTCATTTTACATCACAAAATAAGATTAAATACATTCATATGTCAAAAACCATACATTTGAAAGCAAGCCTTATTATGATTGAATGTGATATTTTAAATTCACAGTTTAGAACAAGCATTACTCTAGGTTTATACTTTATGAATTGATCATCTGGATTAACACAACATTGATGGAGTGACGGGCATACAGTTTCAAAGAAGTCAAATATATCTTGTAAACGTAATAGCCCCAACGATTATTCTAGCTATTAATCTTTCAGTGGGTGCACATATGCAGGAAATACTTATGTCGTGCATTGTATTATTACTAATATAATAGCCCAGATCCTCCGGTAATGCTCTGACGTCACCAACAATAAAACTCACGCCATAGCACTGCGAGATGTTAAACAGCATTATTTCATTGTTAGAGAACCTAAATTTCAGTAATTTTAAATTTAAAAGAGTAATTGTCATTCTAACTTCAAATTTAATAGCTTTAAAATAGCGAAATAAAATTTGCTATCGATTGATATAAAATTTATCTCACTATGATCAATTGTTCCTGAGAAATTTTAAATTATATTAATTCTATATTTCAAATTAATTTCCGTTTTTTAATAGAAAGTAGTAAATTACGTCAGTGGTATATCACGTGTGTGATATAGTTTGGATGCCAAATTGTTTCTGAATGCAATCGTGGCGATGTTGTTTCTTGCCAAGTATTAAATTAGCCACTAGTGATGTGAATCTACCATTCGTTCTCAACCACCGCCAGTTCCCGTTAATTCCAGCTTACACGATGACTATCAACAAATCACAGGGGCAAACTTTCGATCATGTTGGAATTTACCTCGATGAGCCTGTCTTTTCAAATGGACAGCTGTATGTTGCACTTTCAAGGTCTAGGATTCCCAATCACGTTAAAATTTACACAAAGACATCTGAAGTACAAGGAAAATTATTAAACAACGAAAAATACTTCACACGGAATGTTGTTTACCAAGAGGTTTTTTTGAATAAAGAAATATTTAAATAATATTTAATTTAAAAAAAATATTTCCCATCATGAAACATATGTTTGTTTTCAATCAATGTTAAACATTTCTCTCGCATATATATCTATTTAAACACGTCAAATTTGAAGGGAAATCTCTCGAATGAAGAGGCAATTTGCACCCGTCATACCACGACGGATGAATTTCTAGTACATTTATATCATGTTTTGCAAAATTAAATGTAACTTCTATTTATGTAATCAGTATTACCTTCATATTAAACAAAGATTATATAAACAAAAACTGCACTTAAATTTATAAAAGAACAATATAAGTATATAATATGATGCACAATATAAATATCTCCTGCATACATATGCCTGCTGGAAAGTTAAGCCCTCAATTTAACCTGTCTAGAAATATCAACCATCCACGATTTAGACAAGTATTGCTATCGGTTAATTCTATTGCGAGCTATCACTGTAAGCATTACTGCAAAGCACCTGCCAATGAAGCTGCAAGAAAACAATTTATGCTTACATTCAGATCTATTTCATGTCATCAGGTTACTTGCAAACACACAAGAAATGCTAGTTGAAGTGTACCAGTCATCTTAAAGTTTAGCCCATGAATGATGAACCAACCATCCTGTATGTTTTGAATGCCTGTTATTTAAATTAAAGGGGGCTCCAAATGTTGATGCATATACCAGTTGTTGGATATATGAATTTTTTTTTTGTTTCCTTCATTATTTAACTATTAACACAATAATATGTGGAACTTATAAGAATGAAACAGAACTGACCAGTTCCATTTGATCCTACCACATAAGACAATAAAGTGATTTGATGGTATTTAAATCTAGCACAAAAACTGTTATTAATGTATAAAACATTTTACAATTCTGTGATCTGAGTGGCTATCTTGGTAGAACAAAGAATTGCTTTTTATATGGCAGAGTTGTAAAAATGCGTGCCTAAGGTTAATTTTTCACTAAAGATAAGAACATTTCTTTCCCACAATGGTTGGAGAAATTCATTTATATAAGAAATTGATTTCTTAATTATTTTATGTTGAAAAAGAACCATCTTGATCATACAAAAAAATCTTGTTTTACTTATTTATATCCATCTTAATTTATATACATATACCATGTGCAAAGTTTTAAAATATCTTTATGAACTTTCGTAACAAATTTTCTGACCAAGTTTTGCAACTCCTTTAACAGCTGAAAGGTATTAAAGATATCTACATTGCATGATTGTAGACATTTACCCTCCCAGAGCACAACTTCCAACAGCCTTTAATAACAAGGACATGTTCAGATTTTCTGCAAAAATGGAAATAAACTTATAATGTAGTACTTTAAACCAATAACCTCCAAGACTGTTTGAACATATTTTGTATTCCTACCTGAAATCAGTTGGCAATAGTTTTCTGCCCTTTCAGCTATGTTCACAGACTTTCAAAGTGTGGGGATTAACAAAGTTTCGGTCCACTGTCGGGGACTGAAAACCACATTTAAGACCTCTCCGATCACCGTGTCCAAAAGTAGCATGTTTTTCGTCTTTTTTTTATTTACATATTTTAAGTTGTACACTATTGTATTAGCTGAATACAAAATGGATTTAATGCAGTGAATGAATTGATATTATATATATATATGAATGAATGTCTGAAATCGGCACAACTAAGGCTGGAACTTTTGTCAACCACAACTTTTTTGAATCACAATGGCTTCTAAAAAGTTAATCAAAAAGAAAGGTTTGCAAAAAATCTGGGAGATGCTTTCGCTACAAAATGGAAATAAAATTAAATGTATGAAAATAAATATATTTTACATATTAAATTATAAAAAAATATGAATTTTATTACTAAATTAAGACACTATTATAGACAAAAAAAAGTGCATGTGATCCGAATTTGCAGAGGCCAAAATGAGGCATATAACAGCCATGCCCAATGAAGGGTTAAAATATAATAAAAATTCAGATAGTTACAATCTTCAACAGATCTGTTGCAGCCTTTCTACAAATCGATACACTTTGAATGATTTATATCTCCTTTTCCAATTGAAGTGCCTTGAAGAAGAATGTCAAAATATATTTGTTATATATAACTGTTTATAAAGGTATGGTATTAAAAGAACAAATCTTTTCATATTTGGTTTACATTAATTATTAGTTTTTCAATTTTTTCAATTTGTTTTTGCTCCCCCCCCCCAGCAAGAGCAACAACACATTCAAAAGCATTGCTGTAAAGCAATGAATTCTGTTTGCCAGCACTTTTTTCTAGACTAATTTGGCTTTGCAGATAAATGCTCTATTTTACTTTTTATGACATAAGGAACAATACCTATAATTCATAGAAAACATACATAATTAACAGAAAAAATTAGTCAAAGTAGCTTTTTATATTTTAATACTAAAATTATTTACACGAGTTTATTTTGGATACAATGCTTCAGTCATGAACAACTTAGCCAAGTTCTGGGTGGAGAACTGCGAAACTTGTTTGCAGTAGCTATCAATTTGGCCAGATACCAACAAAGCATCCAATCGGGAAGGTGGTAGAATGGGTTTAAACAGTTTGTTGATATCATCTTCTGGCAAAGGTGGTTCACCTTTAGCTATGCGAGCATTGTTCTCAGCAGCCTATAAAAGAGGATTCAAAGAAAATTAGAACACTTTTCAGAAGAATTGTTAAATCAACATAATTATACAGTTAAAATTGATTATAATAAAAAGACAACAAAGTTAGAAAAAGCTCGTTATTTTTGTGAATTTAGAGCCGATTGAGA
The DNA here is from genome assembly GCA_013235015.1 of Araneus ventricosus. NCBI lineage: Eukaryota > Metazoa > Arthropoda > Arachnida > Araneae > Araneidae > Araneus > Araneus ventricosus. The sequence continues at coordinate 222,387 of BGPR01001284.1, read as the reverse complement.
AATTTCGTGATCATGTTTTGTCACTCTTGAACAGTTTAAATTTATCTGCACTATAAGAAGTACCAGTAAAACCAAGCACAACTTTCACACATTCAACCTAAATATGAAATCTGTACAATTCCTGGAATCTATAGGTTTATTTTGTGGAAGAACAATCAAATACTTTGCTTCTTTTAAAATTCTGTCATTCCATCAAAAGGAAAAATCAGACGATCACAAAACTCTCTCAATCAGAATAAAATATGACAATCCTAAAGTCTTTTGCAAATAGGATATGATAGGTATATAATTTTGTTTCATTCATATTTCCAAAGAAGAAGCATTTAAGAAAATAGCACCGAAGATTAATATTTCATGCTTTGTTTCTAGCATTTCACTTTAGCAAAAGAAAAATGCAAAGGTCTACAAATTTATTAAAAATTATGTTGATCTCAGGGACCAAAAAGGGGGAGATAAAATAAATAATTGAAAAGATTTTAAATAATATATAAATAATTTTAAAATCAACTGCGTCTTTACAATTTAAGTGGTTTGTAAAATGAAATACTGCCTCTTATATTTTTTTATCTCGGTAATTTTACACTATTAAAACACAATTACACACTATTTAAATATATAATTTAACCGAACTTAAGAAACTAAGCTTAAAAATATGAAGCAAGATGGTGCATGCTAAATAGTAGTATTAAATTCAAGAAAATGAAAAAAATTAATACATACTCGTTTCTGAAGATACTGATTTTTAGCCTGTTGTTGCTTAATCACTTGTCTTTGATGGTTTGTCAACTTGTTCGTTTCTTGAGTTACTGTATCGACACATTCCATCATAGCCTGAAGATTCTTCTCAAGGACCGAGCTACATAATAAAAGGACAACATTAATTTTTTGCTGCAGAAGAGCAATTTAGGTACTTTTGCTATGCTATTTAAAACTAGAAATGATATATAAATCCAGCAAAGAAATATTTATATGCAAAAGTTTCTTAATAACTATTATGTTAATTTCAACTGTAAATTAAAAAAAATTAAAACATGTATTAAGGCTTTATTTTATAATTAAATAAAATTTCGCATTCCAAAGAACAAGAATTATAAACAAAATAAATAAAATGGAAGAATTTATAATAATACCAAATTAGTTAATAGCAATACTAAGAATACATTTAAATACAAACAAATGAAAACTGATTGCGGTTAAAATTGATCACAATCCTAATTTTCATATTACTAAATAAATAAACAAAGCTAAAGAAATTAAAATACTAATGCAAATCTAAATGAAATTAATCAAAACTTAACGCTGTTCCAAGTTTGATTTATGATTTAACTGGTTGAAATTTATATCCTAAAATAGTTAACAATAATACTATGAATACATTAAAATACAAATATGAATGACAGCATTTAGAATGGATGATAATCCTAATTTTCATGATATCTAAAATTTAATAATGCAGTTAAAACATGGATACAATAAATTAATCAGAATTATTCAAATTACCTAATATGTCTTAATACAGTACACTCAGCTTAATGTGATCACAGTTAATGTTATCATTTGCTGTATATTATCAAAAACCTCTGGTCCCGAACCAACATATACAAATATAAACAAAATTATTCGTTTAGTGTGATCAGTTTTGAAGTAGAGAATTGACTGATCCCTCATTTTCAACCATTGTCAACGATCGACTTTCGTAGAATTTATCTCTCCATTGTAATGTTTCCTTCCCGCGAGCTAAATTCCCATGAGAAAAAAAGTGCCGGCCCTTTTGATACTGGCGGTAAACAGCAGGAGAGTTGCACCTGAACATCGCTAACGAGACGGGAGCAAGAAGAAGGACTTCACACAGAGGGCCGCCACAATGTCGATGAATAAATCACTGTCAGCGCGGACATTAGCGGTACCTTTTGGTGATTCCTGAATAGGCCGGTGGTGACGAAACTCAAGGACCTTCCCAGATAAAGAGGGGGACCACTCGGAAGGTGAGTTGTTGGTCAACCAGAGTACGATTATCCAGTGAAGGGAAAGATAGGAGGGGCTTCACCACTTCATCCACCCCCTGAAGGAGTGAATAACAACGGAGGAACGGAGGGAAAAGAGGGGATTGGAATTTGAATTTTTTGGGGAGTCTCGAACTAGTTTCAGGCTCCGGGGTACCGAAGAAAGCTGTGTGATCAGCGGATTGAAAGTCCCGACTGAAGTCGGACTTTGATAGACAACCCCGAGGAATCAGCATCCCCGAACTCTCGGCTCTTGAACTTGCGGGCACTCTTGGTAGTCTCGTAGTTTGGTATCACGTTGATCGGTGGAAGTTATCCATCCGATAATTACTAGTCTTCCTGGACTAATTGCTCATGGAACTTTGGACGTTTTAGAACTATGATTTGTTTGCTCCTTTGTAAATAGTCATATTTAATCAAGACTTCTCTGCGAGAAGTATCTCTTAATTATTGCTGTAGTGAATAAAAGTACTTAGGCCAACCTAAGCTTGAATTATTTGGTCACACTTAGGCCAAGACATTACACCATTTGTAAGGAAACATCAGGAGGCCACTTCTGCCCACAAATCCCAAGAATTTCGGAGTTTATCTTTGATGACCCCTCTTTGAAGGACATCCATTTGGAGGGCAGGGATGAGTTTCGCATTCTTTTGTCTGGAATATTAGACTAGTTTAAACGACAGCTATACTGCCAGGTCTGGCTTGAAATCTGTTGAATAGCCATAAACCACTGTTGACAGTGATTGAATTAATGCAAAATGGATAAAAAAAAAAAAAAAAAAAAGAACCGATTTGAGTGTTAAGGAGAAAATTGAAATTCTTAACAGGTATGAAAGTTTACCTAAAATGAGTTAACGCAACTCTGCTGCGAAGTTGAAAAATTTCGCAGGCTCTTCTTTGTAAAATTTTGAAAAATCATGAAGACACATTGAGGAGAGCGAAAGAAAATGATAACACTGGCTGTAAGCGAAACAGATGTGGCAAAGACGAAAAAGCCCTGAAACTTTGGTTTACAAATGTATAAGAAAGTGACTCTCCAATCAGCAGCCCACTAATATGCCAAAAGGCAGAAGATTTGGTAGCAAAAATGCAAAATGCTACAGATGTTTGGTTCCACCGTTGGAAAACACAAGAAAAAAACGTTTTCAAGAAAATTCATGGAAAACAAAAGTCAGCTGATGTAGCAGTGGCGGATCAATGGATCGAAAAAGAGTGGCTGAAACTCATTGCATCATCTGCCCCAAAAGATGTGTACAATGCAGACGAAAGAGGACTGTATTGTAGAGCCATGCCAAGCCATACTCATCATTTCAAGGGTGAAAGTACGAAAGGTCATAAAGTTTCAAAGGAACACGTGACTATTCTGTATTGCGTCGGTATGACTGGAGAGAAAGAAAAACCAAACTTTTAGTGATCGGTAAAATCAAAATGCCAAATTGTTTCAAGGGCATAAAAAAGCTTCTTGTTGACTACTTCTCAAACAACTCTGCTTGGATAACATCTGTCATTTTCTACAACCAACTGCTGAAGTAGGACAACCAACTTAATCGCAAAATTCTGCTTCTGATAGACAACTTCAAAGCTTACGTTTTAAATGAGTCGTTAAAATACATCAAAGTTTAATTTTTGTCAAACAATACAACATGCGACATTTTTGCCAAACAATACAGAATAGCGATCAAGGAACAATTCGTGCTTTAAAGGCGTACTACCGACATGAAATGTGGGCCAGAATTTTAGAGTTTTGAAGAAAATGAAGAAATCAGTGGATATAACTTGGCTAAAAAAACAATTCTTCTGGAAGCTGTGCATCTCTCAACAAGCTTTTGGAATCAAATATCGGCCGACACGATCAGAAACTGTTTCGCCCACAGAGAATTATGTTAAGTATTAGATGAAAAACTTCAAAATATCATTGAACTTCCTGGAGGTATGCAAAAGGAAGAGTATGAAGAGTAGATGTGATTGATGAGGACATTCCAATAGCTGCCACACATAAAAGGCTTGGAAATTTGCCAATTTGTCGGTGAGCAAGACTTAGCAATAAAAGTTGAGGATTCCGACAGGATGAATGTGTTGAAGAAAACAATCCAACGAACACCAAAATGAGGCAAGCCCTTGATATTTTTGAAACGCGGCGTGCAGCATCGTTCAACAAATTTTAAAAACAATACATAAATGAAGTGTTAAGGATTAAATGTTGACAAGCAACAATTTATGAATTTTTTCTAATTGTTATTTTTGAAATAAATTATAGATAGCCCTGAGGTAAGTGTTTCCCCCCTTTTCCCTTGATGTGATAAAAAATATAGTTGATTTTACCCAATTCGGTTATTGTTATCAACATTCTTAAGTCCCGAAGTGATAACATGAAGTGGAGTCTACTGTATTTGCTATCTAATATATAACAAAGCAAAAGCAATTACATCAAACTTAACTGAAATAATTTACAATTAATTCCCTACCCCCAAAACTAGTTTTTCAATTTTTTTTTCCAGAATGGTTAGAATGTATAGTGCCAATAACTAACAGTAATATAATTAATGAATTAAAATACAAATACTATTTACAAATTTTTCTTTTAGATGGATCACAATACTAATTTCCATGTTATCTAATAAATAACAAAGCCAAAGAAAATTAAAATATTGGTACAAATTTTATTAAAAATCTAATTATCTGATATTTTATTATATTATCTAATGTTAAAAAGGCCAACGCAATTAAAAAGGTTGGGTACTTTTCCATTAACTTGATAGCAATAGTTGCCAAGCATTAATTTTGGTGCTAAGGCGATGTTGTTAATGCAGCAGGTGATAAAAATGTGCTACTGCTGTAAACATAAAGCACAAAGTTCAGAAGAAACTGCATAATTCACAATGCAAGGCTGCGGTATTTTGCCACTGCCCATATATCTGCCAAATAAATGGAAAAATACCTAATACTGATACAAAAACTTACGCTGTTCCCATGTCCAAAAACTGGTTGCTTTCTTGTTCAGGCATTGAATCCGCAATTTCACACATCAACAGATTAACAAGATGAGAATTTCTGATTATAACAGTTATTTCTTCAAACATCTTGGAATAAGACACATGGAGATTTTTAAGCCTAAAAATGAAACAAAATTTCAATACAATTTGGGGGAAAAAAAAAATAAAAAAACATTTTTAACTCCCTCTTTCAGTGTTATGAGAAACTAGCGATAAAATGCTGATTATAATATTCAAGATACCAACTTAATTGTTATATAAGCAATAACTTTTACAAATCAGCATTCAACTTCTTACACAAGATGAGTTGCTCTCATAACATGCATTATTTTATTCATATCTTTAAAAAAATGTAGGGTGTTCTCCCCTACAGAATTCTAAATAAAAGAATAGTTTATAATGTGTAATAAAGGTGAAAATAATTCAACTTGACTGGCATCAACAAAAATATTCAAATTCAAAAAATAATGCAATAGGTAACTGAAGGTAGTAATTAAAAATACACATTTCTTGTAAAAATGTGTAGTTTCTTTGGATGTTAAAGTCAAACACCAAATTTCACCTATTAAAATTTGAATGTTTTTGGTTATCGTGTTTACGCATAAAGAGAAATGGACAGTCTTCCCCTGACACACTGGATATAAAATTTGAGTATAGGGATTACACTCTGAAATTTTATATAAAGTATTCACACACATGGAACCTTCATGTTGACAGATTTGATCAAAAATTTAATATATTTCTAAAATTTTGATTTAAAAGACCATATGGAAAATTTCATCTGCCTAGATCACTATGCTTTTCAGTAATTGTGCTCACAAACACATAGAAAAAAAAATCCATTTTTTTTTTTAATGAATCTGATGAGGTCTAAAACTTTTAACATTAATTAACAGAATAGAAGAACATATGCAGAACAGCATATACCAGTCAAATACAATAGAATTAATCTTGGGTACATATCCATCAATTTCAAATTTTCTTGTAACCAGCATAGTTATATGAAACAAGAAAAATGCATTGCAATTTTTAAAAAAATATATTGCATTCATTTACACCAATTTCTAATTCATTAAATGCCATTGCAACTACCTTTTAACAACAGTCCCCAACTCAAAAAGAACAAAAGTTCAACCAAAAGTTGGCAGGAATCAACAGAAAAAAATGTGGAAAGTTCAAATTTATAAATGAAAAAAAGATTAATTTCAAAATTCCGAACTCGTATAGCATACAAAATATATTTTATGCCTTTAATTTATGAAAGCATATGTAGTCTTTGGTACTGTTCAATACAAGTTGATGAAAACAAATTTCATACAATAGATTGCATATAATATCTGGTGATATAAATGAGCCATAGAACTTCATGAAAATGCTCTTGCCACTTCAGAAATATGTTCAACAACAATCACTCATTTAAGATATATGAAGCAATAATGAACAATCATGCAGTTTAAAAAATAACATGGCCTTAATTTATATTATATACTAGTTCAGCAATATTATTCCTTAAACTTTTTTACATCCTAAATAACAAAACCTTACTAAAGGATTGCATATAAAATGACCAAAACAAATAAATTTTATCTAACAGCCATTATTTGTCAAGCTTTGTTGCAATATAGTCCAGTTATATTACTACTAATAATTGCCAAAGTTTTTAGTAAAATTGATTTTATTCATGTACCTTAAAAAAAAAAAATCACTTAAGTTTTTGGGTATTCCTGTATTTCATTGCCTCTTTTTTAATACAGACCCTTGTGGATTTTAATAGACGTTTGAAGATATAAAGTGAGACAGAAGTAAACAAGGAGATTAAACACAGAAGTTTTAATTATCTAATGAATTCTGCATTTTATATATTAAGCTAAAATAACAAATAATTTTCTTTAAGACACAAAGTAATATATGAATATTAATTTACAGTTCAAAATAAACTTACATGTCCAATGTAAATTCCCCTTCTTTATAAAGTTTCATAGCAGTATTTGATAATCTGTAAGCCCTAAGTGACAGAAAACCACGAGTTGTTCTTACAGGATCTAAAAAACACATTTAACAATCAAATAAAATTCAGCATTAATACTTGTAAAGAAAAAGTGGTTCAAATATATTAATTAGTTTTGCATTCTTATAATAACTTATTTTCCACTTTCTGAGGCACAATTTTTTTTTTCCTGCACAGAAAAGAATCACAAGTTAACTTTTAATAACTTGTGATGATTTTTCCGATATTTAACAAAGTTTCTTAAAACTTTCATTTACAACCCCGTTTGGGCCATAAAAATATATAGTGATCCCAAATCAACATATAAGTAGGAATTAACCCATTAACGCCTAGCGTCCTCATTTCAGGGCAACTACATTTTCGGTTCCATGGCCTATACCAAACGCATTCCATTGTTTTGTTTTTCCTTTTTCTATGCAGTCAATAGATATTCCGAAACTCCTAAACATGCATATACCACTAGTTAGCTAAATTTTGAAATCAAAATATTGCCATTTTGAAATTTTTGAGGTTATGCAAGGAAATAGAAAAGAATTTTTATTTTTTGATATTTTACTGTATATTAAAATTTTTTACTATTTATGCAACAAAAAGTTTTTAAAAATGAGTTTCTACCATTTTTAAAATATTTTTTTTCTAAAAAAAAAAAAAAATCCCTCTGAATTTATTTTACTTTGCAGATATCTTCATCTTGTTGTTTTAAACATAATATAATAGAAATTTATTGAAATCTATGCCTTAAATTTATTTGCAAGTTAATGGGTTAAAGAGAGGCAGGTGTACTTGTTGAAATGACCTTGGTTTATTAATTCACAATTCTATAACAAATAATACTATGTGCATTCTGACAGGCTCAGGGAATCCACAAACAGTGAAAAGTGGTAAATAACCTGAGTGAATGTTCAAAGGCAGTATCTCATCACTAAATAATTACAACTGAAAAAAAAGGTAAAATAAATTTATTTCAGGTTTCTCAAATCCTTCAAGACAACTTTCAGCATCAATTTTGGTTCCTAATATTAAAGAAACTGACATAAGCACCTGCTATCAATTTTTGCAACCCATCCTGGGGTTGGGAATCAGTTACAGAAACCTTGATTTATATAGCAATGTAAAGAGAAGAAAATATAATTTGAGTTCATTCAGGAACAACAGAATTCAGAATAGCAGCAACACACTGATTAGTTACAATTAAAAATGTATTTGCAATATTTCTATTGGTACCCATCCTCCACTATAAAATTCATCATTTTGAAGTGCCCAGATAATAAGTTTCAGACAAAGAATAAACTGAAATCTTAAAATACTTCCAATTAATATGATTTTAAACTTCCAGATGAAATGTTAACAGAAGGATAAGATGATAATTACCATAGATAAGCACTACAGATTCTTCAATTGAACTCTGATAATTAAACTGAGACTCTAGTAGAGGCTTATTGTAAAAGCTTCCAAAATGAGTGCTCTGGTACCAGCCGACATGAAGATGATCTACATTCACATGTCGTAGATGCCTCATCATTTCCATCTGATACTCCACTAGCAAAGAAAAAGAAAAATTAACAAACTATAAATTTAATAAATAATTAACACTTTCCTAAATTAGTAAAAACCATTACAATTCTATGCATATGAAACCACTCGCAGAAAAGAATTTATATACTGCATAAACACCAGGGGTAATTGGGGCTTCATGAAAAAATACCCGAAATTTTAGCAGGAAAATTATGTGTAGGGAACGGATATGAATTCATTGATTATGGCGCAGATTCAATTTTTGCATGAAAAATTTTAATATGCTTTTTTCACATAAGAAGTCGATTTAATTTATTTTGTCTTAGTTCATGAGTCTTCAATAACATTCTATAACACACGTGAAAAGAAACCATCAAAATTGATAACAAAAAAATATTAAAAATATAATAGCATTAATGAATATATATATAAATTCTTATGGGACCGTTCTTAAGCAAGGCAGTTATTCTTAGTTATGGTATGGCATTTCCTAAAAAAATTCATTTGGATTGACTTAGCATAATCCAAAGTAAATGTTCTGTAATATGGATTATAATTGTGTTGTCCGTAGTAGAAGCCGAAATTGAGTAGAAAATACGAAGAATCCAGAGTAGTTTGAGTCTTTGTCACTCTTAAGTTTTAAAAAATAGATTTATCAGAAAATACCGGAATTCCAGTATTAAGAATGAAGAAAATACTGGATTTCCGGTATAATACCGGAACACAATCACCCCTGAAACACAGAATGCTAAATTTGTATAACAAATGTTCCAATAAAATTATATCCAACATTTTTTCATTTATTTAATTGGTGATTTTTACCACTGGGACATAAATATTTATTTTCTTTATCTTACTTATCTAATATGATATAGTAGGTAGACTACATTCACATTCAACTAGGTACATGGTTTCTTAGAATTATAATGGTATTATGTACAGAGAAGACAGTCACATTTATCATTCATAGTTCAAATCTATCAATCTTCTGAGATTGAAAAGGAGACTATCCATTTACTACAAATGTGTTGCAGTCAAGATGTGTGAAAAAGCAAAGTTTGAATTTATGTTGTGTTGGGAATATATTGTAATTCTGAGAAACTCTATATAGAAAAGTGAGAGATGCTGCTATAAATCAATAAAAATTCACAGGTGTGATTGCAACTCCATTTTGAAAATCCTGAAAACTAGCATGGTGTAAAATCAAACAATTTCAAATAATTCAGAATGTTAATGTGCTACACAAATATATGCATATTCTAAAAACAACTAATTTCACTATTTTGTGCTTATTATATATTTGATATAATATCTTAATGATATAATTGTTTGAAAACAAAATGCAAGAGAAATAGAGAATTTGAAAATTCCAGATTTGAAAAAGTAAAAAAAATTCTGGAATTTCGGAAGACAGTCGCCCCTTTATTCATAGTAGCAATTTGCCACAAACCGAGTTATAACCGAGATTCCACAGCATTTCAAAACACAAATTAAATTTTAATGGGGTGGGGGACCGGGATGACCAATTACTATTAAAGCTTGCAACATTTTATTCATACATTGAAAGTTCACTCTAAGTCAAAATGTTAGTTTAAAAATAATTTCATCCATGCAAGATATTCAATGTAAATAATTACATAATATTTAAAAAAATACATACTTTCGTCAAAATCTTCTTCATCAGTATGCCTTGGGTAAGGGAAACAATTTGTTATTTCCAAGCGATTATCCACTCCCAGTCCCAACAATACACCTTGAGCAACATCAGTGACTCCAGCTCCTTCTTCATGACAATGTTTGATGATTTTTAAGACAACCTGGAATAAATTCATAATTTATTTTCTCTAGCAAAATATTATTGACAGTCATCTTGAAATTTAAAAAATTCATTTAACAATTAAGTATTATTTATCAGATCATCGAAAGAACAAGCAACTGACAACAATGATCAAAATGCATCCATACTCTGAAGTGTTGTCACAACTGAATTATTAGGAAAAAAATCATTACTTTAAAAATTCTAATAAGTTTGCTTCAATGAATAAAAAATTTCACAAATTCATTCTTAAAAATTACTTAAACTGTATTTTCAAACAATACAGATGTCATGGTTAACTTGTGGCGTTAAGCCCAAGCTCCAATTAATTTCTGAATGTATTTTTTCAAGAGTTCAAATGAACAGTCCTTTTTGCATTTTCCAATGATTTATTTAATGAATATGAACATAAACACATAAATTATCATGAACTTCACACAAACACATAATTTAGAATAACAACAATTAAATCGGCAAATTTACTGCTTCCATACTATGGACCTCACTCGTCCATGTTTTTTTCCAGACTAATAGAATTCCCTATCGGATAGGGAAGATGCAAGCTAATAATTTCCCTTTCTAGGGATTACTGTGTCCCAAGTTGCCAAAAAGCCAACAAATCGCTAATTTGTTACATCTTGAATGCGCATTAATATTATTGATACACACATCTTTTTTTTTTTGGCAACCAAATTGATAAAATATTGGGTATGGTATACTATATAATGGTTAAAAAAAAAAAAAGTTATTTCACACATTTTGAAATATTTCTTTTTTAAAATTTTGTCATACTAAATGCAATTTCAAGCACGGCACCAGTTAGGAAGTATGAAAATACAAAACATATTGATAATACTTATAGATTAAATTGTTTCTAATTTAACTAGGGTTAACCTGGAGTTTACGGTACCCACATACTTCATTCCTCTTAGAATCGCCAAATCTTTGCCGCCAAGAACGCCGATGAGGAACGTTTGTTTTGGTTGCGTCTGGATGTTTTTAACGAGTGACAAGCGCGCATGCACACAAATTGATCCTTTCATCAGTGTTTCGCTTATCAGGCTATATTGCACCACATTTCAATTGGACTGTTTTGTTCAACTCTTCGATGCAATTGGTTGATAAATTTGAATAAAGCTTCGTTTGGAATTCTTCGGATGGGATATCGGTTCAGTACCGTGTATGTTATTCTGTGTGTTTCATTTCTCAATGAATAAGCGAAGCTATGATTATTCCACTATGCTGAAAGCGAAGTCGCTGATGTTTTTTTAAGCTAAAAAATTTGCCCGGTACATGCTTAAAATGCCGCAGGCATTGCGTGTGGAAATTCTCGTTTTCGGAATTTTTTAAAAAACGTGGATTCCTAACATTCAGTGTAAAAGCGGAACTACTAGTTTCCTGCTATGCTGAAAGCGAAGCCGCAGATGTTTTTTTAAGTTAAAAAATTTGCTCAGTATACACTTGAAATGCCCCAGGCATTACGTGCTCAATCTCTCGTTTTCAGGGGACGCATGCGCAAGAGAGCAATAAAAAGTGCACTGCACATCCAAAACAGTATTTGGCGACGGCTAATGGAATGCCGCCAAGAAGAATTGGCGAGAAGCATGCCGGCACCGTAAACTCCAGGTTTTTTAACTATTATATAAATAATTCAGATTCATCATGTGTAATTGAAAACAGCAAACATTTTGACTAGCAATATTTCATTAAAATTTAGAAAATAATTCATTTCAATTGAATTTCCTTTAGGTCGTCTTTTACCAAAACTTCATTAACCCATTCCCATTATAACCGATATGGGGTCATTTCCCCCCCCCCCCGGCCTAAAGGAGTCTCCAATGAGCAAGTTTCATGAAGCCCTGGTTCAGAAGCTTGCCAGTCCTGTGCTGGCTGCAATATTCTCATCATCTGACCATAGTTCAGAATTATGTAAACATTACTACTGAATAGATACTATTGTAAATCATTTTATTTGTCTCCAAGTTGCCACTCATAATGTTTAGGTAACTGTTGAATCAATCATTAAGAAATATATACAAGAGTATTGCTATTATAACTACATACATGCTAACATTGGAAAGGTAGTCATCCATAGCAGAAGGTCTATGAAGGTGGCAGACGCGTGCTCGTATACACATGGAAACCGACTGGTGTCAAAATTTTAAATATATGATCATTTATATATTTCACCATACTTTAAGCAATCATAAATTTCTATTTCTAACAAAAATACCTTATCTAAACAAATTATAAAATACATATATCACTAATATTAGAAGAATTAGAAATAATTATATAACATTTTTCAAAAACATGAAATGAGAAAAAAATCGGAAAAATTACTACATTATTACTCAAGAAACTTGCACACTTCAAAAGCATGCATTACACAAAATACTGATTATTAAGAAAAGATTGAACACATATCTTCTGAATCTATTTACTTTTTCCAAGATATCGTATAGTAAATAGAACTAATAAATTTGCTAGGAATGATTTCTAACACCATCAAGATTTAATATCTAAGATTAATTTTTTTTAAATTTAAGGTCCAAAGATTAAAAAATTTAAACATAATACTGGGAGAGAAAAAAAAGTAAATTTTATCCCAAGCATATATAAAAATTGCACTTGATTAATAAAACATGACTGCACGCAAGGGAGAAAAAATTCAATTCCATAAAAATTTTAATTTTATCTGTAGTTCCGTAATTTGCGGAAATTTTTGATAAAATTCGAAGTAACTACGGAGAATCTGTAGCAGTTGACATGTATGTAACTATAATAGTAATCAAATTTGCTATTTTCTGTACTAGTTGGGTATATCAACTAGTACAGAATATCTTACTTCAAAAAGTGGTGCTGTGACGAAAAGTATGAAGATAAAGTATAAACAAACAGGTAATATACCAACTAATTAGACCAAGAAAACACTTCCCCACAAATACAGTTATTTATTTATTATTTTTTTTACTACAATTCATCATTTAGATACATTCATATTTATAGAGAGAAATAAATAAATTTTAATCTGCACTCTAGGGTTAACACACAGTTTTCTTTTATTATAACTAATATGAACAGGAGTTGATAATTATTGCAGTTAACAAGAGAAAATCTAATGTCTCTGTGACATTTTGGGTCAAAGAAAAGTAAAAGGTTTTTTTTTTTTTTATGGATGTAGTTAACTCACTGTCCCATTGGGACGAAGGAGACAGTGATTGTAGCCGATTATTGTTCCGATGTAAACATGCTCTAAGAAAGGTAGACATTGCATTCTTTTAGGCCTATGGTTATTAAATTTTTCTCCCTTGATATACCATCATGGCTCCAAAACATAATCTGCCATACAGTCTAAGAGAGGTAGATATTGCAATTTGCATTCTTTTAGGCCAATGGTTTTTCTATTTCCCCCCAAAGATCCCATTATGACTTCAAAACATAATCTTCAGTACCGTCTATGTATAAAAAGTTTTTATGCAACTCTAGACTTGCATAAGAGTACGAAAACAGACCAGGCAAGCAAGCCATTAACTGAAGGTAAAAATATTGAAATTTAGTTAAATATATTTGAACGAAATGATTCAGAATGAACTGGTCTTCCTGGGCAACATTGGAGAATCTGACAGGTCCAAAGACGTCAAGGTTTTCGCGACATAATGAAGATCAAGATTCATAGTTTAGAAGCCCTATATTAGTGACGTGATGACAAAATTGGATTGCTGCACGTGTTAGTAGATACCATATGACACTTCATATTATGATATTCCAAAATGAAAACTATGTAATGTTCAGCATTATTAAAAAGCTAAAAACGCAGCCTTTTTCGACGAAAATAAACTCAGACAACTTAATCGCTTCAAGAGAGAATATTTTTTCAACAATATTGAAGTCACTACACTGGCGGTAAAAATCAAATATGACACACAACGAAGCTTCAAAAGGGTCAGCAAACTTTAGTACACATTATAAACATAAAAATATTTAATAAAGTATTACCAATCCATCAATCTGAACATAATCAATTGGGCTTTCCGACTCAGGATCGTGACGAGCGCTTCGGATGGCTGCCATCTTGAAACAAAAACAGCGAATATTCGAGTTGAGCTGACTACGTTTTGCTACCCTAAAATAGGTCAAGTTGATTGGTTGATTGCAAAAAAGGGATGAAACTCATTTGAAATGACTACTGAAATGAAATGTTTGAAAAATTTTTACATCGTAATGAAAAAACTTCCTTAGAGAAATAATTATTGATAAGTTGTATCTTTTGTAACTTACTGAAAGACAAAAACATTTACATAAAAACAAAGAAAAAAAAAGATCCAAGAACATTACAGTAATAAACTTTATTTCGTTAATGGATTCGAACTCAGGTTTCAAGAAGATCGAACATCAAGGGGTCTATTCTGGTACCCCCGGTTGGGTTGGGTTCCGTTGTTAACGTACGGAACCTAACCCAACTCCCAACCCAACCGGGGGTACCAGAATAGACCTCTTGATTTCAAAATACAGGGTGGTCATAAATTATTGGACCCATTTCCAAAAATTAATAATAAGAAAAAAACTAATAATGTTTCATCTAACGGTTTTAACGTAGGATTACATTCCTCCCATTGGGGTCTCAGGAAGGAATTTGATTCACACGCCAAAACGCTACAAAAAACGTTGTATTGGAGATCCTATATATCTCGGTAACTACATATATTAAAAACATAACTAATGTCCTAGTTTAGAGATAAAGGATAACAACAGAAGTTACAAAAAAAAAATTGAAAATCAGCATTATAGTTCAGCGACTATCGAGTCGCAAAGTTGGGCAAAAATATCCATGAATTGGTGACGCGATCCTCTATATCTCGGTAACTACACATGATAAAAACAATTAATTTACAATTAATGGCCAGTCGCGTTGTATATTCTGTTTATATTTATCCGGAAGTAGATGCATCCCATTTGAAAATGTTCTTAATCAGCGAACTTATAAAATATTCAGAATCAAGTTTGCTGATCGATAAAGAGTTTCATATAGATAAAGATGTTCCAATTATTGTTATGGGTGACTTTAATGTAAATGTCAAAAGGAATGAGAAAGAGTTTGGTTTCATGACGAAAAATTTTGATTTGAACATGGTGCCAACAAATTATCCTAGTACTCTGGGTGATTCATATATTGATTCAACTTTTACAAGAAACATTAGTCCCGTTTAATTAAATTATGTATGTTACTTTTCATATCACCGACCGATCCTACACAGAATTGTAAGATATCCAAGCACGATTGAAGAATTCAAAACAAAAGACTTGACATTGTAATATATTTTATTAAGAAATAAAACAATTTTCATTTTAATCTTAGTTTCATTCTATTTCGCCAATTTTCCATGCATTAGTATTTCAGAGAAATAAAAAAGAATCACGAGTAACTTCGAAAAACAAAAGAGAATCGCGAGTAACTAAGAGAAACCGAGAAGCTTCGAAAAACAAAAGAGTCACGAGAGTAAAGTAGTCCTACGCCTTTAACATCAGCGGTTGTTTGATTTGAAAAAGACAGCCTCCCGTCATTTTTTAAAAATAAAAGCGCATTAATTTTTTTAGATAGGTAACGCGCCGTTTCGGTGGTCGTAAATTATTGGACATCTCCCATTTTTGAGAACCATTATCTGCGAAACTGGGAATATTACGCTCTTTAATTTGTTAAATCAATTGTAATTCGAAAATTGAATAGTTTTCGAGATATTCAAGAAAAAACTAAAAAAAGGGACCAGAAAACGTGCATCGGTTTCTGCTGACGGGTAGCCATTGCGTACGGAAATCTCTCTCAGTAGAAAATTTAGAAAGCCGTAATGGTACGCCATATATCTGAATTTTTTTATTTGTTCTCTCATTAAAAAACACAGTTGTAACATTATTAGTTTTTTAAAATTAAATTTTGAAATGGGTCCAATAACTTATGAACACCCTATATTTCGCCTGTTAATATTAAATCAAATAGTTGAAATCCTTTTTTTTATGATGTCTCAAAATCAAATGCTTCGCTAATGTTTTCATTCATCCAGTCTTTGATCTTTCAAAGAACAATGATTTTTCAATCGAAATTGAATAGGTCTTGGATTGAAACGATATTTCTTCTTTCTATTTTTTACTATCCGCGTTCGGCTATCAGCTTGTTCGCCCGAATATAATTTCATTTGAATCTCTTATGTATAATTTGATATTCATGATTCCCTTAAAAAAGTCATTGTAAATTTTAAATCGTGGTGGACATTTAACCCAGGTTCTTTTAGTGGCCTTACACCTGTTTTGTTCATCGTCTACAGGAATATCCCTAATGTAATTAAGTAGCTATCCGTGTCATGTAACATTTAATTGCACCTTGTCGGTGCGAACTTTACTTTCTTATTCTAACACAAAATACGCGTTTGATTCCAATATTAAAATGGCACATTTTACGTCCAGCAGCATGTTAACTGTATTAAAACATAGTGATAAAAAGAAATGAAACATCTTTCAGCACTGGATGTATTTCCTAATATGCGAACTATCTTAAAGGACTTTGTTAACAGATTTCAGAGTAAAATTGATGAAATAAAAAAAGAAAATAAATTACCTAGCTTTCAACAATGGAAGAGAAACACTGTTTGTTTAAATAATGAAAACGGTTTGAATTTCATTGCAACGATGAAAAGCGTCGTCATTGAAAAGGCATTTTTTTTTTTTCATTTTCAGATGCTGTAAAAATGATTTTTGTGCTATAATATTTCCGAAGCTATTGAGAAAAAACGCCAATATTTTGCTTAATTTTTAATTAATTAAAATTCTAATTGAAATTTAAAAAAAAGTTTCCAAGGTGCACATTCCCGCCGTCCAAAGAATGTTTGAGCCAAATATCATAGCTCTATGTCCAGCGGTCTGCCCTGTAGAGCACCAAAACTCACACAGACACATATTCTTCTTTTTTATTAGTAGAGATTGGCATTTTTGGAAGGATTTTTTTTCTCTTTGAAGTATTTCAGTTTTTTAATGGTAATTTTTTAATGTAAAAGTATGAATACAGGGTGTACACAAATAAAGTGACTCATTTCAAAAATTAATAAAAAAAAACTTAAAATGTTGGAAATACGGTTTTTTTTAAATAAGAGCTCATCTCAAAAAGATTTTATTTCAGACAGGTAACTCGGCGTTACGCCGTTCTAAATTTGTTGCAGCGAGAAAATTATTTACGCAATGGCTACCGATCAGCAGAAGCCTGTTCTTGTTTTCTGATTCCATGTTTTAGTTTTTCTCGAACATCACGAAAACTTTTCAATTTTCGCACTACATGCGAATTAACTTCTTCCAGTTTTAATATTTTCTCAGATAATACAGACAAATTTTTGATTTCCAGTAATTTACGACCTCCTAGAGCACAAAATGCCATGTTATCTATCTGAAAGGAAAAGAAAAATTGAGATGGACTCTCATTACAAAAAAAAAAAAAAAAAAAAAATCGTAGTTCCAACATTTTTAGTTTTTTAAAATTAATTTTTTAAATGAGTCACTTCATTTGTGTACACCCTGTATATTTCTTCAATATGTAGCTCACCACTTTTATGATTTAATTTATTTCAGAACAGAAAACGTACGTCGAAGTTTATTTGAAGTTTTAGCGTTTGCTTTCAGAACCTCTCTTTGGCATATTGATATAATTATGCAATGGTGTCAATTCATGTGACATCATAGTTCCATGACAAATGGAAGTGAACATGTCATCTAAACACGCATCTGTATCATTTTATGCGGATGTGTCTGTCATTAACATCGTTGTAACGCGATTTTGCGCAACCTCTTTCAATGAAAAGAAGCCACTGTAAATTATTTTTGTTGGTTACAACGCGAAAATGAAAAGTAATTGACATAGGAAACCGTTTTTCAAGTTTTTACTTACTATGAAGCTTACATCAGAAAGTGTACTGATTTTCTTGTAGACCTAACTATAATGAAGCTACCCAATATACTGGTGCACATATTTATAGACTAAATTGTGTAAAAAGAAAACAATCTAACTAATAATTGAAGTAAACTTATCTAATTAAAATTGAATTACATTATAATTCAATAAAACTTATTAATTATAAATTGAAAAAACATATTAATATAATTTTAATTAGATATACCCGAATGTTAGAAGGCACATGATTCTAATGTAGACAGGAAACGACTTTAAACAAATTATGCAAGCTTAAGAACCAGTGGCGAATCCGGGGGGGGGGCATCGGGCTACAGCCCCCCAGAGCCAAGCCTGAATTCTTAATTTTATTTAACATCATTACAACTGTTTTTTTTATTAATTTTCCTCTTTTTAAAAAATAATAAAAACGTTTCAACATTACTTTCTGGCTTGACAGCCTCGAAAATTTTCCTACTTTTTGTAGTCATTTCACTTGTACTTATAGCTTTGACGTGGTCAAAGGCATTTTTTGTCTAGTTATTTCATTGTAATTTTTATCAAATTATCGAAAGTATTGTATTGTTTTTTATGATTCTTATTGTCAGGTAAGAAAAGTCTGTAAAGTTAAAGAGTTTTGGTTAACCTTAGCTTTGAGGTTTGACATTCATCACGGCGATACAAAGTTTTTATGCTCCCCCCCCCCCCCCCCAGACCCGAATCCTAGATTCGCCACTGTTAAGAACTAATAAAAGAAACCACCAAAAATGTAATTTATAATAAGTACCAACTATAGTTAAGCTACCGAAGGAGAATAAGCAATTATTTCAAGCCATAAAAGGATTGTTCTTACCATTACGAGCAGCAATTAAACGATGCACGGTCGATTCAAAATTTGAAGAAACACGTGCTACTTTATATTTAGCATATGAGCATTAATTGACTCCATCAGGAACCAATTACCATTTTATGGATTTCGAATTCATTATAAAAAAATTGCATGCAAATGCATAATTTGCCGCCCAAAATCGAATCACGACTGCAGCCCATTGATCAACAGAACATTTACAGTTTCTTTCCCTTCTGTATTGTGTTAAAAGCTATATCTCAAAATGTTGTTTTGGAGTTGTTTCGTAATTGCTTAACTATATCTATAATATAAAACAGAAAATACATGTATCCGTCTGTCGGTCACAAGAACTCCTCCTAAACGGCGAAACGTAGCGACATGAAATTTGCACACGACATTCTAGAGCACATTTCTAGGTCAACGGTGCTATTTTCAACTTTCAGAGTTAATTAGTTCTTAAGATATTTAATTAAATAAAAATTAGCCGCTGTTAAGCCTAATGCTCAGGCGTTTTTTGCCAATAACTTCTGAAATATTTATTACACAACAATTATTTTTATGCCATTTTAAAGAGCAGAAAATTATCTTTTCAATGATATTAATTCCATTGCGATGAAGTGTGTTCTCTAATTTTTATTGAGGTTTAAAAATATATTTTTAACGCAATTTCTAACAATGCTTTTTTTCTTATAGAAATAAATTCAAGCCAAATTACTGTTTCGCGCGCGGGCTTTTGCCAGTGTTAAACATAATATAAGAAAATATTGTTTTCTTTGAGCATAAACAACAAAGTAGACTTTTAACTTCCGGTTTCCGGTAGTCGTATCATTGACTGTGTAACCGTACAGTGATCCAATGACGTTAGTGAATTGTTCTCTCGATGTTTTGTTTAATTTTCACAAATTTTTAACTGATCCTAATGAGTGTGTCTGTAAGTCCGGTTCCTATAGTAGGAAGACGAAAAAGGAATGGGGGAAAAAAAGATGTTCTAACGGTCTATATGTCACAAGAACTCATCCTAAATGGAGAATAGTCTTGACATGAAATTTCCAAGTGCCATTCTGGGGTCCGTTCTTAGATTAATTCTAATTTTTCGAACTTTAAAAAGTTTCTTCCTAAGATTTTAAATTAAATAACGAAAACTAAGCCAAGTGTCGGCGTTTTATCTCAGTGTTTCGTCAATAATTTCAGAAAAAAATATATTGCACGTAGATTATTTACATACCGTCTTAAAGAGCAGAAAATTATCTTTTTAATGATTTCAAATTAAATTTCATTCGTTCTTTTTCTTAATTTAATAAACATTTCAAATTTATTTCATACACAATTTGTAACAATGCTTTCTGTTATTGTAATAAAATTCAAACCATTTATCGTTTTATCAAATCCTTCATTCTGGTATTTTTACCATTATGAAAGTTATAGTAAAAATATTGTTTTCTTTGAATATTAACAGAAAGGCAGTAATTTTATTTAGCTTTTATTTCGTAGCATATATCTGTATCAGTATGTTTTCCCCACAACACAATGATGTTAATTACTCTTTCCGCGGTGCTTCATTTAATATTACAAATTTTATAATGATCATGAGTGTGTAAAATCCTTCAAGATTGTTGATCCCACTTCCTACCGGAGGGAGAGGGCCTAAGGTGAAAAAGAAAGAACAATATGAGGTATTTTTCCGGTCAGTGACAAAAACACTAAAGATGAAAAAATAAGACCGGATAATGGCAAAAAAAAAAAAAAAAAAAATCGACTGGAGGCTATCTCTGCCAAACGACCGCTGGGATTGAGGGGCGTAGACTTACTTAACTTACTCAACTGTGACTAAAGTAGCTCTATGTGAATTTGACCTATGCTCTATGACCTTTCTCAGTTAAATGAAACTAAATCCAAATCAACTCAATTAAATCGATGGAAAGTACATCTCAATTAAATCAACAATTGTTAATAATAATTAATTAAGGACAGTTAATTAATCGATTTCTCAACTGTGACTAAAGTAGCTCTATGTGACTTTGACCTATGACCTATGCTCTTTGACCTTTCTCTGTTAAATGAATTAATCTGAAATGAATTAATTATTGATCTATTAAAATCCATTTAATATACCGTTCACAACCAATGTGTTCGCGCTCGCCGGTCGCTGTGACGTCAT
The DNA here is from genome assembly GCA_013235015.1 of Araneus ventricosus. Lineage (NCBI taxonomy): Eukaryota > Metazoa > Arthropoda > Arachnida > Araneae > Araneidae > Araneus > Araneus ventricosus. Next base: position 201,117 of record BGPR01001284.1, on the reverse strand, counting down.
CAAAATTCTTCGTGATTTTCACCAATTTTTCAAATCGACTGTGACTAAACCATAATTACAAATTCTTAAGTTAT
>BGPR01001284.1:179432-190987 GCA_013235015.1 Araneus ventricosus | reverse complement strand
AACTTAGAGAAACAAAAGAGAATTGAGAGTAACTTAGAGAAACAAAAGAGAATTGAGAGTAACTTAGAGAAACAAAAGAGAATTGAGAGTAACTTAGAGAAACAAAAGAGAATTGAGAGTAACTTAGAGAAACAAAAGAGAATTGAGAGTAACGAAGAGAATCCGAGTCACAAAAGAGTCACGCGAGTAAAGTAGTCCTACGCCTTTAACATCAACGGCTGTTTGAAAAAGACAGCCTCCCGTCATTTTTTGTTTAGTTATCGCGTTCGTTTGCACACAAATAGACAGAACGATAGACAGTTTTTAACGGATTTGATCCAAAATTCGATACAAATGAAAAACGATACTAATAAATCTGTACGCTAAATTCCATACTTCTAGCTTGTTGCCTTTTTGAGTTATCATGTTCACATGCACACGGATGGATAGACAGAATGCCCATGAGCCTCATTCGAATAAAATTTGTTAAAAGATCTGCAATTCTGGTGTAAAGACTGTAGGGGAAGGTGGTGTACCTTGGACATAAGTGTACCTTGAACCTATGCCGATTTTAGCGCCATCTGTATAGATGTATAGAAAATGTTTTATGTATTTTGTACACTTGCCGCCAGAGGTCCCAGTGTACTTGAACTTATTTGTCAAGGTGCTCATTTGAATGAATGAATCCTGAAAAAGGAAATTGACCCATCAAAAGTAATTTTTTTCCTGTTGAATTTTGTGTTAATAGTTCCTAAACATACATAAATTACTTTATAGTAAAATGCCTAACTTATAAAGCACAGTTTTAGCTGTAATAACATGTGTTAGAAATTATGTTAAGCCTAACCTCAATTTAGTAGTCAGCCCTTTTCCATGAAATGGCCAAGTGGTGTACCTCGAACCATGCCCAAGTGGTGTACCTTGGTGCATGACCACTACATGGTCTACCACTTATGTTGTGGAAAAATGTGATGTAATGTGGAAGTTACCACATCCCGTGTTGACTGGAGGATCTGAAAGGCAGCTTCGGAAATTAACATTTGGAAATGACTTGTCTAATTACAATGTTGGTTAAGCTTACTCATAGGAATGAAACTGTTGCTGTAATAATTTTATATTCGGTCTAATCTAAGACCTCATTAAGTAAAAGTGCTCATTAACATTTTTCTGTAGCTAAAATACCAATAAATGTTTATGTTCAAACTATACGGTTAGATTTTTTAAATCTAGAAATAACTGGTCCAAGGTACACTACCGATGGTGTACCTTGGTCCTATTTGCACTTTTTTTTAAATTGGAAATGATGCACTGAAATACTTTTTAAAAAAATCTACAAAAAATATATGTTATGTATAAAGGCCTAAAATATGAAAGAAAAATTGTTTTGTTACCTTTCTTTTAGTAATTATCCAATTAAAAATTAAAAAGTAAAAATGGGACCTAGGTACACCACCTTCCCCTACTTATTGCTAATATTAGACGGAGTACGATGACGTCTTCCTTTCAAAACAACACATTTATTGACGACTTCGAACAGACATGTGTTTAACATAAACATTTGCACAACTATATACAACAACACCATACACACAAAAGCTAGCATCGAATTCTTCTTCAAGATTTTTTTTCTTATTATTAAGAAACGATCGCAGAAGACAAATATGGCGCATGTTATATTCGAAGAGAACTTAATGATTTCGCTCCCAATCACCTTGTATTAGATTACGAACTTCCCTTCCTCTCCGGTGATGGATCTGTGCAACATTCTGAAACATTTCTTAAAAAACTATTCAAAAGAGGCAATGGAAATCAATATCATACAAAGAAAGCCAAAAAACAAAACTCAGAGATAATCGAAAAAAGCAAACAAGGAATCCGATCTAGTCCATTTCTTCAAGGGCTAAGGACTCTATTCGAAATGGATTCAAAATAATAATGGGAAATTTTTCTATAAGAAGCTTGCATCACGCCAAATATAGCTTCTCTTAGCCTGAAATTTCCCAACGAAAGACAAAGGAGATTTATACATCAAAAAGCATTGAAGAGTCTGTATTGGCGTGAGCGCAGCATTGCATGCGAAAAGGTATAAAGTGTTCTTGCTTAAGAAGGATCTATTCATGCCTGATGATGTCCTCACTATCCATTGCAGAATGTGAGATAGCCAGAATTGGATCTCACTGTCAGAAAGGTGTTTCAATGAAACCTTAACCGAACCTGCATGCATATCTTTTGCCGGAACACTGAAAAATTCAACTGCTTAGAACCAAGGGGGAAAATATCCGATTTGTATTATTTCTTCAACAGAAAATTTTCTTTCTTAAGCATATATCACACGGACAGCTATCGTGCTCTGTTATCGTGAGCACGAGTGCAATGCCACTCACCAAAAAAGTTTGTAGCACGTGACCGGTCAGACAAGATGGCGGAAATTGTGGTGTAATTCGCTGGAGAACTACGTCAGCGTCAAAGTCACACACCGTGGTTTAATTTTCACTGCTGACGACTTTCTCGTCCATCCACGTGCTACAAACTTTTTTGGTGTGTGAGGTTAACCGCTACTCGATAACAAACGATAGCTGGCTCCTGTTATGTGACCTTAAAGGTTCTATTAATAAGCGCTCATGACAACTTGATATTTAATGAAATCGTCAGCAGAAATTTATCCGACCATAGCAGATATAAAATATATCAAAGATATCTGAGCAAAATAAATATGTGCCAGGCTTAAATTCCTCCCATATATCGGCAAAAGATACTATTTCCTGAAAATAGTTTCACGATTATCCTATGTGAAATCTATTTCCCTAGGTAAAACAATAGGAAAAATCGATTAACAAGAATATGTTTTGATTACCTAAATACTCAAGAAATGATATCTCACTGCAATGAAAACCAATTTCTCTTATAAAGAACAACACTCGAAAGCTTCACGTGTTGTATAGGTTTTTTTCTTGATGAGGAATTTATCAAAATTAATTAACTCTGATAGTTATTTATTATTCATGTTTGTTAAAATTTTTTTAACTATTAAGTGATATTCAAATGCTTTAAAAAAACAAAATAAAGGCGAAAATAAAAGATAAAGTGTTTTCCTTTCTCAACTCAAATTGTTTGAGTCTACAGAAGGAAGTCATTCACCCCTTTTCGTCGTGGAAGTGGGTTTGCGCTTTTCTCCTGGCGTGGTCGTTCCTAAAAGAAAATAAAAAAAAAAAATAGGGGTCCCTTCATTGGGGGTTACTGGAATTTTGTTTGTCGTCAGGCTCAGAGGTTTTAGCTAGGAGAGGCTTTTGGCCTTGGGGAAGAAGAAGGGCCCTCACTGCTCTCTGGCGACGGACCTTGCGGGAAAGATCGAAATCAAACCGAGGCTGAAACTTGTTGGCCTTTGGGAGAAAATCAGAGCGATGCCACGGCGAGATGACCTCACCCTGTTAGAATTGATTCGAAGGCGCCTTCTGTGTTACGCTAACTGCGATGATGAAAAGTTTCCTTTGGTGGACCGGCTGGCTTGATGGAGGGAAGCTGCAGGCGGTAAGACTCGTTAATCTTCCTCCAGATCTCGACTGCTGTCACATTGTAGGGGTGGTCAGGATCACTGAGGAGGAGGCTATGTTGGCACTTCTCGCATGCATATTTGTGATCATCAGTGCTTGGGAAAGCTGGTCAGGCCATGCCCCCTCTACAAATGACGTGAAACCGGCTTAAGATCACAAATAATATTCACTAAAGCTACCTAGAGAGTTAAGTCCGCTCCTTTTTCCCTACTCCACAGATAGGTTTACTGATAATTTGAATTTATATGTAGTACGCAAAATATTTTGTCAGATGGATAAAATTTTTTGAGTAGATTTAATTAGGGTTTGATAATAATTGATTGATAATCGCCTCCTAAAATTGTAAACCATTAATAGTATATTACTGTTGCGCTTTTGCAATTTTAATAAGCTAAGTAAAAGGAAGATGAAGTAGTACTGTGATAAAGTGATTAAATTAGTTGGGAATTCAAGAATGTGTTAAATATGTATATGTTTAATATTATGTTTAGATAGTAATATCCAACATATTCTATTCTATAGATTCAATTTTTACAAGTGGTTTTTGAATTTGCGGAGAAATAATTAAGTGATTGATTTTCAACAGTTTAATTCAAGATTAAATGATATGCAATAATTTTCTATACCTTTTTAATTCTGTATGACAAAAAGCGTTAAAAGTTACGATTATATTTGATGCTGTAACAATCAAATGAGTAATTGAGTAAATGAAATATATGGTGACATGTATTTATAGAAGATTAATTTGCATTGGAGAATAATGTGCTACGCAAAACTTTCAATTATAAATCTTTTACTTATAGTATATTAAGAAGTTAATAATATATAACACTTTATACTGTGGTGTATCAAATTTCGTTTCAGAAGTTATTATTTTTTTTAGTTGATTACTTATTTTTTCGGTGTATGTTATTGTATACTTCTAGGAAGTTTGATGTTGAGTTAATGATAGGCATAAAATCTATGTAAAAATGTTTAAGGTTAGGATAAATAAAGTAAATTAAGATTGTTGGTGGCCACTATTCTGGAAGACTGTTCTTTGTAATGAACAGTTGCTAATGAGATAAGTTATATAATGTAAAAGATGCAGCATAAATTGATTCTGATTTTAATAGCTACAAATGAATTTAAGAATAGATCCTTTTATTTAAACTGGGTCGACCAAGCTTAGATATCTGACCATTGAATCAGTTTCTTTATTTGTTTTTATTAATATTTGTTTTGAGCGTTTGTGTTTTGAATTTATTTTAGCATTAACTTGATTATATAAAGGCTTAAAATAAAGAGAATGAGTATCGTATTGTAAAAGTGAGCGGGTATTGTTGTTGTTAATAATGTAATATTAGTTTAAGGTGATTTTCTCAATTTTATTTTGCCACCCTATGACATGTGATGAATTACTATTTGAGATTGCACCTGGGTTAGCTTTATAAAATAATATACTCTAAAATTTTGAAAAAAAAATTATTTTTTAACGCAAAATCTAGAATCTTTTATGAATTATTTTGTGTGTTGAATTTGGTGATTATTTTAATGATTAATTAGAACTGAAATTAATGAAGTTATGCTTCGAATTGGCTTAAGAATTATGTATTAAATTATTTGTTTGATCAAAATATATCTAATCTTGCCTTGCACTTGTTAGAATATGATTTAGATAGATGGCATGAATCTAAAGGTAAGGCTAAATCTGAGATATGGTGTATTGTATTTTGTGGTTATCTGAATACTAGAGCTAAGAAGGTATAAATAGTGAAAATTTAAAAGTTTATAGTTTTGTACTCCAATTTAAAAGTTCATATGTACACTTCTTATAATCATAAATTATAACTTCTAATAATAATTAATATTATAAAAGCAAATTAATATCAGTTAAATCTTTACGACACAGAAGCTACAGCTGAGGTTCCCATCAACTTTATTTCCTCGCTGCTGGACCGGCTTTATAAATTTCACGCTGTTCTACGCCTATGTGTACCCTCCCCCATCGCCAACAGACTCATCACGCCTATTCAAAGACTTTTAGCATCATGATGTTAGGGGTTAGTTGGCTTAAGGTATCCGACTGTGTTCGGAGACATTTTTGAAAAATAACTTATATATACATTTTATGTATTTTTCAACTGCATAATGTTAAACTATGAAAATATTGTGAGATTAGGCTTTCAAATATATGTTTTTTTAAAAAACTGAGAGAAATTTGAAGAGAAAAACAATGTAAGAATATGACACGCTAACACCATAGGTAGAAATCATATTTAAAGCTATACTAAATCCTATGAGGAATTCATTTTTATGACAGTTATTGTGTATGCTCTAAAATATTTCACTTGGTGCTTCAAGACAGTTTGAAGATATACTGAACAAAAGTTACTAAAGCTGTAATTTCCTCTTAAAATGATTTTTTATTTTCCCATATTTTAAGCACTTAAAAATAATACTTAGATTTAAAATGGGCTATAGTTTTTTAGACGAAACATGCAACATATATGTAAGAAAGACAACCTCAGAAAATTTCATATCAATACTTGAATAACTTTGCAAAATCATTATGATTACCGTCGAAAGGTTTTCCTCAAAAATATCATTTCTCAGAAGACTTACGTATGAAGTTTTCTACACTATAAATAATAACACCAGTTCAGTAACTAAAACACTGTAACTCAGTTGAATTCACTATAGAGTGAAAAATTAGAACAGTTCTGCTTAGCTGAAAGTACAAGCTACAAATTAAGTCATAAAAAGTGTTTGATAGATTTGCATGAAAACGTGAATTTTAAACAGTCGGATACCTTAAGACTCTAATTAATATCTGGACTTATTTTTGATTTTACATTTATCCGCATTTTTACGAAAGAATTAATTCAACGCTAAAACTAAATGAAATCAGTATTAATAATTTCGCATTAATTTATAAGGGGAACATAATTACTCTCGTAATGATCAACCATTTAAAAGGTATGAGTTATTAAATTGTTATTAACCAAAGGAAAATCTGTAACTTATTTTTTCTCACATTTTCTTTGTTTCCCATTACTAACTTTTCCATTTCCTTTAGCGCGTCCTTCGCGTACCAGGTTAGTATCCGTATTAGTCTACTAATAACTTTGAGGACAGTTATATAACCGGTATGTTAACATTTTAGGTATCAACTACCATAAATAAAATGAAAGGAACCTAAGTTAATGGAATTTAGACACGAGATTCTTTTTATATCGGAGGAATGATTAAAATCTGCTCGAGAGCTTCAATTTTATTTGCAAGTAATAAATGATCCAGATATTCTCTAAATTCATCTCATTTTTTATTCCATAGATGTCCCACTACTAATTCGGAAGAGTGTATTGTCTGTGTGAAGGCGGGTCAGTGCGCATCCCATTAACAGAAATTTTTTTGCTGACCAAGGCGTATTCTGGTACTCCAGTTTGGGGACACGTCAGCCCGGTCGTTAACAACGGAAAACGAATGAATTTCGAGATATCGGCATGAATAAAACAAGAAATTTTGATTGGACGATTTTTCTCTTTTGTTCACCCAGCTAAAACGCTTGACTTTTAGTTGCATGGACTTCGTGGACTTCCCTGCTGAAGATTCCATTCGACTTAGCGATCCGGAATGGTAGTCACGGCATTTAATGAAAATAAATAACAGAAAACTCGCTCCTATTTACCCCAACTCTCGTCCCAGTTTCGAATTATAAAAAGGTTCAACACATTTATAACATGAAATAATATAAATGAATCATGATATATGCAGTTATCTATTAAGAGTTTTCTTAAGTTGGGTCAACACCCCATAATAGACTAAAGGCATTAATGATCATCAGCCACACTCAGACGTGGGACATGATGTGAGTGACACCATTGACCCCAAAACTAGTTCTCTTATTTCATGACTAAAAATTTACTGTTCAGCAAGGAGTTCTGAGACTCACCACTTTTGGACGATATTTACACAGAAAGGGATGTGTGAGCATTGAACTATGATGCATTTCCGGAGTTCTTTGTTAGATCATCGCTCAGTAAAGGATAACATCATCCTTCCATTCTTCACTTTCCCCTATTTGAGGGAAAATAACACCACCCGGCGCATGCGCAAACCGCGGAGACGTTTCGAATCCGTTGCTAAACAATGGGTAAGTGCATCAAATGGTTCCTTCCCGGTGTTAATAATAATAATAACAACAATGATCCTAGAGTAATCTTCAGCTCCACCAAAGGGAGGGTATGTCCAGGATGAGTGGGGTCCTCCGGCCCACAGTATAGAGGGGAGGTGGATATTGGTGATGTCAGGGGTGTGAGGGCCCCAAATGCCGGTACTTTGCCTGGGGACCCTGTCGACTATCGGCGGCTCTTGGAATCTCCCCAGAAACATCTGGTTTTGGGAGGTCGTATACTAGAGTTTTGTAGAGAGAATTACCATATTTTTTGTGCTGCGATATTTGGTTCTCCTCTTGTGTTCACGGAAAAAGGGACTCTTGTCTTTGACAGATTTTGCATGTAGCTATTTTACAAAACTTGCACTACTTCGAAGAAATTGCGTTTCGATTATTAAATATTCGCTCAGAATCAGTTCGCAGGTCGATTAACTTTTGAAATGATCTCGTCTCAACAGCTCAAGATTTTTTATGGCATTTGTATTGTTTCCTAAAATATAATAAGGGCAAAAAATAAATTGTCTTCTTATGCATGCAGACAATCTTAAAATCATTTTGAAAGGAAAAGAAAATGAGTGTATAATTTTTTTGACAGTGAACAGATAATTTGTAACAGCAAATGAAATCTAATGATGAAATGAAAGGCGAAATAAATTCAAATTGCTTCATCCCCGGAACTCCAAGATTCGAATGATTGCTAAATATCAAGATAAATCTCCGAGAGGTTATTTAGAATGGACCAGATTCGTCAAAACATTGAATTCAGCATCTTTTTTCGGTGTGTTGCTTTTATGTAAACATTTCTTGACTCTGGCCTGTGTAACTCATAGTTGAATGTCCTCGAAAAGATGTGCACGACTTATAACCGTATTCTAACCAAGAAGAATTTTTTATTAAAGTAACACTAGCAGTTTTTAATACTTTTGATTAATTGGTAAAATGTCGTTGAATAAAACTTGTAAAATATATCTTTTTTTTCTGGAGCAATATTTATTAACCGGTTACTCATCGGTACTATTTATAATTAGTACTGATGGCGAAAAAGAACAATCTAATATAATACACGAAACAATCAGTATTTCCATTTCGGCAATGTGTTTAGAGATTCCAACCACATCGTATTGCATGTAAGTGAATTTCTGGCTTATAAAAATGACTGTTATGATAGAAACAGATTGAACCAAGCCAAACTGAAGTAAATTCTTGCTCTAGTAATGTTGGAGTCTCAGTGGCCTCTGTTAGTCTCGGTATCGAGATCGGAGAGCTCCGAGACACATTCCTCTGAAGATTCCTCGTGTAAAGGTGTTTGTACACGTTAATTCTGCAATCATTAATCAACAGTCCTCACTTTGCTATGGAAGCTTGGAGAGTAGTGCTGGATCTGGAGCAGTGGCGTACCAACGGGTGCAAGGGGTGTAGTTGCCCTGGTCGCCGGTTTTAGGGGGGCGCCATGGAGTCCAAACAAGCTTCTGCATTTATGCCATTTTAATGCCATAATATGACGAAGGATTTAAAATGATACTATACTCTTGGCGCCACCTGTGTCTGCGCACTGGACGACTGGATAAAAAAATTCATTCATTTTCCTGGCTCCATTTATTCTGACCAACCACTGACCATGTTGACAAAACATTAATGCGTTAATCCCTTTTAAAGCCAAATACGACGGGGGATAAACCATGCCCGGGCGGCATATAGGCATATCTGTCTCAAGCAGAGCACCATTGTAACTTCGGAGGGTTCTGATTGGGCAAGCGAATCTGACGGAACTATGCTTTGTTGTTTGTTTACCTTTGACCACGCTCTGCCATTCTTTCAACTAGCAATAGCGAAATGTTCTTTGTGTAATACGCCATGACTATTCAGAATTCCAATCTTCCCCTTCTTTTGTAAAGACAGTTGTTAAAATCGTTGAAGATGCAGCTTTCGTTAGCAACCTAAAAGTGTTTCCGATGTGTATTCATGGATAGAAGAATATGGAAGAACTTTAAACAAGATACGCGTCTCACTGTTGATGCGGTGTGCAGAAGAGTGGCGTCAGATTCGCTTGTCCAATCAGAGCCCTCCAAAGTTACAATGGTGCTCTGCTCATACAGAATGCCCTATATGCGCTTCCGCCTAAAGCTAAGTCATTGATGACGGCGGAGGGCGAAAACTTATTATGACCTGGGCGCCTCTTACGTTAGCTACGCCACTACTCTAGTGTCGTCATCGTTTTTATTTACTTTTACTAAGTCCATCCAAAATAGTCCTCGAGTAGCTTCGAGGGGATGTTAATCTGGTAATTAAGATATACTTTAACTTGAAGCCGTTTTGTGCAACAAAGCGGCATTAATGAAACTATCAAGACAGACTGCAGATTGCAGAGACGACATCAACAGTTAAAATTATGTCTCTAATAAAGACCACGAGGCTGTTATTTACCTATTTGTTTCGTTGTTTATAATGTCCAGAAGGCCTATTACCTCATTAGCCTCACCCGAAGACTGTAGTTAAAGTTATACGTTTAAATTAAGAATTTTAATTATTTATTTAAAGAAAATTACACAGAAACTCCATTTACAGAGTGCTGACAAACACACAAAAGAACAAAGTCACAATGACTGGTAAATAAAAAATAAAAAAAATAATACCAGAAAGCAAAAATGACCACAGAGAATATATAAAATCATAAAACTTATGCAAACGTATATATAATTAAAAGCAAAGAAAACACATAATCAAAACTTTAAGACACACTTTGACACCAAAGCCGATTATTTTTTTTAAAAAAATTTAAAGTTCATTTCTAAAAAGCAAGGGTCAAAAGTCAAACATTATTAATCTTATCATGAATCTTATGATATAATTATGAATCTTTAGGAATAATTTAAGTAACACATAGCTTTGTTCTTGTTGTTTATTCATTCATTTTGTCCAAGTAAGTATTGTGATGCGATCTAATCATGAAAGGATAATCAGTCATAACTAAAAAAAATAATTTGAGGTCTTAAAGTTCGTGCTTTACTTGGTCTGGAAGATATGAAGTAAAGTGAAATCTCGGTCCCTTTTAATATATAAGCCATCTATTTCAAGGTTGGATTGAGCAGACTCTGTAGTTTCAAAATAGAGAAATTTAGGCGCGGTTCTCAATATAGGGTGGGGACTACAATATGATATTGAAATATTAAAATTATTTCTGAATGGTCCCATTAGTTAAGTTATAGGCATACGTCTGTTTTTTTAAAGAATTTTTTTGGTAGGGCAGACGCTAGCTGAATGCAAAGCAAATATTTAGAATTATGAAAACTGATTCACACATGAGAACTTGACATGTTGTGATTTTGTTAAAATAAATATCTATGAATGTATTTGTTCTTTAATTTCGTAAGCAAATTAACGATGTAGCAGTTATACAATTCTTTCTTTCTCCTTTTTTATGGTAGGTGGCGCTACTAAAGCCATCCGGGTTTTTCCCATGATGCCCCTCTCTCTTCTTCTTCTGTGGACTTGTGTTGTGTTGTTGTTCTGTCTTGCGTCTTGACCTTAATGTACTGTGTCGTGGAACTTAGCCATCTAATAAAATGGTTCCTGAAATTGAATTGGATTCTTCGACAGGGTCATTCCATATAAACATGAGTCTCGTCTCTCTACAATCTTAGGAAATAATGCTGTTTTAAAATTAATTTTTAAAAGTGAAATCAACTCATATTGAAAAGAAAATGTTTGTATTTTTTTTTGGTTAAGAAATCGACATTTCTTGAAGAATTCTGACGCTTTGATTTTCGAAAATAAGAATGCATAATTTCCTAGGTTTATAAAATTAAATATTTTTAAAAAAGTATGATTAATGCAAGATCTCGATTGAATAAATAAAATTAGCATTTAAA
>BGPR01001284.1:126667-179407 GCA_013235015.1 Araneus ventricosus | reverse complement strand
TGATGTACTTCGTTCAGTTACGTATTGCTTTTGGGGAAAATAACACCACCCGGCGCATGCGCAAAACGCGGAGACGTTTCCGAATCCGTTGCTAAACAATAGGTAAGTGCATCAAAGTAGTTCCCCCGGTGGATTAATAATAATAATAACAACAATGATCCTAGAGTAATCTTCAGTCCACCAAAGGGAGGGTATGTCCAGGATGAGTGGGGTCCTCCGGCCCGATATAGAGGGAGCAGTGGATATTGAAAGTGTCAGGGGTGTGAGGGCCCAAATGCCGGTACTTTGCCTGGGCCCCTGTCATATCGGCGGCTCTTAGATCTCCCCAGAAACATCTGGTTTGGGAGGTCGGTATAACTAGAGTTTTGTAGAGAGAATTACCATATTTTTTGTTGCTGCGATATTTGGTTCTCCTCTTGTGTTCACGGAAAAAGGGACTCTTTCTTTGAAACCCAGATTTTGCATGTGGCTAAATTATTTCAAAACTTGCACTACTTCAAGAAAATTGCGTTTCGATTATTAAATATTCGCTCAGAATCAGTTCGCAGGTCGATTAACTTTTGAAATGATCTCGTCTCAACAGCTCAGATTTTTTTATGGCATTTGTATTGTTTCCTAAAATATAATAAGGGCAAAAAATAAATTGTTTCTCTTATGCATGCGAACAATCTTAAAATCATTTTGAAAGGAAAAGAAAATGATTGTATAAATTTTTTTGACAGTGAACAGATAATTTGTAACAGCCAAAAAATGAAATCTAATGATGAAATAGAAAGAAGCGAAATAAATTCAAAATTGCTTCATCCCAGGCTCCAATGATTCGAATGATTTAAATATCAAGATAAATCTCCGAGAGGTTATTTAGAATGGACCAGATTCTCAAAACATTGAATTCAGCATCTTTTTTCGGTGTGTTGCTTTTATGTAAACATTTTTGACTCTGGCCTGTGTAACTCATAGTTGAATGTCCTCGAAAAGATGTGCACGACTTATAACCGTATTCTAACCAAGAAGAATTTTTATTAAAAAGTAACACTAGCAGTTTTATTAATACTTTTGATTAATTGGTAAAATGTCGTTGAATAAAACTTGTAAAATATATCTTTTTTTTCTGGAGCAATATTTATTAACCCGGTTACTCATCAGTAACTATTTATAATTAGTACTGATGGCGAAAAACAGAACAATCTAATATAATACACGATAACATCAGTATTTCCATTTCGGCAGTATGTTTAGAGATTCCAACCACATCGTATTGCATGTAAGTGAATTTCTGGCTTATAAAAATGACTGTTATGATAGAAACGAATTGAAGGCCAAGCAAACAAGTACAAATTCTTGCTCTAGTAATGTTGGAGTCTCGGTGGCCTGCTTTTAGTCTCGGTATCGAGATCGGAGAGATGGGCTCGAGACACCATTCCTCTGAAGATTCGCCTCGTGTAAGGTGTTTGTACACGTTAATTCTGCAATCATTAATCAACAGTCCTCACTTTGCTATGGAAGCTTGGAGTAAGGTGCTGGATCTGGACGAGTGGCATAACGGGGTGCAAGGGGTGTAGTTGCCCTGGTCGCCGGTTTTAGGGGGGCGCCATGGAGTCCAAACAAGCTGCTGCATTTATGCAATTTTAATGCCATAATATGACGAAGGATTTAAAATGAATACTATACTCTTGGCGCCACCTGTTCGCTTGCAACTGGTGACGACTGGATAAAAAAATTCATATCATTTTCCTGGCTCCATTTATTCTGACCAACCACTGACCATGTTGAAAAACATTAATGCGTTAATGCCACTTTTAAAGCCAAATACGACGAGGGGATAAAAATACCATGCCCGGGCGGCATATAGGCATACTGTACTCAAGCAGAGCACCATTGTAACTTCGGAGGGTTCTGATTGGGCAAGCGAATCTGACGGAACTATGCTTTGTTGTTTGTTTACCTTTGACCACGCTTCCTTATTCTTTCAACTAGCAATGGCGAAATGTTCTTTGTGTAATACGCCATGACTATTCAGAATTCCAATCTTCCCCTTCTTTGTAAACGAAGTTGTTAAAATCGTTGAAGATGAAAGCATCGTTCGAAGCAACCTTAAAAGTGTTTCCGATGTGTATTCATGGATAGAAGAATATGGAAGAACTTTAAACAAGATACGCGTGTCTCACTGTTGATGCGGTGTGCAGAAGAGTGGCGTCAGATTCGCTTGTCCAATCAGAGCCCTCCAAAGTTACAATGGTGCTCTGCTCGAGTACAGAATGCCTATATGCCCCCGGGCGCCTTTTACACAAGCTAAGTCATTGATGACGGCGGAGGGGGCGAAAAACTTATTATGACCTGGGCGCCTCTTACGTTAGCTACGCCACTACTCTAGTGTCGTCATCGTTATTTGGTTACTTTTACTAAGTCCATCCCAAAATAGTCCTCGAGTAGCTTCGAAGTGGGATGTTAATCTGGTAATTAAGATATACTTTAACTTGAAGCCGTTTTGTGCAACAAAGCGGCATTAATGAAACTGTCAAACGGAAATACTGCAGATTGCAGAGACGACATCAACGAGTTAAAATTATGTCTCTAAAAGACCACGAGGCTGTTATTTACCTTATTTGTTTCGTTGTTTATAATGTCCAGAAGGCCTATTACCTCATTAGCCTCACCCGGGAAACTGTAGTTAAAGTTATTCGTTTAAGTGGGAAATTTTAATTATTTATTTAAAGAAAAGTACACTACAGAGAAAACTCCATTTACAGAGTGCTGACAAACACACAAAGAACAAAAGTCACAATGAGTAAATAAAAAATAAAAAAAATATGCCTTAGAAAGCAAAAAGTAGACCACAGAGAATATATAAAATCATAAAACTTATGCAAACGTATATATAATTAAAAACGAAAACACATAATCGCAAAACTTTAAGACACACTTTGACACCAAAAGCCGTATTATTTTTTTTTAAAAAAAATTTAAAGTTCATTTCTAAAAAGCAAGGGTCAAAAAGTCAAACATTATTAATCTTATCATGAATCTTATGATATAATTATGAATCTTTAGGAATAATTTAAGTAACACATAGCTTTGTTCTTGTTGTTTATTCATTCCATTTTTTGTCCAAGTAAGTAAGGGTGATTGTATGCGATCTAATCATGAACAGGATAATCAGTCATAACTGATAAAAAATAATTTGAGGTCTTAAAGTTCGTGCTACTTGGTCTGGAAGATATGAAAGTAAAAAGTGAAATCTCGGTCCCTTTTAATATATGTGAACCTGCTATTTCAAGGTTGGATTGAGCGAGACTCGCGTAGTATTCGAAAAATGAGGAAATTTGGGCGCGGTTCTCAAATATAGGGTGGGGACTACAATATGATATTGAAATATTAAAAATTATTTCTGAATGGTCCGATTAGTTAGTTATGGCATAGTCTGTGTTTTTTTAAAGGAATTTTTTTGGTAGAGACGCCCCTTTAATGCAAACGTCAGCAAATATTTAGAATTATGAAAACTGATTCACACATGAGAACTTGACATGTTGTGATTTTTGTTAAAATAAATATCTATGAATGTATTTGTTCTTTAATTGCCGTAAGCAAATTAATGATGTAGCGGTTACAATTCACTGCTTTCTCCTTTTTATGGTAGGTGGCGCTACTAAAGCCATCCGGGTTTTTCCCATGATGCCCCTCTCTCTTCTTCTTCTGTGGACTTGTGTTGTGTTGTTGTTCTCTGTCTTGCGTCTTGTACCTTTTAATGTACTGTGTCGTGGAACTTAGCCATCTAATAAAAATGGTTCCTGAAATTGAATTAATTCTTCGACAGGGTCATTCCATATAAACATGAGTCTCGTCTCTCTACAATCTTAGGAAATAATGCTGTTTAAAATTAATTTTTAAAAGTGAAATCAACTCATATTGAAAAGAAAATGTTTGTATTTTTTTTTGGTTAAGAAATCGACATTTCTTGAAGAATTCTGACGCTTTGATTTTCGAAAATAAGAATGCATCATTTCCCAGGTTTATAAAATTAAATATTTTTAAAAATGTATGCTATTAATGCAAGATCTCGATTGAATAAATAAAAATTAGCATTTAAAATATATGAAACGAAGCAAAGATCGTATTACATGATTTTGATTAAAATTTATTGTAACGTTTAGAATGTGCACATGAATAAAAAATATGTATTTGGTTCATTTGTTAAAAAGCATTTTTCAATTCTAATTATGAACATCATTTCTTCCGAAATAACTTTTTTCTTAAAATATAAACATAATATTCTTCCTTCCTAAATTAAAAACAAAATAAAACTAAAATTTTAAAATGATATCGCATAAATGAGTTGGAAATTGAACTAATAATTATTTTCTCGTATGCACAGAGAAATTGCTGTAATTGTCAAAAAATTCGTAATTCTTAGCTTTCAAGACTGGAAGAAAAACATGCGATTAGGTATTTGTAGAAACAATGAAAATGGTTTAAATTTCATCGCAACAATTAAAAGTAATGTTGCAAATAATGTGGCTACAATTTATTTTTAAAAATTGTCAAAGTCAAGAAAAAGTTGTGCGACAACTAAATTGATACCATTGAAAACATAACTGTTTGAGTTTTAAGATGGTGCAAAAATCACTTTTGTGTGATAATATTTACGGATGCCATCGACAAAAAACTAAAAAAAAAAGTGTAATCTTTCTATCCTGTTGAAGATGGGAATTGAAATAAAAATGAATTGAGTAATGGTTCTATTAGACCCATTCAGGATAGGAAAGTTAATTTTTAATTCAAGTTTTTTAAAAAATAGCGCTATTCCTATTCTATCCTGTTGAAGACGGGAGATGAAATAAAAATGAATTGAGTAATGGTTCGATTAGACCCATTCAGGATAGGAAAGTTAATTTTTAATTCAAGTTTTTTAAAAAATAGCGCTATTCCTATTCTATCCTGTTGAAGACGGGAGATGAAATAAAAATGAATTAAGTAATGGTTCTATTAGACCCATTCAGGATAGGAAAGTTAATTTTTAATTCAAGTTTTTTAAAAAATAGCGCTATTCCTATTCTATCCTGTTGAAGACGGGAGATGAAATAAAAATGAATTAAGTAATGGTTCTATTAGACCCATTCAGGATAGGAAAGTTAATTTTTAATTCAAGTTTTTTTAAAAAATAGCGCTACGAATTGCATATTCCGCTTCTCTAAAGTAGATCTGTACATTTGGTAGCTCTAAGTTTAATGATCTGCCCTGCAGAGTGCCAACAGTTAGACACACATTCTCTTTTATTATTAGTAGAGATAATGCATTATAATATATTTTTATAAAACTTCACAAAACAGGGCCAAATTTACAAAGAGTTTTCAGCTTACGGTTTACCAGTTATGGAGAAAGAAAATAATTCACGCATTTTCAATTATTGCATTTATTTACTTGCGCGTTGTCAATCCACCAAGAGAAATTATTAAGTATATAAAATTATATGAGCATTCGTATGCAAGTTATCACGGATAATAAAAATTTCACCCATGCATGGACATGAAACTTTTTTTAAAAATCGTGGAAATCAGAGTAAAAACAGTACAGCTACACATAAGCAAAATTTAATAATTATTTTTGAATTTTAAGCTAGCGTAAATATCTTTTTTTCTGATTATATTTTCCCAAGTTATTACAGGAAGCATTAAAATTAAGAAATCAAGAAACAACCGTGAAAAAACTTTCTGTGTAAATTGTAATCTTGAATACTTTTAGAGTATTTTTATTAATGCTAATCGATAACTTTCGGAGTATAACAATTTTATACGGAAATAAGAAAAAAAGTCAAGCTGAAAACAATTGCGAATTTCTTATAAGCTTTCTTTATTTTACTTTGAAAGAATTTCTTTACGTACAAATTAACATGTTTTAAGACAAAGTCATCATCTTTGAGAAAGTTCTTGTAAATCTCTAAGAGGCTATAATTTCTGAATCTTAAGCCCTAAAGCAGAATTCTATTGCTGTGAACAGAGAAGTACTACAGATAAAGATTTGTGATTTTATACATACACCAGTGGTTTTTTTTTATTTCATGATCCGTTTAGAGCAGGGGGAAAAACTCTCTCTAAACCCAACTGTATACAGTTATGGATAAAAGTATATACATAGCGTGAATTGTAACTCAAATTTAAATGTTTTTCACTGAGTAATAAAACTTTTGTCATTTATTACTGGCAACTTTCATGTTTTATCTAATTCTTGTATTTGTATACTTTCGGTGTTAGAATCAAAAATAAAACTAACGACAATTTCAGATTCCTTTCGCTTCCCAATGAAAGTTTTCGTGCATGCATCTAAATGATGTTGTTTTGCTTTCAAAGAAGAAAATTGTGTTATTTAAGAATTTGTTGTCTTATTCTTTTCTACAAATAATCATTCAAATTTTTGTTTGGGACTAAGTGAAACGCTTTACAATTGCTGTTTTAAGACAATATCTTGTTTTTCTTGTTAGTACATTTGCTGAACATATATTTTCTTATAATATGTCTTCAAACTACTTTTTATAATTCATCGTGCTTATAGTGGTTGTAGAGGCATTTTGAATAAATTTTTGGAAACACGCAACGTGCTTTGGGATAAAAGAAATCTTCTGTTTGACGCCTTTTTTTTCTGATATAGTTCTTGAAACCATTTGGAAACTGATAATTTTCCCCATTCCTTCTATGGAAATGAAGTCTTTTTAAAAACATTTCAATATTTCATATCATTTCTACTTCTCCAACTTTCTCTGAGGGTTCTGCCTCGCTATCTTCGGGTCATTTTGCGCGATTTATTGCTAACTTTTGCTTTTGTAGATGGTTGGCCATTAATTTGAGAATGGAGTGATCTTAAAGAAAGGAAAGGTGTGCACTTACTTAGAATGTTACAAAGTTACATGACATTCTCCACATAGAAAAATGTTTTGTGAAGCAATGAACCCTCTCTTTCCTCACGTATCTTATCGTTGATATTTTAGATGTTCACTCGTATTCCAGATTCACCTACCGAAAATCTTCCCGATGTTAATTGTCTGAAATCACTCTGCATTGCTTTACTTGGTGTATCTCTCGTCTTACATCCTACATATACCGAACCTCTACAATCTGATAAGTCTATGCTTCTAGTTGTGTGAAAAAAAAAAGTAACTGTTAAAAAAACGGTTTCGCAGAAAAAACGAACATAACAATTTCTTTTAGTGGCAGATAAAGCAACATTTTTATTACATGAATCGACAATTTAAGTTGCTATTGATAAGAGGATAAGAAAAATTCATGATAACGCCATTATAACAAAATTTATTCAGAAATCAGTGATCAGAACTCACACGCGCCTTTAGGACAACCTGGATACCATGAGTAGCAATGCAAAATATGACAAGTAGGGGAGGGTCTAATAATTTTTTTTAAATTTTCTGAATGTATTTTCTACCCATGAATTTTAAAATAATGTAATTAGTAGTCACACAGACGTAAATAATCGACTGCGGGCATAAAGACATTGCATCGAAAAGATACTGACCAGAGTTTTATAATTAAACAGTGGCGGGCTAAGGGTAAATTGCGCTCGGGCATACTGTTTTTTGTCCCCTTCGACATATCTGGTATTATAAAGAGAAATAAATGTGATATTTAGTTTTCTGGATCCCTGGTGAATCTATAATCCCTTGCCCTCTTATTGCTATGCCTCTGGAACTACATACGAATACAGGGCTCTCTTA
Organism: Araneus ventricosus; assembly: GCA_013235015.1. Taxonomy (NCBI): domain Eukaryota; kingdom Metazoa; phylum Arthropoda; class Arachnida; order Araneae; family Araneidae; genus Araneus; species Araneus ventricosus. The sequence continues at coordinate 171,687 of BGPR01001284.1, read as the reverse complement.
TCCAATGGGCTAATTGGACTATAGCCCAGGGGTGCCAATGATCCAAAGGCACCTGAAAATTTATTACACTTATTTTATTTCAATTTTGTACAAAAGAAATTATTTAATTATAATTTTAAATATGAAAAGATCCAATTTGTCAAACTATAAAACGTTAATTAGAGAACAGGTGACTTTTCCCCCTCTCTCTTTTTATTTTTTGATCTTCAATTATTTATTAGGTAGGCATTTTCTTTAGGCCACAGACGTTCAATACGTATCCAGGGCTGTCTTATCCAGTGGACTAATTAGGATATAGCCCGGGGGCGGCGTTGATCCAAAAGCACCTGAAAATTTATTACACTTATTTTATTTCAATTTTGAACGAAAGAAATTATTTAATTATAGTTTTAAATATGAAAAAGTTCCAATTTGTCAAACTATAAAACGTTAATTAGAGAACAGGTGACTCTTTTCCCCCTATCTCTATTTATTTTTTGATCTTCAATTATTTTATTAGGTAGGCATTTTCTTTAGGACACAGACGTTCAAACTCCTTGTTGCGATTCTGATGGGGCTCCAGATATTTCTATCCCAGGGCGCTGAGATTTGTTAAGACGGCCCTGTCCGCATCGGAACTGACGAATACGCATTTTAACTCTGATAGTCAGATTTCGAACAATTCAAATTTGTAAATTAACATTTTTGATTAGCGGTTGAACAAATACACCATTTGCCTGTACTTGGACGGTAAATGTTTTTGGTCTATGTTCCTATTTGGACCACAATTCTGCAAAAACCAATCATTTCGTGATGGGCTAGTCAATTTTCCCACCCTTTCTTTACATCTCTAAACCGTGCCGTGGATCAGTTTTCGCATCGCAATTACAAGCAGGCCGCTCCTGATGGGCCCTGCGGTGTTTCAAAGTCTTGAACGGACTGCCGAAAAATCGGTGTCACACTTTCAGCCGTGACGGACCACCACTGCGCATGCGTTCCGCCGAAAGGGAGTTTACCGGTCCCTATGTAGGCCAACGTGTTTCGGGTTCTGTTTTGTTTGTTCTTTCTGGAAAAAAAGGAGTGGAATAAATAAATAAGAAACGAAAGAAGAAAATGGAGATCTCTGCGGAGTTGCGATCGAGTCAGAATTGTGACGGGCATCGCGGGGAACGCATGTCGAATTTTGTGTGTTGTTGTGTGCTCCAGTTGTGATTTCTCCTTTTCTGAGAATTATCAAAGAAAAAGGATTAGCCATGAGGTCGCTACGGAACGTCGCTCAACAGGTAAGAACCCGGCGGCGCTATTCCATTGAGATTTTACGCGTTCCTTGATCTATATGGCTTAATTTCGTTCTTGTTTGGACGTTTATCTCAGCGGAAAATGGCGTGTTTGCTTCTCGAATATATCTGGTTTCATGTTCTAACAGATTTAATATTAAAAATAGTGACGCTATATTATTAGAAAATTAAATATATACTTCTTCATAACCATCGGAATGCCAGTCTTATAAAATTCAAACTTCTTTTTCATATTCTTTAAGCTAAGTTCTTTTCGTAATCTGAAATTCAATTTTCTTTTTTGTATTCTTACTGTTAATGAACTAGAATGCTCTTTTATTGCAAACTTTTTTTTAAATACACTATTTGCGAAATAAACCGTTAAAATGCGTAAATATAATAATTTGCTTATTTAAGAAGGCAGCTTATTTTTCCAAACTAGTGGAAGGTTTATTAAAGTTCAGTATAATATTTTGTATCGAGAAATAAAAATAATCATATCGATAAATGTTATTGATGAAATATATTTAATGCTTACTCTCTGAACTCTTACATTATGGGAGTAATTTAGATATGGAATAATTTAATATACTTAATATGTCTCAACATAAAGCAAGCTTGTTATGTTTTTTTTTTATCTGAAAATATTCGAAAGCGAAAAATAATTGATCTTATTTTCAACAGTTCTCTAACGCATTTTTATAAAATTGAGCGAAATATCTTCATATTTTTTTCCTAACTCGTGCTGAAGAATTTGTATATTTTAACGTTATCAACTCGCTTCTATCACATGTGATTCAAACTGTAGGCTTAATCGAAAGGAAATGGAGCAATTTTTTAAAGAAAAATCGAGACAGTGTCTTTATAATAGAGAAAATTTTCTGAGAAGTTGTAGAGTAGTACTTACAATAACCGTAAAGAAATTTTTAAAGTACTATTTTGAATGGTTGAGCGTACTGCTTATTTAGTTCAAAATTTAGAATTGCGTTAGATGAAATTAAAATTCATATAATTTCTATTTACTCTTGTTAAGTATATTCTGAAAACTTTCAAAGATTGAATTATAAGCAATAACACTATAACGAGTTATTTTCCTACACGTAAATTCATTTTTATTGTAACAAATTAAATCCTGTAAGTTTTAAAAAAAAGTTCCAGTTGCTCAAAGAAAAATTGAAAGCAGAATACTTTTCATAAATTTTAAGTTATTAATATATTTCATTTGGAAAATTCAACAAATACTATACTTCACACAGTTTATTTTTCATTTGGTAAACATGTAACATAGAAATAAACGATTTCGATTTAAAATATAAGAGTGCTGTGTAAAATATTCCAGATTTGTTTCCGATAAGTGACAGGAAAAAATGAATTTCTGAGTATTTGTTCTCAAATAATTTAATTAACACATTAGAATGATGACATTTTTTCAAGAATTGAATATTTAAAAAGAATTTTAAAGCATATGAGTAAAAATAAAATTACTTTGGAACGATCATAAACATGAATATAAAATTGATCGAAGAGTACTTTAGCTTTTGTTCCTTTCGTTGTTTTCGCGACACCGTTTTCTTGAAGATTTTTTCTCCAACAATCAATATCTTACAAATTCGTATGTAAGAAATGAAATATTTATTAAATTCTTGCAATTTATTAAACTAAATCTTTCGCTCTCTTTTCATCTAAGTAAATGCACTTGTCCAATGAAAGTATAATGGCATCGTGTCGTTTAATCGAAAGTGAAAGGGACCAATTCACTTCAAAATTCGCTTTCGAAAATAGCTACAGGCGACTCGTCTTTATAATTTGGCAGTGGGTAGTTTGAAGGAAGTGGATGTCTTTTGTTTGAGATGGCCACAACCACACCCTGTCCTTCTCTTGTACATCCGCCCATGGTTTAAGGAATGCAAGTATTTCAAATAGAAATTTCTCAACAACTCGGAAAGCTTTTTGGGATCTTAGTTGCTTTTTATTTTATTTTGAATCTGTAATGATAATCGTAATGAGTTTATTTTTTATCGAGTTATATATCTTTTTCTTACGCTTTTATTTTCTTTTTTAAGAAATTTTTCAGTTATTTTGCATTTAAAGAAGAATAACCCAGACAAAATAGAAAAAAAATTTCGCAGTTTCAGAATAAAAAGTACTGATAATTTTAATTATTACTGATTGATCCTGAGACAATTAATTTGTTGAACGAAAGAATTAATATAAAATCGAATGAATAATTAGGCTTTTCGTTTGAAAAATAATTTTCTTACACAAAAATATTTTAAATGAGATATGTCTCACATGTATGCAGACCAATAAAAATGATTTACATTTAGTCAAGATGTTTTAAAATCATATCATAAATAAATGTTTGTTTGAGAATTTTTCATTTTTTTAATTGAACAAAAGTATTCATTGTGATTGAAATCTGACATAATCAAAGATTTTTGCTCGTATTTACATCTAATGCTTTAAGTCAGACCTGCATTTCTTACTAGGAAATGTAGGTCTGACTTAAAGCATTAGCAAGTAATAGATCATTTTATTAGCATTTCTAATACTAATAAACAATTTAACAGCAAATAATACATAATTCAATAATTCAGGCTTACAGTTGTGAACATTGAAATTAGGTACATTATCTTGTCTTTAACTATTTTAACTTTTAAACCATAAAGAATCCTCCCGCCCAAATGCGGAGAGTTTATTATTCCAGTTTATGTGAACCGTGAAAGCTAGCTTAGATATGATAAATCATTGAAATGCTAGAAATTTTGAAAGAGTGCGTATAATAAATAGACAAAAAATCGTCATGAGAGTGACTTGTGATGGCGTAAAACATAAGTATTACGAAAATGAACATGTTTGTTTAATTTTAATAACTCCTTTATTGTTTATAGAACTATGATTAAAGAGAAAAATTCAAGTTTGCAAGTTTTTCCTAGAAAAGTAAAAACTCTTCCAATTCGTTTCAAAAACAATAATTCTAATTTTAAAGATAGATTTAGCTGTTTTAAAAGTTTTTACAGTAAACGGAAATACTTTTACTTATTCCCTTAAAGAACAATTCTTTGATTTGTATTTGCATTAAATTCTTTTAATTCACTCATGAAAAAATTCCGTTTTTCCGTTCCAAATAAAGCGACTTTCTATAACTTTTTACTTATTCAGACCAAATCTCCCTCTTCGTTCTCTGTTTCAAAATAAATAAATAAACTAGATCAAATTAAAGCAACTCAGTAGCATGAAATCTAGGATGATTGGGAAACAGATAATCAGTAATCTACTGCTTTTCAGATCTAATAAAAAATTCGTAACCTGTATGTATTGACTATTGTATTGACTTTTTGAAAATATTGCTTTGACAAACCATCCAATCACCAATATTAAAATATTTTTAATTATTATTTATAATTTTTTCCGTTTGGACTTTGTTTAGATGTCTTATTCGTGTTTTAATATTCTGTTGTTATTCTGTTGTTTTAATAAATCCAAACGATAAAGCTCATGGATTAACAGTGGACTGGCATAGCTTTTAAAACCAAGCTTTCACGCTTGATGAACCAGTTTAAAGGGAATATTTTGAATAAGAAAATCTATTTATATAAAAATTTACCATGTAGTGGTACGTGTCATGTTCGTAGGCTTTTAGATCATTCGGACTATTTCAGTTGCTTGTTTTTCCCCTTTTTATGGAAATTAAAATAAAATTACGCAATTTATTTTTAATACTTTGAAAGCAATAAATAAATAAAATAAAATTAAAGAAATTAGAGAAAAGCTTTAACAGTGTAAGTGAAGTTTAAAGATCATAAAATAGGAAAATTTTATTCTGTTAATCTGTTAATTTCGTAATAATTAATTTCGTTCTGCAATAGAATACTTTTGAATGGTAAATAAAAAAAAATATCGTTTGGTTGGAAAATCTGGAATTATTGCCCGTATGAGAGAGGAGATTTATGAATTATGGAATATGTGATGTTAAATGAGCAATCAAAAAGAAATTTATTTGAATAAATATAGAACGATCAAAGGAAAATCTAAAATAAATAAATAATATGATTTACTTGGTTAGTGAAAAATGGTTGCTACCCTAAGATAAGTGAAGACGAGGCGACTCAAGCCCAGACTTTTCAAAAAGTAATGTTTCTGTTCCGGTTTTAGCTATGCTAATAGAAGACATATTTTCCATTAATTCTGATTTAATGTACAAATGCATGCAGTCAATGCCAAAATACAAACATTTTAAAATCTGAATATTACATAGTTTGCGTTGATTTGTGCGCAGAATTTTTGAATTAGGTTTTGAATTCGATCTGATTTTTGGAATATGTATACGTATTCAGAAACACCTAGATTTTCAAGTTATGGATGTGGAAAATAAACGAATATAAAGTTTTTATACATAAACTGGTAATTACGAACAGGATCAGTAATAAGCTTTACAAATCTAAGAAAATTACATGTTATTCTATTTTTATAAACAGTAAAGGCCCTATAGAAATTTAAAATTATTTCTGAAGTCTAATATTCGAGTTTTTTGGCGAGAAATATTCTCATTCGATAGTTTGTAGTAAAGTTGGAAACTCAAACAATAGGAAAAAAAAAAAAAAACCTAAAGCGGTCTAAATAATAAAGCGCATTTCAATAGATTATAGAACTAAGTAAGCGCGGAATGTTTTAAAGAGCCAAGAGCCAAATGCCAAAAAAAAAAATGCCGGTTTTATGCCAAATAAAAATAGCAATTCACCTAAAAACACTAATTCATCTAGCAAACATAAAGAATCAACCAAATCTAAGCAAGTTTAATGAACATATATTTAAAAGTTTGAAATTTAATTTAAATGTAAGATTCTCCTAAAAACAGTAATTCATCTAGCAAGCTTAAAGAATGAACCAAGTCTAAGCAAGTTTAATGAGCATATATTTTAAATTTTAAAATTTAATTTAAATTTAAGAAAAAAGCATTATAGTTTAAAATTACAATGCCTTTGAATTATAAAATGTTTGAATTAATTTATTTAGTTAAATAAAAAAGGATTCATGTCTCATATAGAACAAAAGTGATTGTAGATTTGGCTGATGGTAGTTATCATGTTTTTAACATTGCAGTTTTTGAATTTCTTTTCCATATTAAAATAGTGTTCATTCTAAAAGATTATATATTAAACTTTTTAATTCCTTTTGAAATAACACTTGACGAAAAGAACAAAGAATATTTTGATTTGCTCATAATATAACACTGAAATCTGAAATAATTTCTTAAGAGTGAAAAAGAAATGGAATACAGCGTATTGTATTTAGAAAAACTTCTAGTTTTTTATTCCATTATTTTCTTAGTAGAATACTTAATTCTTGAAAATAGTTCTTTTAACAGTTAGGATAAAAAAATATATGTCGAATTTTTTGTTGGTTATACGGATTTTTCCAACTTAAATAGTCCAACTTGCATTGTGAAATTGCCAGCTGTAGTGAAATCCACCCGATGTTACGTCATTTCTTCAATCGGGCGTACACGCGACTAACTGCCTAGAAACCAGCTGTGTAACTTTTATTGTTTTTTTCTAATTGATTTATATAAACTTTGTTTTACTTTCACGAATATGTTAAGTAGAAAGATAGGTTTCGCTCGATATCAAGTCAAATTTTTCTCAAATTGCATCAGAAGTTTTACGAACGTTTGTTTCAATCTAATTGCTAACGCAGCAAAATTTGCTTGATTGAAGATTACTTACCATCATAAAATTATTATTAGTATACCCATGTAAAGTATAAAATATGCCATAGGTTTTGCTCGATATAAAACTAAATTGCTTCTAAAATTGCAGCAGATGTTTTACGAGAGTTTGTTTCAATCTAATTGTTAAAGCAACACAATTTGTTCACTTGAAAATTACTTACCATCATAAAATTATTATTAGTCTATCCATGTAAAAGTATAAAATATGCCATTTTTTCTCATATTTTCTTCGAAAAAATAATTTTAATTTGTAATTAATAAAGAACAACCTTCATCAAATGAAAATAAAGATGTTTTGTAGCTCATCTGACAATTCTGATTCGAAAGCAATTTATTTTTTTCTTATTAACTTTAGCCTTATTTATATTTTAAGATATATTCAAGAATTTACTTTTTATTAAATGATAATATTATTAAAAGGTAATATAATAATAAAGCTATATTATTCTGAATTCGGTTGTACTTTATTTCAAAAGAATTAACTAAAGAATTATTTCACATTTACTTAAATTTAAAATATAATTTAATTACTGTAGAAGGTTTAGATTTTTACGCTTTTCTATTTCATTTCATACCATTTATTTCATAAAAAATATGCATATGTTACCGACAAAGTTTGAAATAAGGCATTCTATAGAATACCTAGGCATTTTATAGAATGCCGAAAAATGGCCGGCAATGTATGAAATGATTAACATTTCACACATTTACTAGGCATTCTATAGAATGCCTAATGACAAATTGGCAAAGTATAAAATACACCATCGATTCGTTTTTTAAGAAATAAAATTAAGTGCAATTCAAAATAAAATTATTTCCTTTATTGATGCAACACGTAGGTTCATATTTCATTTTGTTTTATCATAATAAAGGCATAAATTTTGTTTTGTACGACTTTAATTTTTTTACGTATTTTGAATAAAAGTTTTTTAATGGTACTCTTTCATTATCTTTTCAAAATAACATTTGCATTTTTAAAGTACGCACGCCTTTTAAATAATGGTCTTATCATAATCTTCTTTTCATACTTTGCCTAAATAGCATTTGCCATTCTATAGAATGCCTAGGTATTATATACAATGTCTAGGGTAATAATTCTCATATTTCATATTTTACCTAAAAACGCCCGGCATTCTATAAAATGCCTAGGTATTCTATAGAATGCCGGTGTTTCATACATTGCCTACAACACATATTTTTGTGAGGTGAGTTACGGTTGGGTGAAAATAAGAATGTATAAATTAAATAGCGAAACATAGAAAAATGTTCATATATTTTTAATTTCTTTGATTCGTATTATTTACAAATTTTTGTCTTATTTAAATATCTTAAAACATGCGTTTCACTTTTCGATGACATGCATTCAAACTGAATTTAGCCAGAACTGAAAATTATAATTGAAGAATAGCTGACAGATGTTTTTAAACCTCTGTTAAAATCCATCAAATTTCTGTCAATCTATTTTCTAGTAGTATAGAAAGCATTTTGCGTTTTTCATAAATATTTTGCAACAATTGCATACTGGGCTGAATTTGAGTTTTTTTTTTTCACTTTTCTTCTTGCCATACACTAAGGCTTTGCTATAAAAATAATTCGGTGACGTCATCAAAAACAACAACAACAAGAAACGAGCCCAAAGAAAGCAAATAAAATGCCCTTTTTTATCGAACTGTTTTAATTAAACTACTTAAAAATTTGTTTTTGCTAGAGAATTTACATGAAGGTTTAAGTTAGAAATATGCTATATTTTTGAATATAAAAGTGCAAACGATTTCCTCAATTCTGTTAGGATTTCACTCGGCTTTAAATTTAATTAGGTTTAAATTTTTAATAAGATTTTACGGTGACATTTAGCTAGATTAAGAGTCAAGCTGAAGAAAGCCTGCTCTGTTTCATTGTGCTTTTATTATTATTATTATTTTTTGCATTTCACATGAATAGATTATGATTAAGCTCATTTATAGTGAAAATCAGTTGGTTTTTAGAATCCATCTCAAAGATGGATGTTACAATGTGGATGTTGCTTAGCAAAATAAAAATACTTTTTTTATTGATAACTGTTTAGAAGCTCTACTGATAACTTGACTTTTTATCCTTTGTTAGGTGAATTCTGTCTTTCCATTTTCGATAAAAGATTAGTTTCTACTAACAAAGAATCTGCTTTTCCTCTTTGAATTTTCTTGGAAAAGATTCAATGCTATGTTGTGTGCGTTTGTTGTTCGTAGAGCGTTAACATATTTGAAATATGTTCTAAGGGCAATGAACAACGGTAGAATTTCCGGATATTTCAAGCATAAAGATGCATTTCTTTTTGCTTGAAGCTGGCTGAATTTTGAGTGATTTTAAGTATTCTCAATGGGAAAGTGGATTTACTGAAATATATTTTTTTCATTTATAAACGCAATATTTGAATGTTTATAATTAAAAAATATGCTCATCTTTTTGCAAGCAATCAGTTTTTATTCGCTTGTTTAAACATATTTCTGTTTTTAACTGAAAACTTGTTACATCAGTTTTTATAATATGCAATCTTATACTTTTATCTTGACAGGATTTTGCATTTTTTCTAGTGGAGTATGGCCAACTTCATGGCTCTTGCACCAAAAAACTGATCAACCAACTTATAATTAAAAAATTCAGTAAAGTCGTTACTATTTTAAAACATATTATGAGATAATTCAGTAAAATTATTAATTAACCAGTAAAATATTAATTATTCCATTAATCATATATTTTATTAAAAAACGATTTCAGTCATTCTTACTGTCTTTATATGAATTTGAAGAGATCTGGACAAAATTTTACTCTCAAAGTAACAGCTTAATACGGCGCAAGACATTAAAATTATTTACAATTTTCTCTTTATTATATTTTCATTCTGATAATGATTCGACAAGCGAAATTATTTTGAAGAGTTATTGCATCTTTCAAACGCTCTTGAAAAACATTTTGATTTCTCTATAAGGAATAGTTAATAGCGAGTTGATAAGCTTTAATTTAGTTATTTTTCCTCCGCCTTATTGAATTAAAATCTTATTTCCGATGTCACCGCTGCAACTCAGCCATGAACTTTATTGCCATTTATTCTTTTTTATTGTTCAAGATTTGTGCAGATTATATGCTTGATTAGTTGGAAATTCGTAGAATTTGAAAACATGAAAACTACTTTTCTTAATAGTGAATTATGTATACATAGAATGCTTCCAATGCATTTTTTTCACGTTTTTGATATTTTACTGACTGTAGTTTTTCAACTTTTGTCCCAAATTTTGTAATTATTCTATTTGAGTTATTTTTACCGACTGATAAAGCTCATAATGAAGTTGTACAAAAACACATATAAAGCACAAATGTCTATGTTACAAAAAAATAATGTCTATGTTACAAAAGTAACATACACATTAAAGAAATCTTTTAAAATTCGGTGTCAGAAATCACTCTTTAAGTGAGAAAATTTATCTTTTGTATCTATCTGCCTCAAACGCAAAAATAATTGTTTACTTGATTACGCCGATAAGAAAAAATTGAATGCTGACGTGCTTTATTTCTTATATAAAAATTGTGAAAAATGAAAAAAAAGACGGCATAAAACTTCAAGTGAGCAAAATTAAAAAAAAAAATCAGCTGTTCAAATTTATAGGAATTAGTCTTCTAGATTAATTTTCCGTTTTGAAGCTATACGAGGAATATATTGGGACGAATCTCGAAATTTTGAACCGCAGTTAGATGACGAGAAATCTAGTGAATAAAGTCTATGGAAAGATTTGGAAGAGGAGAAAATGAAAAACCCACAGGAAAATTGGAAAAATGCCAATTTTTGATTTTTCCTATGATTACGGATAGTCTGTTAAGCTCTGCAACCTCATTAGAAACATAGAAAGACCGTTTTTCCCTACTCATACGCCACTTAATCGTACTGAGCGATTTTGACGACCTGTTACAGCAAGGGATATTGTAGTTTTGAAACCCAATGGACAAGACGCCACTGCTTAAAGCGGTATCAAATAAAACGAATTTGATATGACGAATTCTTGAAGATCAAAGCTGTACAACTATCGTTGAACTAAAAGCAATTGAATTTCTTTATGACAGATAACTGTTGGGATACCAAATGTTAAAAGTACAATATCAGACCAACCACATTTCAAAGCTTATAAAATCATTTTATAAATGAACCGAAAATTTTTAAAGTGATATCTTTAAAATAAAATAACTTTTGAGAACATCTCTTTTACAAGATGAATTTTTAGCAAGTTGGTAATAAGTGTGACTTGGGTTGATACACGATTAGATTTCTCTAAAGATCTTTGATGAGCTATTTAAACCCTGCCGCATCGCAATGACAACAAATGCACAACCTTACACAGTCTCTTCTGTAAAATCATAATAACGACGTTAATAGCTATTTTAATGCTCTTTTTGACACCAATATTGAATTACAAATCGTCATTCTAATTTTATAGGCATATTCTCCTGCCTTTTCAAGAATTTTTGCTGAATATAATCAAATCAATTATTATTAATTCAACTTTTATTGGTTCTCTTTCAAAACTTTACTACACAACGATGCGTCGTGATAAAGTGGTGACGATTTCAACTCTTTTGAGAAATTATGTACATGGAATTTTTTTAAAGTTAGGTTTAGTTTTAGTTAGAATAGCGTTCCATCTTGAAGCTGTACGAGGATAGTTCGAGATGGAACATGTAATTTTGAGTCGTGGTCGGATGATGAGGGCGGCCTTTCAGTCGACACTTCCGCCTTCTCTAAATGTCCGCATCACAATAAAGGGAGGACGTTTGACCCGAAACTGCACTAGGTTCATTGTACAGGACAGAAAGCTCTGGTTTCTCTTCAATAACGTGCTAATCGTTCTGTACAGGACACATCTTTGTCTGAATTGGGTCTCGAAGTAGGGATGGAGGTTATTGCAAAAACAACCAGTTCGCGGTTAAATCGGTTTTTTCCCCTCCGGTTTAACCTGGCGGTTAAAACCGCTCAAAATAACTGGTTTTCGGTTTTTTTAAAAATAGAAACAGCGTTTGTTGACAAATTTTTTTAGTAATAATAATATACAACGAATAAGTATTAATACAATAAGTAATATCAATAAATAAGTAATTAATGTAATATAAGTAATGCTTATAAATAAGTAATTAATACAATAAGAAATAATAATAAATGAGTAATTAATACAATAAGTAAGTATTGTAGACAAATAAAAAAAGAAATTAGCGAGTACAGACGTAAATAATCGTATTTTGTGTTATTTGCGTCTGTATGTATAATGAAAAACAACAACTGTGTCTATATTTCTATATCCCACGGTCTTATTAATCATATTTATTAAAATTTTTCTGCCACACTAAAATTTTAAACAAAATGTTCCATTCTTCTGCGACCAAAACTAATCGAGTTATGAAAGCTTGACTATGACTATTTTAGACCATTTCAATGCCCGCCTCGAGGAAGCGGTGGTCGTTGATTGGCCTAAGATGATGAAATTCAAAACTTCATAACTCAAACCTAAAATCGAGCCTATCTTTTGATAGCTGATTTTGCCGTTTTTTTACCCGGTTATTGGATTTAAAATAAATAACTGGTTATAACCGGGACAGAAAATAACCGAAGAAAACCGGTTAACCGAAACAAAAAAAAACACCTCCGGTTTTCGGTTTAAATCGGTAGGTTTTTCCCAATCGTACGGTTATCAGCTGAGATCATGTTATCAGGCCACTGCAGCCCGTTTAATGTTATGTTCGAGAAGGTTGACAATAACTATACGACCATATTAAAATTTTGAAACAATTCATTTTTAACTGTTGCAATTTGTAATTATAATTTTATTTATGGTTTATATATGGATATATTTTTTTAAGATCACATCTGAACACACTGATGCTAGAATCATCCACGAGTTGCAGCACAGTATATTTGATAATTACTGTGTTTTACATATCTATAAATAAAGTTTTACTTCAGAGGCAAAAACACTGCTTGTAAAGAAAAGATTTTCGAATATTTTTACTGTCCGTTTAATTGTTCAAAAAGAGGCGCAGACGTATGATTGCGTGTCTTATTTATAGGCACGAGCCGCAAAACAAAAATAGTCGGACATGTTTTAAAAATATTCAAGTTGCGATGAATTAGCACGAATTCGGACTGTAATCCGGTTTAAAGAGAACCAAGACTTCTTAATGATAAGCCGTCCAAAGCGTAACTGCTAAAGAAAACAGAGCGGCATTACGAGCTGTAAAATTATTCCATTTTCAGGGAAGAGTCCCGTTTCTTTCCTGAAAGAGATTACCGATCCAAAATAACTCCAGAATTCCACATGTCGTTAATCATTTTATTTTCATAATCATTAGATCAAAATCACTGCCAATTTCGCATGTCCTGTGCTTAAGTACAAAATAGGATTGACGTGATACGATTGTGATTACCGATGAATTTATCTAGACGGATAGATTTATGCGATTATTTTTGTCCCATGGGTTATGAAGTTTGAGTTTCTGGATAAGAAGCCTTGAATTGGAATTCGATTTCACCTGGGATTGCCATTTGTTATTTAACATTTTATTGTTTAAATATTTTTTAAACGGAAAAAAGTGTTCAGAAATGGTCTTATGGAAGAATCATGGCAACACGGTTGGTTAAATTTTGCTTTGAGTCTAAACCCCAAGAAATAACTGGCTGAATGCTCGCGGTGAAACAAATTTATACGCTAAAACAGGGGTTCCCAACCTTTATTCCCTCGCGTACCCTTTGATTAGTCTTTTTATTTTCGCGTACCCCCTACTGTCAAAACCCTCCCCCCCCCTAAACCATCCGTCTATGCAAAGAATTTTTATCCATGATGTTAAGGGCGTAGGTAAACTTAAGATTCAAATGACTCAAACTAATAACATCTGCATGTCTTATTTTTTGATTTTACATTTTATTCTATTTTTACAATAGTATTTAGTTCAACGCCAAAAGAAATGAAACCAGTATTGTAATAATATCACATTAACTTATAAAGAGAGTACCTTAAAATTACACGTCCTTTTTCTTTTACTTTTCACACTAACTCGGGGGGAAAAAATGTGTAACATTTTTAACTCCATATGTTTTCTTGTGTCCGTCATTACCGATTTTGAGTTCGCGTACCCCAACTGGTCCTTCACGTACCCCCAGGGGTGCGCGTACCACAGGTTGGGAACCTCTGCACTAGAAGGTCTAAGGGATTTTTTTGTATTCTAACGTGGCACATTTTGAAATTAAATACAAATGTAAGAGTAAACTTATAAGTTTGCTCCAACAGAGAATAGATGTCACAACTCTTATTGATTTTGGAAGTCGTCTTTTGAGATTTGGTAATATATCATTTAACGAAAATAAACCTTTATTACAAAGATAAGCAATCGAATATTTCTGAAGGAATCGGTAAAATATTTAAGATTAACGATTCCGTTTACGATTCAACGCCTACCGATATTGCTAAACTGAAAACTACAAAAATCAGTAGCCATCAACTTTTACCACTATTTCCAACAATTTATTGGTCCCTCTTCCCGAAGGGAAAATTATTAAAACAGCTATTATATATATATATCCTTTTTACGGCACTGTAATCATTTGAGGTATCTGAACGGAATCAATTTACGTGATGTCACATGGATAAAAGTAAAACCCATGTCATCTAACGTTCTCTTTCTTTTATAGTAGAGTCCCGCTAATCCGAACTAGATGGGACCGGAACCTGCCCCGATCACCGAAAATCCGGATTAAACGGAATTTGCCTTAAAATGCACGTAATACAAGTTTTAAATGGGTAAAACTATAAACATCGATGCTTTTTTTCATAAATACATACAACTTTTCCTTCAGCTTAATTTTAGTTTTAATTATACTGTATGCGTAGACCTAAGTTTTTAACCTATGAACAAAGCAAAAACTCCCGTTCGGATTAACCAGATGTTCGGATAAGCGGGGTCCCGATTAGCGGGACTCTACTGTAATTGTTCTCTAATTGAGAGCTAATAATCTATCTCTTTTTCTCCTAAAAGGTGTGCAAATATTCTCAAGATTAAAGTGGCTCTGATCGTTTGACTTGTATCACGAACCATGAATTGAATCCATTGCGTTTATATGGCAACAATAATAAAGTCAATCACATGATTAATTTGAAAGCTTCATCTTGCATTTTGTATGCAAGGCATTAAACCAGTCGGATCTGTTTTTTGATATTTTATGATAAAATAATAGAAAATTACTACTTCGTGCCTGCATTTTTAATCATTTCAATACTCTAGCATGAAAACATACCTATTTTCTGTTTTCTTCATACTTTTTTTACTGAGATTTTCGCAGAATTTTCGTTGGAACTCGCATAGTAATGAATTAAAGTGCACAGTCAACACACCTAGCAGCGTTTAAATTGCTTATTGAAAAAAACGATGTGAAATTATTTTGATTAAAAGCTTACAAAGACGTCATTTTTATGTTGTATTAAAGCATTAAGGTTGGTTGGTTGGGGTTTAATGGCGCAAGAGCCATTTTTGGCTAAACTGCGCCAATCAAATGGTAAAATTCAATACAGTGGTATTAAAGCATTAAGTCAACCAGACGTTTAAGGAATACAATTATCCCAGCTCATTATCTAAGCATGAAAAAAACTTTGGTAAGAGAATAACATTTATATACGTATATTAATGTCCTTGAATATATTTTAATTGAATTCCTTACATATAAATTCCCTCCTAGCAGTCGTGACTCCTTCATTAAAAGAAGATGGTAATTGTTCTAAGGTTGGGATAGAGATATGCTTTTTCTTGGCTCATATTATTTAAAGAGGTAATCAATTAAGTTTCAGGCTCTTTTTCAATTCATCAAAACACGATCGAAGAGAGAGTACCTGCCGAAAGTATGTTTCGGCAAAGAATTTTAAACTTAATTAGATTAACATCACGTTTTGAAGCTTCACAAGGGCTGCTGTGGGACGAGAAAGGCACTTTTAATTGTGGTGAGATGAAGAGGACGGCACCCGAGCCCAGGGCTGTCTTAACAAATTTGAACGCCCTGGGCTAGAGAAATTTGACGTCCCATCAGAACCGTAATCAGGAATTTGAGCGCTTATGGCCCAGCGAAAATATCTACCTAATAAAATGGTTGAGAAGAAAACTATGATAGTAGGCAGTGGCGGCTCGTCCATTAGGACTGCAGAGCTGCAGCACTCCCTGAAATTTTTTAAAACTTGTACTTTCGTTTTTAATCTTATTCGCTTACTTTTTCACTCTCAGAGCTCCAAGATTTACGAAAATGCAAAAAAGTAATAAAAATTGAAAAGAAGACAGAAAATGAATCAACAAGTAAGAGAGAAGCAGGTCTGAGCTGCGAAGTACTCTGCCCCCCCCCAAAAAAAAAATTAATTCGTTCACTGCGCAGAAAATCCAGAGAGAAGAAGCAACCCTTTCTCCCTTTTACTTAGACGGGTTATGAGCTGCCGGGCGTGCAGCTCTGGCTGGCATGGAGCCAACTGAACTTGAAAAAGATGCTCTTTTTAATTTATTTTTCTTTTTTTCCTCATTCCCACACAAAGTGGCAATCTCATTGGCTATTTATGGGTTTTGGTTTCGGTTTGTGTTGCGCCGACAGAAGCACATCTGGTTGATTGAGTATTGACTTTCTCTTGATAGAAGGCTAGATTTCTTTTGAAGAAGATATTCACTTTTGGAAGAGTGCTATCGATTGAGTGAAGTGGGCGAGGAGGGAAGTGTGTATGTGGAGCTCTCATTTTTTCCCCTGTCAGCTGAATCGTCACATCAACATTCACTTAACTTTCTGTTAGTAAAACTAGTAGTAAATATCAAATATGCTGGTTATTTAATTTGTTTGGAAATCAGGAAATTTCATATCTGGTTTTGGAATTAAAAAGTTGGCCTATAGTAAGTTAAAGTAGCTTTTTAAAAATGTATTCTCTTGATAAATATTATCTTGCAGTCCTCCTCTTTCCTGAGCTCATGAGCCGCCAATGATACTAGGTATCAGCGTGCAGCCACTTACTTTATCACTGATAATGTAGGTAACATCTATTACATGCATAGTTTAGGATTTTCTTGCTGATTGTCTCTTTATGATTGTTTTTTAAAAAAACTGGTGTGCATTTTTATGTAACATCACAAAATCGAAACCTGTCTAGTTACAAGCACTAATCATGTTTTGACTTTTAACGTTTTTAAAATTATGATCATAAGAAATTTTTGATTCAAAATTAAAATAAAATTAGCCTAGTAAAGTTTTAGACGCCTTTGGATCTGTGACCCAATGGGCCCACTTAGCCCATTTAATAAGAGGGCCCAGCCTGAACCGGCACCTTACTCTCGAACCACCTGTGCCACACCAACAATTAAGAGTTAGACCCTCGATGGCAGATTTACCGCACTTCAGGCCCAAATGCCAAAAGGATCGTCGGTGCAATCGGGTCTCGAATCCATGATCTTTGAGACCTTACCATCAGCCGATGCCCCTTTCTGAAAGTATGTGAAACATGAAAATAAAACAAATGTCTATTTATCTAGATATTTTAGCAGAATTTCATAAGAAGCGGCATTGAATCGAAGAACTTTTGATTCATTTAAATTCAGAAAACCATTGTTTTCAAGTGGAAACTTTCTCCGGCTACGAATTTCAATTCCGTTTGCCCTTCTTTTAAATAAGATTTTCTAATGATAATGTTTTTTTTAAAAATGATTTACCGAACTTTTAAAAAAAATCTTGCTCGGTGCTTTTTAGTTCGAGAAACTTCAATAGTAAACAAGGTGAAAGTTCTCCTTGGAATTTCCCTAATATTAACCACGGAAACTGGGTCACAGTCGTAAGTTTCCAAACACCAAGTTTTTTGGAAAAGAAGAGCTCGTGTCCTGATTTCAAATAAAATATTCATTTCGCGTTTCCTGAAGAGTACACGGCGCCTTTTATCCTTCGAAGTTTCTTTTTCCTTCTCGATATTTTACAATTCTGGTTATTTTTCTTATTTGTTCCGAGTAAAACTGTGATTCTAAAGAAAAACATTTTGAAAAAGGCTTTTTAGTGCATTTTAAGCATTGAAAAACATGTTGTACAGAGTGTTGATCTTTGTTACATATTTATATACATATTGTCATATATTTGACTGTATATTTGCTAAAGGACACAGAAGTCCTCTTAACCCAAATGTCTCTATTTTTAAAATATGATCTAGAATTCTGAATTTTGTTTACGTAATCATAAATTCTATATTTTTTCTTAAACAATG
This sequence comes from Araneus ventricosus, assembly GCA_013235015.1. Lineage (NCBI taxonomy): Eukaryota > Metazoa > Arthropoda > Arachnida > Araneae > Araneidae > Araneus > Araneus ventricosus. The sequence goes on along the minus strand of BGPR01001284.1, from coordinate 153,427 downwards.
AATGATATAAGGAGTTCATTTTTATTGCCATTAATCATAGGCTCTCTTAACCCAAAATATCAATCTTTTAACTTTTTTAGTGTACCAGTTACTTTAGGAGAAAACAGGGTATGGGTATTCTGATGTGAATATTTTTGAGGAAACTGTTGTTAACTGATGCATAATGACATTATTTTCGAGGAATATGTTCATTTCCAAGTTTCATTTTCCTTCTCGATACTTTACAGCTCTGACTTTTTTCTTATTTGGTTAAGTAAAACTGTGATTCTAAAAAAATCATTTCGAAAAAAGAGTTTTAGTGTGTTTTAAGTATTCAAAAATATGTTGAGCCGAATGTTGATCTTTGTTACATATTTATATGCATATTGTCATGTATTTGACGGTATATTTGCTAAAAAATAACATTCCTGGGACACAGAAGTCCTCTTAACCCAACTGTCACTATTTTTAAAATTTGATCAAAAATTTTGAATTTTGATTACGTAATCCTGAATAATTCTATATTTTTTTCGTAAACAACAAATGAAATATGGTCTTCATGTTTTATTTCCATTAATCATAGAAACATTCAACCTAAAATATCACTGTACATCTTTTAACTGTTTTAGTGTACCGGTCCATTTTAGGAGAGAAGCAGGGTATGAGCATTCTGGTGTTAATATGATGGGGAGAGCTGTTGTTTACTGGCGCATAATGGCATTATTTTCGCACTGTACATTATAGTTGTTTCAGTACCTGGATTATATGCAACTAGACAATTCACTAACTTTTTCAGGTAAATTGAAAAATTGCCGGGGCGGTTATTACCGAAATTCATTACACAGAAGAAAAATAAATGAAATAAAAAAAATTAGTGCCGAAATGCTTTAAAAACCCTAATTTGGCTTTACAAAGATAGCTTAGTTATAATAACGTTTAAATTTGAAAAAACCCGAGGGCTATTTTTTGAGGACCTAGTCATTTTAAACTGTGGTCAAATGAAGAGGAGGACATCTAAGCCTCCGCCATCTCCAAATTTTCACGCCACACCAAAGGGAGGACATTTGATTCTCGGCGGAGGATTAAACGTATGCGAGAACCACAAACACGACGAATATTTGGTGAATCGCGTTTGAAACCTAGAAGCATCTGGTTCTAAAGATCAGATTTTACCAGTGACCCTTTTAACAAATTAAAGTGAAATACTGATTTAATTTATTAAAAATGGATTCTTTTGGAAAATAAGCCAATTTCATATTACAATTCACGTACATTCAAAATTTCATACTTTTGGATAAAGATTTATCCCATGTTTTAAAAAAAGAAACTTACATGGAAAGTACACAGATCGCATTTCTTTCTTTCTTCTTTTAGATAAATTTCACTTTAATTTGCGTTCTCGAACCATTCATAAGATTTTTATTTTTACGTTGAAGAATAAATGAAATCTGGACAGCCGCTCAACAACGATCAGTCGCAAAGAAGAAGAAGAAATAAAAACCCGAATATAAGTAAAATCGAAGCCCTTTACGAATCATTTTGATTAAATACCGAGACAGGATGGTTGTTTCATACGCGATTTTCAGAAAGAGAAATTTGACGGAAATACAATTTCAACATTTAACACTGCTTTAAGTGTTACATCTTATCAGTTTTTTTTATCAAGTGCATGAAATTATTCAAAGATATTAATTTTATTTGTTTTTCCACAATCGAATATGTCACCGGGATGCATATTTACAAACCCTACCCTGATAGAACTGAGGCAGGAAATCAGTCATTATCATTGGCTACGAGGAGCAGTGACGTCGTTTTCAGCCTCACAAGTAGCGTACGGCAATCATAACAAAACAAGAGTCGTCCTATTTTTCTTCTCCGTTTTCCTACAGTTGAGCACAGAAAACATTCTTCCGTGGGTTGTAATATTTTTAAAAATGAAATTATTTTTTAAAATATCATAAAAAATAAAACATCCCACACTGCAAGAAATTATACTAATGAAAAGTACACGCACGAGAGCAAAGAACGACGTCATCGGCTCTCGGCGAAGCGAGCCAATCATATTGTCCGATTTCCTGCCTCAGTTCTATCAGGGTAGGGTTTGTAAATATGCCACCGGGATGCCACCTTAATAGAAGAATAGAAGATAGGATCTCTTCATAATGATATATACTCAATCAATTGGGGGCACAAAAAGATATTAGGACCTTCAACGAACAAGGCTGTGGGAAATCATGCCTGAGCTTGTTCAACCCTCGTCATTTAAGGATGGAAGAGGATAGTGGAGAGGAGGCACGGCAAAATTATAACACGTAAAATAAAAAAAATTAAAGTTACTGGCCTTTTCCCGTTAAGCTTTCATTCAAGAGGAATGCACCCATTAGTGCGGTGCAGAAGTTTGGAGTAGGGGGTCGCTATCTCACGTGTCGTCCTCGTCATCTGACCGTGGTTCAAAACGAAGAGGTCCGTTCCAAAATGGCTCTGGCATTGCTTCAAAACGGGACGTTAATATAACTAAACTAAATTAAACTAAACTCAAGAGGAATGAAATTGCGAAAGATTTTTTTGCATACTCCTACATTATCTTTTGAATTTTAAACTCTTGAATATACTTAAGAAACAAGACCACATACAGTCATTTATCTAAGTCGTTACGATTTTGAGTTATCATGTTCGATCGTCACGCGAATATGCAGACCGACAGACAGTCAACTAGCTGACGGATTTGGTCCAAAATTTGACACACATCTACAGTTCTGATGATAAAACAATGTACCAAATTCTATCCATCTAGATCTTTGTGTTTTACATTAACGTGTTCGAATGCACACGGACGCACAGACAGACATCCCATAGTGGGTTGCTGTCTAAATTTTGACAGAAATCTACAAATTTGGTGTAAGACCACATATCAAATTTGATCCATTTAGCTTGTTGCGTTTTTGAGTTATCGTATTCACAGACAGACCATAGACAGACATAATTCCAATAATGTGCTTTTTGTTCTCAAGAAGTTCTAAACAAGGTGGTTCATCAAAATCCTGAGGTCGAATTTTTTGACGATTACAGTACTTTCTGTTCGTATATTTCGTATATTCGAAAGTAAAAATGCATGGTATATGAACATCTAGAAAAATAAGCGAATTTAGTACAATATGAGAAATTTTGTTGATGAGCACTGTTGCTGCATAATTCTTGAAAAACAAAGAAACAAAAAAGGGCGAAAAAAGCTCACTTTAGTAATTTCGCAATGTAATCTTCTTATCTTTTTTCCTGGAAATATTTTCATTTTTACCTAAATGCTGACAAAATTCAACAAAATGTCGAATAGTATCAATATTCAACAAAAATGATTTTAACTTCCATAAGAATAATTTAAACAAACTATGTTATTTTAAGATCTCTCGACCTTTGCAGAAAAGGATGACCTCGAAGTTTCCCTACGGAACACATCAATCCACTTAGGAGTTACTTATTTTTAAAATAATTTCATTCTCTTTAGGCTCGAAGGTTTTAATAAGAAAATTCATTTTTTTAGTTCGTATTTCATTAGCTTTTAAATGCGTGCAAAAACAAAAAGTTTCTTTTCATTTTATAATAAATTTAAACGAAACTGAAAAGAAATAACCAAAATAAATAAAGTTAATTGAAAAATTAAAATCAATTGAATAATTATTCTTCAAATTTGCATTGCATTTACTGTTAGAAATAGAAGCATCATCATTAATTTTTAAATTCTTTTTTTTTCAATGAACCGAAAGTTTTTCTTTCAAACGATTTGCACTTTATTAAGAATTCTAAAGTAACAGTTTTAAGATTTCCGCTGGGTATGTAATGTTACTTCAAATTAAAAACATCTTACGTAATTTCCTTTTCAAGAGTAGGTGAAGGTTGCGATTTCAATGCCATTTATTGAATATAACTTCCTTATATTTAAACCCACAAAAGCCATAAACACGCTTTTAGAATAATTTTCGGTCAATCGTATTCCATTTCCGATAGAGTGAAACAAAACGCAGCCGATTGTTTTAGAGGTCTGGAGTTAAAGACTTATGGATATCTTACTTTCAGAAGTTTACTAGATTCTGTGCTAAATACTTATCAATTTTTTCGTTCTAAATTTTCAGTCGAGCATCAAATATGTCTCATGTTTCCCAAAGTTAAATTTCGAAGTTATTGTGATTCGTCTCTTTTTAAAAAGAAGAATGAATGAAATTATTTATTAGAAATTTAAATTGCTAAACTATAAAGCTAGAATGTGCCTTTTAAAAGTTGGTTTTATTCTTTATCTTATACTTTAGGAAATGATATTATCAAATACAAATTCGTTCTCTGCATTTTATTTTTGTAATGATATTAAAACCAGGAAAAACAACTGCAGAAATGGGTCAGTTTACAAAAATTTGATATGAACTGTAGCAAATTGACAAGAAACAGACAATTTTTAACAAGTTCGAGTAATTTTTACTTTTCCCCTTAAAAATAATGTATTAAATTATATAAAGTATTTTTTTGCGGTCTATTTTGCGTTAAATAATGATAGTTGATTATACCATTTTATTGACCTATGAACTTGTACAAAACTGCAAGACAAAATAATTGCTATTTCTTCTAAGATTTTGTTACATGGTTATGAAACTGAAGCATGAAACAAACATTATCTTTTGTCAGGTAATCTGCAGTTTCTACAAAACAGTTCAGATCAAGCAAACGAACCGTCCATTTGGAACACCAGAAACGGATTCGTTTCTAGAATCAGTTCTGATTAGTTTTAAAGAGAATATCAGAGTTGAGTTGCATGTACTGCAATAATTTTGTAAAATGCTACAAATAAGGTGATTGCTACGCGTGCGTTGCTTGCGTGATTTACTGTATTTTTTATGGATGGCAATGTTTGTGCTATTTCGCAAGGATTGGTTTAGTTTCTTCTGATTGCTTTGGTACATGCCATACATGTCGTTCTTGTTACATTTTTCCTCAATAAAACATAAGTAAGAGTTTTCTTTTTATTATTATAAAGGATATGTATATTTCCTTTTGTAAGTTATATCATATTGTTTTGTGATATTTTAAATTTTCTTTTCAGTTGTATTCTTAAAACAGTTGTTTGTCTAGAGATTGAAAAGCGAGCAGACGATTTTAGAGGCAACACAAGCGATTTTTGCAACCTTTTTCAATTTGATTGGAATTATTTGTCGAGAATGCCATTATAAGATGTCTTTTAAAGATATATAAAATGAAAATATTTAAAAATAGTGAATAATTCGAAATCATTAGTTTCTATTTTGAAAATTTCAAGCAGCACTTAGCCTTTTGTAATTCTTCAGTAATAAATAATATTCTTTTCATATTTGAATTTATAGGGGAAAATGCTTTTCGTTATGACTAGTATCTTTGTCTTTTAACGTAATTTTTCAGTTTTAGCTTCAATTTTCCGTTTTTCAAAACATTAATTTTTGCCTTGTTGTTTAATTTTATAACAGCTTCTAAAATTACCGAAAGATAAACCAATTCTATGCATTCTGCACATTTCCTTTTCTAAGGTAGGAAATCGGACGGCGCAAATGTCAGTGTTGTTTTTCTGTAGGAAATTCGCTTGGTTTTGGCAATGTTGGATTTCACATGAACATAGTTTACAAAATCATTCCCGCTGAAAATTTCTGTATATAGGCAGAGAAAGTCAAACGCTGCTGACCTGCTGCATCAATCTGCAAACTTTACAAGAAATAGGCATTTTTTTTATAGATCTACTGTCTTTCTGCAGAAAGAGACATTTTGAATGCACTGAACGGGAAATTGTTGTAAATCCTTCAGATATATTACTGTTATTTCATTTAGTTTGAAGATTATCACTCATATTTTCAGTTTATCATGAAGATTATCAGTTCAAAAGTTTGGCGGGGAAGAGGTATCACCTTATATTTATATATTGTAAACATATTAAATGTTACAAATTAAAGAAATCGTTAAGTATTTCATTTCTGTCCAAACCTATTTCCAACAATTCTATTATTTTCTTTCAAAGATTAAATAATAAGCAGTTAGTACACAAACTCAGTTCTTTTTCATAGTAAAATGTCCATCAGTGGAAGATTCCGCATTCTTCTCTGCCAGAACACATCCATTTTGTAAATTATTCAATTGTTTAGCATCAGAAACATTAATTCTCTGTCTTGATTTCAGCATCCACTGATAAGTCGTGTCTTAATAAACTTTCGTAGGTGGTACGATATTTCATACATGACGGGTTAAAATTCAACAAATTTACAAGAGGAATCGAGTGCTAAGGACTTAGGAATGCCAAATTTCAGTGATACGCATTTCAGAACGTGAGGAAACTGATGATCCCACCCAAAAATTAAGAAGAAATCAAACATCTAATAAAAATGACAATTTTTTTTATTTTAAAAATCTCTACCTTGCAACCATAAATTAATTTGGCATTGGTTGCTTATGAGAATTGTTAGAAACTCTTGCACTCCTTTTACCACTTACACAATACGTAATTAACATTAATCAGAGCTGTGATTGAATTATGTTTACCCTAGGGCAGGGATGGGAAACCTGAAGCCTTCTTGATCCCTTATGCGTCCTTACCAGTACATTAAAATTTGCATTGAAATATGTAATTGTTTGTAGTATAATAATAATTACAGAATCGTTCTCGGTCGACTAGAGATCTGTGCTCCTGTGGAGCGGGGCTGTATTGCGTACCATCTCGTCTCGTAATAATTACAGAACAATAACTCTTAAGATTTTGCTCGTACGGCCTTTTGCTCAACTGCTGAAATTTAATGAGGCATTTTAGTGCAAAAAGGTTCCTCACTCCTGCACTAGGGAGTTTTTTCTGCTTCTATCGTCCGTTTTTGGATCTTTTCTGAGTCATTTGTTTCCCCCATGCTCTAAAATGCGTAGATTTGTCGTTTTTTATGACTACTAGCTTTGACTAGTAGTTAAGCTATGACTACTAGAACAGGAATAATTTAACTTTTTAAAGGGCCATTTTTTTCTATTAGTGTTATAGTAAAATGCCTTTGGGATTGAGATTCGTCTTAGAAAAGAAATTCATTTAGCGTATTCGACGACATTAATTTTTTAAAATCAATTTTGCTAATTAATAATTAATTATCAAGTCCAGACACTTAGCTATGGTTTGAGAAAAGAAATTGGAACATCTAGGTTTTTTTTCATCGAAAAATTTGGCGAGAACTTGTGCCAATGTTAAAATATGCATTTAAAAATTGATAAAGTTGGTGGTAAGTATACTTACCACGACCTCATAAAGGGTTAATTCGAATCAGTAGGTGTATATTATCGGGAGCATCTACATGATGTATACCTCAAATAATGTGATTGGATGGATATTTTGCTCAAAACATTTCTGTAGAATTTGAAATTTAATTTTAATTAATTATCAATTTTAAAATAAAATACAAGTAAAAGCCACATTTTAGGAGAATTCATGTTTCCTAACTGAAGGCCTTAACAAATGAAATAAGTTATGAAATTGATAGCTCTTTCCTTTAAACCTTATGATCTAAACTGTGGGTGTTCCTATTATTTTTTGGTTTTATCAAAGTTTTCGAAAAGCTATGATTCCTCACTTTTTAAAACAGTAATTTACTTTAACTACACTGGAACAAAATATAATCAAGAAATTGGAAACAGGGAACAAATTTCATTACTTCCTACTGTCTCAAGGATAAAAAAATGCAATTTATTCTGACAGTTCATCTGCTGAATTAATTTTACTCTAGAGATGTGTATGTGGCCATTGTTTTCCGCGCTAGAATCTGCAGAGTAATAAATCAGATAATTCTTCACAAGAGATTCCTGTCATGATATGTATTCCAAACGATGAAAATTATTTTGCAGATTTCTATCTTTTGTTAAAAGGTAAATCAAATCATTAAAATATTTGAAATATTTAAAACATGAGCAAGAACAGCGAACTCATAATTTTCATTTTACTTATCAAATTTGTCATAATACGCTAAGTAAGAACTATCACAAAAATATTGCACAAAGAGAATCTAAAAGTGAGTTTTCCAGCTGTTATCTCTTCGCGGAAAAATTCCATTAATGGAAAAAAATGGGCATTTGTTACAAACCGTTTTTGAAAAGAATGATACGCATATCTTGAAGGCCACCCTGAAAGCAAAGCATGAGTTGTTGTTTAAATGGTGTTCCATCAAGCGATTTGAATGAACAATTACTCAGCCTTTTGTACTTAAAGAATCTGTAGTTTCCTTCCACCTAACTGGCCTTGGTAGCAACATTTGAAAGGACTGCTCTTAGTAGCAGAGTAGACTTTACTTTGAATTAATACATGTTTGCATAGCTCTGATACTTCACCAACAATTAATCAACATCCGCTGTTTATCTTACCGGTTTTTCAATAATATAATGGAGAATGTTTCCTGTGATGGCTAATTTCGATATTTGGAAGCTAAGCATTGTTGTAATTGAAAGGTAAATTGGAAACAAGAAGCAAAATCTCAACATTGTTGTTAGAGAGCTATTTGCTTTAATGGTCTGGACGAGTTTTCTGTTTTGTTTATTTGCATTAAAGTAGAACTTCCGCCATAACTACAGACAATAGAAATCTTAAAAATTTTAACACTCTATTTGAAGATGTTAATTAATGTTTAAAGTAGAGTTTTCTAATGTCATGGCTTAAAGATACTTTAAAATTTAAAATTTCATGTTCCTACTGCTATAGTTCAAAATGTTTTCTTAAAATAAGAGCCTATTTTTGTGAAAAGGCTGCCATAATTGCTTTTTTGGCGACTTCTAAGACTTGTTTGACGGTTAAATTTTTAACCGTACGATTTAGATAATCACTGGCGGTTCAAGTTTTAACCAAACGATTTAGCTAATCACAATAGTTCCAATTGTTATTTAGCCGTTTTAAGAGCTTCTTTAACCAATTTAAATAAAAAGGATTACACGAAATCAAAGAACACAGAATTCAATGCTTTGTGTAAAAAGAAAGAACTGATTTGAACTTGACGCTTGAAACAGTATCCAAATGGATTTGGCGATTGCTTAATTCGGAGGGTTACCTGAAAGCGGTTTGTGATTCCAAAATGAACAAACCAGAAAACTCGTCTATAGACAGCGGTTACACGAAATTAAAAAAAGATTCTATTATGAAATTTCATAATAGAAAATTGTACCGTCTGGCGTAGGAGATATATTTTTGTTCAATAAATTTTTATTTCTCGATAAAAAATTATGATAAACCGAAATATTATTCTGCATAATTTAAAAGAAAACCGTAGTTTTCTAATTGTAAAATTATACTCTTAATTTTGAAAATTTAACTTGCAAACGATTGCGAATTTTCAGCAAGATGATTATTATTCTTTACCGTTTGTTTGGCTTCTTTCTCATTAACATGTATTGCGCGGCAGCATTTTAAAAACCATAATAGAACAAAGTTTTGAGAACAGAGATCATTATTAGTGCGAAAAGAATGAAAAGATACTTGGAATGAGTTATATTATTTGTTGTTGTTGTTTAGAAAAGGTGAAAAATGCAACTGGCAATAGAAAAAAGAGGTAAGTTTATGTGGTCATACCACAATAAAGTTAAAATGTTTCTAAATTCATTTTTTTCATGGTTCGATCGTAAAAGGTTTTCGACATTTTAAACTTATAAAGCAAAAATTGTTAGTAAGATAGAATTATCAATGTCTTGCACATAAATTTATTGAATCATGCAGTTTTTTAAGAACGTTGTTATAAATTTATTCTGTTATGAATATCTCATTTTTGAATGGAAAACTAAACTTTAAGGGGAAAAAACATTTAACAATTTATTTCTACACTTAATTCTAAAAATTCTACATCAGAGATTTTTTCAATAAATTTATTATAATATACGTAACTTCTAATGATTCGGTGAATCTGAATTTCATTCCTGAAATCCAAATTTCTTGCAAAATACTGGAATGATTAACACCGAATAGTAGCTATTTCCGGCTACAAACCGTGTTAAAATTGAATTAAGAAGTAGAGTTTTCGTAACTCATCAGTTAATTAACGTAGCTCATCAATTTATAACTGTTGCCTAATCAATATATTATTATTCTATGTACCTCATTAATATATTAATTCATTCCTTTATTAATTCGTTCATTGTTAAAGTAGTTCTTACTTCATTAATAGGTTTGTTTGAAATTTTTTTTGCATCAACATGGAGACAGTTCACATAACAAAAGTAATCGTACATTCCATTATATTCCTCTGTTGTATATGTTTCATCATAACTTAAAACGAGTTTCTCTAGTTTTTATTTATTTGTTATTTAAGCACTCATGCTTGAAAAATATCTGATAGCTAGTTGTAAAACTGTTTTGTTTTCTTCTCGCTTGCGCATACCTTTCTTTCTTATCAGATTGGAAACAAAGCAATTCGATTTCGATTAAGTAAAAGTTCTCAGAGAAGGCAAATTACTCGAAGTTGCTTATTTAAATTTTCATTATCTTTCTTTCACACTTTTTTGATTAAATTATAATTAGTTGGAAGAGTTGTTTATAGAAACGTTTTTAAAATTTTGTGAGGAGAATAAGAATTTACTTGTTATAATTGCTCTTCTTCACATCAGTATAGATAACATTTCAGCAAGAAATATAAACAGAATAGAATGACAGTGATCTTGCTTGGATAACTACATTTCTTTCTACAAACATTTCTTTGATAAACCAAGAGTATGTTTAGAGAAAAAAAAATAACATCTGATATAATATTCTGTGATTATTAGATCTTTGATGTAACATATATTAAAGATCTAATAAACATGGAATACAAGGAAATTCGATTATCCTTATTTCTGTCAAAAACAAAGTTATTCATAATATCAATGTTTCCAAGAATAGAGACTTTTACCTTACATTTACTTTAAGCATTTCTTAACACCAAAATAAATGAAATTCTAGTAATAAGTGAATACGCAATAACTACGGAATCACGTAGCGTTTCTAATGATAGAAATAGAATGGTATACATAAATTCTATTCGAAATAGTTCCCTTCAAACTGCTGAGACCTACTATAACTCACGTTTCTAAATGGCTTGTGCATTCATCTCATGGAAACTTCGATAAATAAAGTGTAAATGTTCTAGTAGAGAGGCTTATACACTATACAGTGCTCACAACTTGAGGAATAGTGCTCAATACTTGAAATTCCTATAAGTAAAGTTTATTATGAAAAGAATTAAAACAACATTCTTGTGATATAGAAGTGAAGGTTGAATTGGTTTATTATTTTTCAGTAACTAAACAAACTTCCATTCTCGTACTTTACCTTAGTAAAACATCAAATGAAATATCTAGGTCTAGTCTTAATAAATTTTCATAGAAAGTCGTGCAAAATGCTTTCACAATTAATTGAGAGTTCTTTAAGAATAAAATTTTTTTACTTGCTTCAGATTTCGTATGTTAATATTAATCTGCTGATAAGTCAGACTGTACATTATAAACTAAAGTTACCAGATTTTCTGAGCTTTAATCTAGGACTGTCTAGAACTCAGGTGTAGAGCCTGAGACATCGCCTGAGTGGGAGGGAGTAGAGAATATTATGCAAAATAAGATAAATGAATAAAATAAATATGAAAAAAATTATAAATAATGAAACAATTGTTAAATTCTTTTTATAAAGAATCAGGAAGAGATAAAGAAGAATAAATAATTTTTTGCTGTTGCTTTTATTATTTTTCCTGAAGGCAGATTCATCCTCATCGTTCATATAAGGGTGATCCTAATCTGTAAATAGTAAAAGTTGGGAAGTAGAATTCTTCAGAAGATAACTTTTTTAAAATTAAATCTACTAAAACTTTTTTTAATAGGAACTATTTACTGATAAGTAAAAAATGTGACGATTTAGAATATTTAATTCAAATTCGAGACAAAGAATAAAAAATTTGGTACTGTCCGGGCTTATTCGGAACGTCTACTTACAAAAACCACAGAGCAATTAACATGGAATAGGAAATATTAATATTTGATAATGTCTTCAAAAGCTAAATAAAAAGAATACTTTTCGCGGTATCATCTCTAGAACAGATATTTCCTAAAAGAGAGAGAAAAAAAAATACCGAATAGAACAGGTTAAACGAATCATTCGAAATTACCCGCATGCACAGACAGACGAGATACGTTTTGTTAAGAACAGCTGCTAGAACGTTATTGATGGTAAATGACCAGACCTTGGGAAACGGCATTGGGATGAGAAATTCCCGCCGGTTTTCCCAAGAACATATTCGAATATTCTGTGTAGAAAACAAATAATCGCTTTGAAGGGAATTTGATTTAGTTTAAAAATTTAAACGGTGGTTTGTGGAGGAAATTGCTGTACAATTTGTTTTGATTATAGTAATTCGCGAAGAATGTAGAATATCTGGAATACTTTAGAATTTTTTTTGTGATAGTTAAAAATGTTCGTTGATTAGAAAAATATGCATTAAATTTTTTTTCTTTGAATTCTGAAACGCTTTCTGAACGTCAAAAATGCAATGGTGTGTTTTCTTGTAAATTATTTTATGTTTTCTGAAAACCTGGTGGTTTTCATGGTGAGACTAACACCACAGGCATGTAATGAAGATATGCCTTTACGTCATGTCTTTTTCGCGATGGATTCCGATATAAAATTGGAGAGGTTCATTAGATGTGCATTAGGTGAGCAGAAGTTGTCTCCGTTCAGTAGCTATCAATCAGTTGTGAAAAACATGGCTATCCAATTTTTATTATGAACCTTGGGAGATTATTAACATGAAATTATATCTTTTAGCCATTTTAATTTTCTGATGCTTGTAAAAAATATACGACGGTATTCAAAAGCATGAACTGTTATTAACTTCTTAATCGCATTGAAATATAAAGAAATATTACTTCATTAAAAAAAATGGCATTTTTTTGCAGGCGTTGGATTAATGCTAGAATTTAACCATGAGTACTTAAGCGCAGAATAGTGTTTTAATTTTTATTTTAATTCGCGAGTCCTTTTTTAGCTAAAAAAAACAACCATGTTTATGTTTTTCAAAAAGTTTTGTCACCTCCGTCAAAGGTAATTATACGCAGAAAAATGAAACGTCAAGTCATTAACTAACCATAACTAAAAAGGAGGAAACTAAATGAAGTCAATTAATACGTTATGTGCTTTAGGTACCTCTCGCCAATTTAATTTTGGAATTCATGGCTCATCTTACAAAAAAAAACGTGATGTCACAACAGCCATAGTAAGTTACGCTTATCATGTGACTGTGATTGGCCGAATGTTTTGACGTTTGCAAAACTTCCTCTATATATACGAGAAAAAAAGAGAAAGAAAAGATTACTAAATTTTTGAACTGACCGAAGAGTTGTAAAATTTTAATAATACCTGGACTACCTTTTTTATAACTTTTGACCAAATATCCGTAATGTCCGAATCTTACATACAAAATTTGAAAATATGTGAACTTTTAAATTTCAAACTTCAACAAGCGATTCAAATTCTCCTACACATTGTGACATCAAAATGTGAATACTAAATAAATTAATTCTTTACATCCTTCACATTGTGTTCTCAGGGAGCATTAAGAACCCGAAAAAAAACCCTATCGGTTTATACTTCAAATTCTCCCTCATCCTACTTATCTTAAATCCGAAAATCGTGTACTTAAACAAAAGCGTTTTTCTTTTTATGTCTCTGCCCATGGCCTACTGCCTGTGATGCTCTCAATCTTAAAGTTCCTTCTATTATTTATTCAGCTTTAGCATTCTGATGGAAATAACACCCAGGAACCTCTGTTTACATACACATGTGAATTGGAGAAATACATATCGGAAAAATCAAGATTTAGTACAATTCACACGCGATGCGAACTTCACATTTGCATAAAACGGCTGTATTTAGCGTACGTGACATGTTATCACGATTTTTCTTTTTGTGAAAGCGTAAAACTGTTTTTAAGCGTTCATAAGCTTCATGTGCCAGGTATTTAATCTACAATTGTGTTGCTGCATGTGGAATTTTTTACGAAACAATTTGAGAAATTTCGGAGATCTGCATGGGTCAATGCTTTGGTTTGTGATCTGGTCGGGCTGACAGGCTACTTTTTTGGTTCGGGTATAATTCAGACCAAGGCATGTTAGGAATAGATTTGACATGAATAAATATTTCAAAGAATAAATATTTTGACATACAATTAGCTTCTTACTACACTAATAATTGGTACTTAAGTATTCCCAATTTTTTCTGGTCAAATTAGAATAGTACTGTACTGCTTTACTTAATTACTTTCTTGTATACAAAATATAGAAAGTATTTTGTTGGCAGAAAATTCCACCCCGAGATTTTGATGAATCTCCCCGTTTTAGACGGAAAATAAGGTTATTCGGAATGATGTTTGTCTGTCTGTCTCTGAGCGTGATAACTCAAAAACCGTTCGAGTTAGACGTATGAAATTTAGAATATAGTCTTAAAACCGAAACTAAAGGTCCGCATCAAATTTTGGACGAAATACTTTAACACAGTGACGAATTCAGGGGAGGGGCATAGGGTTGCAGTGCCCCCCCCCCCCAGAGCTAAGCCAGAATTCTTAATTTTATTTAACTGTTCTTAATTTCCCTTTTTTGTTAAAAAATAATAAAAACCTGTCAACATTGCTTTCTGGCTTGACAGTCTCGAAAATGTTCCTACTTTTCTAGTCATTCCACTTGTACTTTTAGCGTTGACGCTATTGAAGACATTTTTTGGCTAGTTATTTCATTGTAATTTTTATTAAATTATCGAAAGTATTGTGTTGCTCTTTACGATTCTTATTGTCAGGTGAGTAAAGTTAAAGTGTTTTGGTTTACATAAGCCATGAGGTTTGACATTCGTCACAACGGATACAAAGCCCTTTATGATACCCCCCCCCCCCCCCACCGACTCAAATCCTGGATTCGCTACTGCTTTAACAAGAAGTCTGTTCGTTCGTCCGTCCGTGTGCGCATCAACATAATAACTCAAAAACGCAGAAAACATTCCACATGAAATGTGGAATATAATTTTATCAGCGGAAATTTTATCTACATTAAATTTGGAATCAACTCCTTCAAATTTTGTCTATCTGACGATATGCCTCATGTCTATGTGAAATCCATATAGAATGACTTAGCTAGACGATTAAAATCTGATATATCGTCTTGATGTTAAAATTGTAGTCTATTTCCAATTTTGGACTCAATCGCTTAAAGGCGAGACAAAAAATATTGCTTAAATTGAGATAATAAATCAGTGCTTGTTATTTATCGTAACTTTTTAAAATGAAGATTCACTTTAGTCATTCAGGTGAATGCAGTCATCCTCAAATGATACACAGCAAAAACGGCGTACCAATTTAATTTTGAAATCCATTACGCAAGTTCCAGGAGTTTAAAGAACTTGATGTCACAGCATACTATAAGACGACGTATAATTACGTGTTAGATGTTATACGCACTTGGGCTTTTCATGTTACTATGACGATACGTGATATTTTTATCGTATTCAGAAGGTACCTATATGTACCATTAGACATCTTTTGCAATGGAGTCAATTCATGCTCACTAGATTTAAGTCAAGTGCTCGATGCCACTTTAAGTTTGTGACAATTGCGCATTTGACAGGAGGAAAGAGGACGTGACATCATAGCACAGCATTAGACAGCCTGCAATTAGATGAATATAAACGCATAGTTGCGTTTACCATATGACTATGACGCCAAGAGAATTATCTTCATTAAAGTTATTTTACTCTCTATCCATCTTTTTATTTTTTAGTGTTAGTTTAGCTATATTAACGTCCCATTTTGTAGGAATATAGGGGTTAATATAGGACGGACTTCGTAATTTTGAACCGAGGTAAGCTGTTGAGGATTTAACATTCCCACTCCAAACTTCCACCCTGCACCTGCGGGAAAATGGTTCCCCCTAGACACAAGATTTAATGTGCACACACAGCAGATTATTTGTGGAATTGTATTTCTAACATAGAACCCCCTCATCTTCATGTTAAATTACCTTCAAGAGCCCTTGTATATTTTCAAAATGAGAGTCTAATAGAGGAAAAGGTGTAAATATGGGCCCCCTCTTTTGTTTTTGACTTAAAGTTACTTTCATTTTGAAAAATTCTGAATGTTTGACCTTCATTGACAACTATTACAAGTTTATTAAATGATAGGAGGCAAAACAATGATTAATACCAATTATTTCAATTCGAAAACGAAGATTTACAAAAAGCTTTTAAAAAAGCACCAAAAAAATGGGGTGCAAATATGGGCCCTCTCCAAAAGAGTCGCAAAATTAGTTTAAAATGTTTTAAAACAGGATAAACAATACAAAATAGTAGAGAATTTATTTATTACAGAAAAAAATTATTTACAGAAATCGCAAACATAACTGGCTGTTTCAGCCCCGGCACAATCTAAGTGTGCCAACATTTGGCACATAACACATTTAGCCCACACTTCCCCGCGAGTGTCTTCAGAGAACTTTCCATCGCAAAAGATGCAAGTTGCCTTCCTCGAGTCTGGTTTATCCCCATCGTTGATATCCAGGTTGATATCATCATCGCTGTCGACAAGGGAGGATCATAGTAGTCTGATGAGTTCGATGATGAATCGTATCGTTTCGTGGGTCGAATTTTCTTTTTTTGAAGGCCCTAGGTCTTCCCAGCCCTGCCCCCTGGTCGGTTTCTTACCCCGGGAACACTCAAGGACGTCTTCTTGGGAGCACTTTTCTCAAGAGACTTGGTCAACTGATCCTTGTATGGTGATCCAGTGATGAGGCTGGACCTTGTTGCTTTGCGTCACGAGTAGTGGTTCTCTTCTTAATGTTGGGGACAGGAGATATGTCGAACGGAGAAAGTGTATTTGAAGTTCCCGGGGAACATTTCGGTGTTTCAGCAGCCTCATCAATTGGCATTGAAAGGGTGTCCATATTTACACCAGCCAAACCTAAGAAAGATGGCCGCTATCACATGTAACCAAAACGCGTGTGTGACTAAAGGCGTGCTTCTAAAAGTAGCTTAGGATCTCTGCTTTCCGGATATCACTGTAAAATTATTTTAAACTAACCATAAGAACATGAAAAGAAAACGATTTCACATACCAGTCAAAAGTTTGCAGTCCAGAACAACACCAATTCGCTCAATAACTCACGCTGCATCCACACTATTTGAAAGAATGGTTCGAACTGTTCTCTGCTATCTTATACCAACAAGTAGCAACATCTACAGTCCTGGAGGCCAGTCTTTAGCACCTCCCATAGCCACTTTGGGAGGGGTGCCCATATTTACACCAGTTCCTCTAAACAGATTAATCGGTGCTATCTGCAGTAATTCTTTATATCAAACGACAAAAATCACCAATAAGCTTGTGTATCTGATCATCGAATTGTTTATCAAATAATGTTGTCCAGTTGACTCAATCAGTTCACTTTCTAACTATGTCATTTTCAGAAAGGTTAAAGAGCAGTCAATAACCTCAATGAAATATGTAATTATCTTTGATTGCATTGTATTCTGGTTGCTTGTAATTGGTTAACACATGTATCCCGAAATTATAAATAATGAGATGAATTATATCTTCCATTGCATCGATACTATAATCATCATTCTTTTATCCTACTGAAGCTTAAGATAGTTAATAACAATAAAGATGAAATCAGGAACAAGTTGCTTTGATAAGTTTCTTTTTCTAATGATGTTTTGTTTTCATTATTGCTGCTACTTTGTTCTATTTAAAGGCATGTGTTCCGAAAGAGCAGAAGAAAAATTCTACGTAAGAATGTGTTGTGTTCTTTTACATGCCTGTTTAAAAATTAGAATGCATCTTGGCAATACCACTCAGATACTTAATTAATAAATTTCTTGTATAGCATATTGATTCAAGTCAGAATTCCTTTAATTATTTCCGCACGGTTTCTACCAAATGGCAAACAAATTCGAATTGCATTTTTCCGGTTAATACAAGAGATGCTTTCTATTTTCGTCCCTAGATTTTCGTTTTTTCCCTTTCCAAACATGTTATGAAGCTAATCAACCGATTTAATGACCTATTTCATTACAAGTTTTCATAAAATTAAGAAAAAGGCAATTACACATAGTGAAAAGGTAAGCTTTTCCTCACAGAACGGAAATTGTTCTTAGCATGAATCGTGGCTTAAATCGATTATGTCTGGGTTTCTTTTCAGTTTCATTTCAGAATGAAACAAGCTAAAATTGTTTTCCTATTCGTTCTAAATACGGATTGCTAACTTGAAACTGGTTAGAGCTGAAAAATTACTTTTATATATAGAAAATTCGCAAGAAGATTTATTCGCGCGTCATTCTTCTATCGACTACATACGCTTAAATAACCTGTCGCTTATATTTTAAAGTAATTTTCACTCTGTCCACTCTTATGTAAGAGCTATGTATACTTTTTTAAAACTGTAATCATTGCCAATAAATTTCATTTTATTTTTTCATCCAAAACTTGTTATCCACTTCTCAGGAAGGCCGCTTTTCAGTTAGGAAACAAGGTTATTTTTGCCCTTGGTTTGATTTAGGTTTTATGTAAGCTTACATCATTTGTAGTGAATTCCAAAACACACGTCTTGTTCTAGGAAAGACTTTTTAGATATTTTTCTTTTACAAAACAGGATACTATTTAGATACGTCCCTTTTCGAAGTTACACGAGGGCTATTTTCAGATGGACCTCCCATAGGCAACCAAATAATTGAAGACAAAATTTGAAAATGTGCATTCTCATAAGAATAAAACAAAGGCAAGATGACATGCGTGATTCATGAACCAGCACTTCATACCATTGGGAGGATTTTTTACTCCAATGGATGTAATGTACATCAAACATAATAACATAATGGATCTTTGGAGGAATCGAGTCTTAAATCTGCGACCTTCAGTTTTCTCTGCTACCTCATTACGGCTCTTGGTTACTATTTAGAAGTAAGGTTATAGAGAGGGAGGTGAAGCGAATTTAAATTCTAAATCTTACTGAGAATTATCCAACTTTCTTAAGTTTTATGAGAGCTATCATTTTTTGAAATTGCAATTCTGTAATATAGCCTGTAAAGAAATGCCTTTCTGTTACTTAAATTAACACCATGAATAAATCATCTGCTTTGATAGTCTGATGTTTGATCATTGGCTATACCATAAACCGATTTTATTTTATATCGCAATTTCAGAATATGATTCTGCAATTATTATTAGAATTTAATGCATGTAGTTTCTAAAATTTGGATGATTAAATATGAGGGTTTTTTTTTGCAAAAAAAATAATCGCAAAAACAATAAACAAAAGAAAAACACAGAAATTCTCAGTTTCTGAAATTTAATATTTGAAGTATACAGCGATAACTGTGAAATGTTGTTAGATATAATGTTTAAATCAAGAAAGTCTTATCGATGATTATCTAAAAATGGATGTTCAGTTAAGGTGTTTATAATTTTGTAAGAATTTTAAATTCTTCTCGACTATTACAATTGCAATAGTTATTTCATTTAGAAATTATAAATTTATTTTTTGCTCGGATGGATTTTTATTTTGCTTCAGCTTATCTTTTGTGCTATAGCATAAAAAATCTATACGACTAAGATAACTATTACTCTCTCATTTCCAGAAGTTCCTAAAGAAATTAATATTTTTGGAACTCCGCCATGAACATGAAAAAAAATTATTGTTTTCTTCCTTGCATTGGATATTTGGCTCAATTTTACAAAGCATATATCTGAAGAAGTTAATAAGGCATGTAATGGAAAATAAATAGCAACCAAATTAATAATAATATTAAAATTAATTGATGTCTTTTTCTAACAGAAGCCATTTTGTTTTTGAAAGTAAATCTAAGTTGCAACAAACTTATATCCGATGTGACAGGTGGCATTGCCTTCAGCCAGGCATGCCTGCCCAAACTGTCATTTGACCCAAAGATAACACCTGCCTTGGTGAACTCCCTGTAAACAGAGAGAGTCTGCTCACCTCGCATCTGTGCTACAAGGCGTTGAAAAGCATCTTGTCACGACTTTCTGTGGTGTTTATGGCATGCCTTTTGTCGTCAGACAATGATACAGAAGCTAGCCGTGCCGCTCTATTTAGAAGCGCATGCAAATTAGGAAACGAATTTCAAAGCTGTAGTCACGTGCGTTCGCCTTTAGAGAGGCAGGCAGCCAAGACTTTTATCATGTATAACGAGGCTTGTCCATAATAGGCCAAGCGTTTTGTGACTCCTTCCGACTCGGGATAGAGTTAATTTTCGGCACAAAAGGTTCGCACACCTTCGCTGTTAACTAACAATGCACTTCCCTCATTAACTCCTGCTCGAAGTCTTTTGTTTAGTGTGAATAGAACTTTCTATCTTAAGCGAGTGTAAGGTAATAACATTCATCTAACGAACTTTTCCTGTTGGCGTCTTGTGCACTTTTTATGAAAGTGCGAATTGGTGTCTAAAAATAACGCATATATTATAACCTTCTGTTTGAAAATACAGTGCACGTATAAAAATAAATATTTAACCGTTTGAACTCTCTCAGTGTTATGCGTCCAAACCATACTTACCGGCAGTGTTCGAATCCTTTACAGCTACTTTGACCTCTATTATTTACGAAAAAAAACTATAATCTGATTTGAACGACTGATTTTTTAACATTTATTTATGATTTTCATTTATTTCCTTGCTTGTTATAAAGTTCTATTGGGACTGTTTGACACAGACAATTAAAATTTTTCGCTATGGATGGAATTTCCTAATATACATATTTCAAAGATGAGGGACATTTTATTGAATTTTGGCAAAAAAAAATGCTTAAAATATTATTATTTTTTCTATCATTTTTTAATAAAAATTTTCTAAAAAATAACTTGCAATAAGTCAAGTTCAAAGGATTAAGATAAACAAGCAAAAATATATATAAAAAAATAGAAAACAAATGTCACTGATGATAGTTGGATGTAGTTGTGTCAGAAATTGTCAATAGTTTTTATTAAACTTCGATAAAAACAGTGTAATATTGCAAAGAAATAACGTAATGAAGAACTTTCTAAGAATAACAAATAATTAGTTATAGTAATTATAATGTGTTTAAAAATTTGATGCAACTGAAGAATGGTGAAAAAGCAAATTCAATCATTGGGGAAAACTATAATATAATTGTATCTTTGAAAAGCCAGGGTCAATTTCAACTGAAATTTATTCAAGGAAATTAAATTATTAACTGATTTTGTAAATGCATATTGCAAGATTATTCGATTCAAACTCTAAAAGTATAGTATAAATTCGTACAAAAGTAAATCCGAAAAGTATACATATTTATAAAAAGAAGTAGTAGTCAAAATAGACTTGAAAGTTATGCATTAATATGGACTGAAAAAAATACATTGCATGCAGTTTGCTTTAAAATTAAATTAAATCACTGTTTTTATCCTTTTGATTAAAAAGTTCATGTAACTGCATCAAATTTTGAAACTGATTGCTAAATCTGGTCATAGAAAAAAAAAAGATTTCCATATACTGATTTATGAAAAATTCCATTTATACTATCTATTTGTTCTAGGAAAAATGTTGCCTACAATAACGGAATAATTTAGATTTTTATGTTTTAAAATATTTTGTTAAGATATTTTTATTTTCTTGAATGCTATGTTAAAGGGTTGCTTAAACTTGAATGCTATGTTTTGAGGTTTTCATATTGAACTGAATAAGCTACCTTCTTTAAAGGAAAAAAAGGAACCTTTGTCATAATTTCGCTGGCGTTAAGTTTGCAAAGCGATACATGGAGTTGAATCAGTCAGCAACCACAAAAGACTTGAACGCAATCATATTGCGGAAATATTCTGATCACAAAGTTATGTTTCGAATCACATAATTAATGGACAAAAATTGAGGGAACATGCATGAGTGCTTTTATATTTACAGGTGTTTTCATTTGATGGAATAATCCTGAAATGACCAATTATTTAATATTTCAATTATTTAAAGGATTTGAGCCTTATACACATGTGATTTAAAAAATGAAAGAAATATTAAACTAATAAATAGATTATATTAAAAATGAGAATTACGTGAAGTATTAGTTGATTATCAAAAACAGGAGAGTTTTCTGAAATAACAGAATTAGAAACCGAAAGAAAAATTCTTTAGCTATAATGAAAAATCAAGAAAAAAGATTGAGTCTGTGCGTTAAATCCTTTACCACTTCCCTTTAAAAGGAAGATTTTCATTTTGTTCTAATGCATGATATTATTGGATTTTACCGTTTTAATCTTTATCTTTTCACACATAATTTAATTTTACATTTAGCAGTTTCCCTTTCTCAACAAATGAAGCAGAACAGCTAAAATGACTTCGCACAATAACCAGTTTCAATTTCTCATGGTTCTTGAACCAAACATATTTCTCGCGACTAATGAGAGGAAATAGAAAACGATATCACCAAGAAGCGGAAGGAATTAAAAGCTATGCCAAACTGAAAACATTTTTATCACCAGTTGTTCTGCCTTTTTTTAAATTTTGAAAAGAGCTGATCTAAGATTTTTCTTCTTTTTGTTCCAGGCTTCTGAATACATGGAATTTTAAATTAAATAAATTAAATTAAATTAAAACATCTTTATTTGTTTACTATAGGGTTCTTTTAAAGATATTTTACTCAAGTAATAAGTTTAATTTCAATTGCCAGAAAGGCAACTTTCAAGGATGTCTGAAGGAAGTTCGAGAGCATTAATTAGTGAGTAATTTAATACATTTATTCATTTTGCAAACGTTAATTATCAAATTCATGCTGTAGTGATATGCAGTTTGTGTATCAGTTAGCATTGTTAATTAATTATAGATGCAATTTGATTTAAAGATCGAAAATATATAATTAATGTCAGAAGGGAACTCACGTAGGCGTTTCAAAACAACACTTGCGTTGATTTCATAGAAGTGAATTTTTGAAGGGGAAAAAAAACATAAAAAATTGATGAATTTTTTTCCTGCAATCATTTACTTCTTTCGTATTTTAAATTCTTTTCAAAGCGAAAAAAAGCAGCAAAATGTGTTTGAAACTTGATTAATATTTATAATAAAGCATAAGAATAAAAGTTGTCAATAAACAACAGTAAAGAAATCGTATAACGCAATGGTCTATTATAAATGCATAAGCGCAATCTTGTATGTCCGTAGAACGTAAATAAATAATAATAAAAGTGAGTATTTGCAATTACCTTTAAGAAATTGAGATTAAATTTAACCAAAAGTTTGGTAAAATACGTAAGTTCTTTAGAAATTTATTTCTTTGATTTTTTTGTGCAATTTTTGTTTTAATGATGCACTACTTTTCTATGTCTTCTTGGCAGGAATGGCTCTAGAGTTTGTCCGACGGCTGGGGGGGGAGGGGGGAGGAACGGTCTCCCCGACAGGGGGAACGACCTTCTGTATGGGGGACGAGTGTAATGAAATTGGTCTCAAATTTTCGCCAGATTATTATTTATCAACTAGAGTTGAACACCCCGTACAAAAATTTTCCCCAACGGGATATAAATTTTTCCCCGATGAGGGGGACACAACTTCCCCGACGGGTGGACCCTGGCCTCCCCGGTCCCCCTCTGGCGCCACCCTTGCTTCTTGGGTAATGCAATGATATTAATTTTAAGATTTATTTCTTGATTGTTTAGATTTATTTCTATTTTGAGAAAATGCTTAGGTATTTTTAATATATTTTAGGCCTAATAATTTTAGCTAATGAAAAATAGTGAATTTTCAATCTATAAGCCTAAAATCTCGATAAATGTAGTTTTTACAATTACTGAACTCACCTCCCCAAATGATTTAATTGAAATTACGTATAACAGTTGAATTATGTTATTATGCTTTGTAAATGAAAAAAAGTACTCTGTTATACTCTTTCTGTGCCAAAATAAGTTATCACGCCAAAGGATCATAAAAATGAACGGATCATCAAAATATACGTGTACAGCAGTCTGATAGCGATACAAATTTAATTATTGAATGACAGCCATGGTAGAGTAGATTCTATCGTGCCACTAAATGCTTCACGAATGCTCACAAGCGTGAACATTTTCCATTTCAAATTTGATTTTTCGTTTTGTTCGTGAATTCCTCTTACAACAGAAACAATTTTTCTTCGATTGCCGACATTTTTCTTTCACTAGGTAATGATTTTTTTATATACCTAACCTCTGAAGCTGAAAAAGAGATGACAGAATAGAATTTTCAACCACATGTTGACAAACCAAAACACCTGCATAATTCCTCACATCCGGCACCCGCCACAATAACTCGGATTCGTGACATACCCCAATTTTCACACCCCAGCGACAACATCACCTGTCGCTGCTTCTGCTAACCCTCATCCTCTCGAGCACCACAATCAAGAAAGAATAACTTTTCTTTTTACGACTCTAAAGTAACGGAGACATCCTTTGTGGATGGAATTCGCAGAGGCACGCGCAGCAGCTTAGTGCACTGAAACAGAAAGTAAAACAGTAAAATACCTCCTCCGAAAAGAAAGAAGCTAACGAATAAAAGTGGCCTCTAGGGTCTGTTCTCACTTTTCCTGATTCCTCCACGACTTGGCACTCAGGGTCAGCCAGTTCCAGCAAGTGGGTCACCTTCCTGATAGATCAGTTTTCTTGATGCGCCACTTTCTATTCCTGCTTCATAGCGGCCTCAACCTGTTCAATTTGCATTCCCGCGGTCGGTAATTGCTTGACAAGGCGCATCGAGAAATGGAAGAGTTTTTATGGTCCGGCGTGTGTTTTCGGACGTCAGATCTTGTCTCATCTCAGCCAGAGATGAAAGGTTAGACAAAGAGTGTGCAATCATTCCTTTTTGAGGGGAAATCATCTTTTCATTGTTGCAAAGTTTGCCAGAAATATGCTGATCATTTGAGAATGCGCAAATTAGATACCCTCGGGGAAAAAAGAGTGAATGGTGTATTTATAAACTTTGAATTACATTATTATATGCAAATGGCTAATACTTAATTATTCCATTGATAAGCAATGAATAGAATTTTCTTCTTGACTGATTATAACTATCATGTTGTTGGCATATGTTTGAGATGTTAGATTTTTCTGATATAAGGAAATGAACGATTTTAACTTTGATTCAGTTATGGTATGGGCAACACATTTTGAAATACGGCATATTATTAATTTATATAATATATTTATACGGCTATAATATATAATACGGCTTGCAATTTATCCTAAAGGTGACAGAAACCAGTTTAAGACACTAGGCCTTTATGATGATCCTTTTTCTTCGAGGGAGAACTTTAATTGTTGCAACGTTTGGCAGAAATATGATGATAGTTTGGGATTGCGCAAATTCGATACGCTCGAGGAAAAATAAAGTGAATGGTGTTTTTATAAACTTTGAATTACATTATTATATGCAAATGGCTAATACTTAATTATTCCATTGATAAGCAATGAATAGAATTTTCTTTTTGACTGATTATAACTATCATGTTGTTGGCATATGTTTGAGATGTTAGATTTTTCTGAGATAAGGAAATAAGCGATTTTAACTTTGAATCAGTTATTTTATGGGGAACACATTTTGAGGTATTGTTGTTTTTGTAAAAGGTTACTGACATACAGTTTGAGATGCGAGATTCTTTCAATTCAATCACTTTATTTTCGATGAATTCATGAAACGAGAAACGCATTTTAAGATACAGCTGTTTTTGCAAAGATTATAGAAAAATATGTTACACATGATGCACGATTATTTTGCGAAAAATTGAAGACCAAGCGCTCTGAAAGAGTGACGCAAGACAATTGTTTAAAAAAGTAGAATAACTTTTAAATGCATTACGCAATCTCAAGAAATAGATATGCGTTAACGTAGATAACCAGGTAAAATTTAATCTTTTATGATCCAGATTAATTTTTTAAAAAGAAAAATGTCTCATGTTATGATAATGTAGAGTAATTTGTATTAACGCAGGTAAATACTGAATTGATTGAGTGTGAAATTTCAAACTTTATTGTAAACTATAGAGGAAGTATTTTAATCGTCTAAAAATTTAACTCTATATTTTGACGAATCTCCATGTTTTAGACCTCCCTAAGTTCAAAAAATCATTTTTGGAATTATGTCTGTCTATCTGTGAACACGATAACTCACAGGTGGAACGAACTAGATGGTAGAAATTTGGCATGCGGTCTTGATACCAAAATTGTGGACTATTATCAAAATTTGGATGAAATCAGTTTGTGGTAAGTCTGCCTGTCTGGCGACCCATCTGCATGTGAACACGATAATTCCTAAACAAAAAAGGCTAGATGGGTGAAATTTGAATTTTATCATCAGAGTTGCAAATCTATATCAAAATGTGGCCAAATCCGTGGTTCTACTGTCTGACGGACTGTGAACGCGGTAATTCATAAATGCAAGAAGTTAGATAAATGAAATTTGATATGTGCCCTTGACGCAAAATTTGTTGTTTTGTTTTAAATTTTGGACCTAACTGGTAAGAGAGAAGAGGTGATACCTTTCCAAACGGCTTACTCAATTCTCTTCTCTACACGACAAAGCTAGAAACAAAACTCGTGTTTAACCTTCAACTTACTGTTCAGCAACGGATTCCGAGACTATCACTTTTAGACGATTTCACACCGGAAAGGGGTGTCAGGCAATGAGTCATATGAGCGCATTTCCGGAGTTCTTGGTTAGATCACGCTCAGTAAAATGTAAACATCACCCTTCCATTCTTCACCTTCCCCCTATTTTGATGGAAATAACTCCGCCAGGCGCAT
>BGPR01001284.1:68632-126657 GCA_013235015.1 Araneus ventricosus | reverse complement strand
TCTTTTTACGTTTTTCATGTTCAGTTCAAAACCAGATAGCTCGTATTTATACGTATATTTTCTTAAAAAATCACGGATTAAGTATTCTTAAGATTTTAGAGATATAATTAAATACAAAAAAGATCGATTCATTTACTTTAAAAGCTAAGTTTTCTAACCTGACAGCTAAAAGTTCAAAGTAATTGGGCGCTCAGAGGGTTAATTCGAACAGCGGTCAGATAACGAGGACGACACCTGAGCTGAAACCTCCCTTCCAAACTTCCGCACCACACCAGAGGGCGGCCGTTTGACGTACGCCAGAGGCGAAATTTTGAGAGAAAAAACTAAACGCATTTCTTATAGTAACTTTAAAAGTATTCGATTGACATGAATGCATATTTGCAAATAAGGAAAATTTAAAGTAATATTATAACAACATGAATTATAATTGCAATAAAACAAGGAAAAAAAGAGAAAAGACACAGAAATTCGTCGTGAATGGTTTTAAGTGAATTGAATAATGAGGTTGCATTTCATGGAAAATTTCCTGTGTTTCTGCAATTTCCAAATTAAGGCATAATTTCAATTTCCTCTTCAAATTATTGGATCCCTAAATTTAAATTTAATGAAATATGTATCGGGGAACGATTGCTTATATAAATAAAAAGATTCTAGAATACCGCGAACACGAACTGAACACGTGAGACAGTGCGAACTCTTGCTAACACAGGATGCCTTCACGTAAATCAATTTAATAACAACAGTCTTTAATAACACACTTTCATTAGTGAAAAAAATTTTGTTTTAAATTTTTATTTAGTTCAGTTATATTAACATCTCCTTTTTGAAGCAACACGAGGGCTATTTTGGGACGGACCTCGTAATTTTGAACCACTGTCAGATAACGAGGACGACACCTGAGCTGGCACCACCTCTCCAAACTTCCGTATCACACCAAGGGGAGAGCGTTTGGCTACTGCGTATCTTTTCGTATCACTACGCATCATTTATGGCCCTATACACGGCGGAGCTTCAGTTGAATCGGGTTTCGAGCTTGGAACCCTCTTTCCCCGAAGTGGTGCATTCACCACTAGGCCACCGCGGCCCTGTAATGGTTTTATTATAAATGTTATGTAATCTTGAAATTTCAAATTCACTACCAGGTGGCGCTTCTCGTACCTAATCAAAACTAATTAAAATTAAGTGATTAAATGATAATTAAGCTCTGAAAATATTAAAATAGTGTGTTGTCATCTAGAATGCATCAGTGTAGAAAATTACAAAACTCTCGTACATCAGGATGTGAGTAAAAATTCTATTGCAAAATTCCACCTTTACAAACATGAAACAAGTCGAGTTCAATAAAAGTGTATAAAAATAGCGCGTTTTGTTGGATTATAATAAATTGCTATGCGGGATTGGCTACTTCGTTTCTGAATTTTGAAAGATCTATAAACAAATAAAATCACAATTATCAACATAATATCCTTTAATAATTTTATAAGTAAAATTATGGTAGTTTTATTTTAGTTTTCAATTTTAATTCAAAGTCATTGCATGAATTGTGCGCAAAGAATCACATGTGGATCACGAGTTGTAGCCTGTCGACTCCCGGATATCAAAATGATTCTACTTATTCAGCAATAAAGCGGTTAAATGTTTAAAATATTTACTTTCTTGTGTACATTATTCTATACGGCCTATATTATTTTCGTAGGTGTTGGAGAAGCTGCATATAATATCAACGACATTTAGAAATCGAATTATCAGATTAATATGCTGCATGGCACATATTGGGTTGTCCTTTGCCGATAACCAAGTGTTATATATTATATAGAGTTCATACTAAGAATCAATTTTATCATTTTCCCATTAAAAGCTTCAGTGAAAAGAATCTTCAAATAATTTGCAGATATCACATGATGCGTATCATTTTAACTCACAATGATTTTAGCGATATTTCCTTACTTAGGCCTGCTGAACGTGGTTTTACTTGAAATAATACAGCTAAAAAGTCGCTTTATGATACAAAAGTGATAATTTTATTTCAGAATTAGAGTTCAAAGGCAAAATCTATATTGTTCATATATAATAGAATTCATTTATATTACATTAAGTGAACTGAAGATTGTAATCATGCATGGGTTTTGACACAGTTCGCTAATTGCATTTCGTTATGAAGTTATTTATGATCAAAAACTGCTAGAGTCTTGATTATTTCCCGAAAAGGATTTAATATACATTGAAATTTTATTGCACTCACTTTTTCAGCAATAAATTCTGATGTTTTTTTTTCATCAATAAAAAACTGCCAAAACATTTGCAGATTTCTGCGTTACAGTCAACGATTTTCTTTCTTAAATCTTCAAACGTCACAACGAATCAAATACACTGCATTTGATGGAATCTCTATGGAATAATCTGTCACTGTTAGCCTTTAATTAACCAGAATCAACCTAAATTTTAAGGAGAAATATTTTGTTTGAAAACAAAACACAACAAAAAACATTTCTACAAAATGATTTCATACTTAACGGTGATTTTCATACAGATATAATATTATTTTCATACGTTTTCTCGTTTACATAGGATATTATAACAATATGCTTAAAAAGAATCGAACTTTATTCAGCAGTTTCACCTTTGAAAAAAATTCTTTTTTTAAACTTCGGGAAGGATGCTTACAAGTACATTCCATGAAGTTTGAGGCGGAAAAGGGAAAAAAGATTACACAACTTTACCTTACAGAGGGTTCCGCAAAAGCTACATCATCGTCTTTTGGTCTTCAACAAATATCTAAGTCAGCAATGAAAAGCTTATTAAGAATGATCTGGACAAAACACTGGCAAGATTGTACTTTTGAACTCAATGTTTATTAAGAGAAAATTGATTGATTGATTCAAAAATTGATTTCAAAATTAAGTATTTGCTTTAAATCAGCGACTATGAATCAACGACTTTCAAATGAGGTATCTATCGCAATTTTTTTTCATCACAAATATATAACTGATTCATTTTTGTTTCCACAAGAAAATTATTTTGGGGTCAGTTTGGACCGGCCAATATATAAGAAGAAAATAATTGAAGCAGTTATTCAGTCTGGAATCAACCACAATTTTATGGATTTTGAGTTCATTATTGCAAACTGTACCTAAGTATGTGCAGATTGCTATGAAAAATTGAACTTATTCCAATCCATTGGGCAATAGACTAGTTATCATGTAGCACTTAATTTCGGAAAAATGCAGCATTAAAATTTATTCAGTAATGTTTTAAGAAAATTCACTAAACATTACTGAACAAATTACCCATATCACATGTATTTTGAAGATGGTTTCCTCTTACATGTCTAAGCCTAATTATAGGGCAGAAATTGTCTGAAAGATGAGATCTGTCCAGGGCTCTGTAATACTCTAGAAATATACTAAAAAAATTAAGCTTAGTGAGTGTTTATCATGTTATTATATCGGCACTTGAAATAACCGCTTAGTAATGACACCCTAAGTTCCTTTTTCCAAATAATAGAGGTATTAACTCTGTTTCAATATTTCACGTTATTGACATTGAAAGCGATGCAATACTTTGATTTCGATGCTTGTTAAAGAAGTAGAGCAGAACTTAAGATTCATAGCTTCAAGCAACCACCTGTGATTACCGTTGTGGATCCTTGCCATTAAGTGACAGTGAACTATCTACAGTTTCTCGAAAAGGATGTGCAGAAAGGAAAGTTCCTATGACAAATGATGGAAAGATGTTCTAGATGTAAATTTGGCTTGTTTGTATGCATATGGTGTTTCAAAATAGCCAGGATAATGTGAGAAATCTTCCTGTGTGGAATTAGAGTTTTTGTAGATTTGTTGATATAGTATGGAATGGAATGACGAAATTGTTTGGGACTGCTTTTAATTTGAATAAATTTTGCTGGAATGCAATGAAAAATTAAAATGAAAGAATTCAAATTTATTATTTTACTGTCAGTAAATTCGTGGATGTGGAATTTTAATGTAATAGCTAAATTATTTTTCGGAGTTTTAAAAATAGATACTCTCGAAATAGAGCAATTTGAAAAAGTAAAATCGTGCTTACGAAAACTGCCGTGAAATGATTACACATATAAGTATTTTTTTTCTAAGATATGCATATTGACTTGAATAAAATTCGAAATGTAAGTTTTCTGCAATGTGGCATTAGAACCCTTGAAGGTTTTAAAATTGTTTAAGCTCATTTTGTGAAAATTTGATTTACAGAAATCTATTTGAAATAAAACTTACACACTAGCTCTACTAATAATGAAGGAGAATGTATGTGTATGTGTGTGTTGGTGCTCTATAGGACAGACTGCTGGACTTAGATCTACGAAATTTGGCACGAAAATTCTCTGGAAGGTGGGAATGTGCACCTCGGAGACATTTTTTTGAAATTTTAATTAGAATTTTAATTAATTAAAAAATAAGCGAAATTTTGGTGTTTTTCCTTCATCACTTCCGAAAATATTACAGCACAAAAACTATTTACTAAAAATTATTCATTACTCCATCTGAAAGATCAAACAATCACCTTTTCAATGATGTCAATTTAATTTCCGTAAAATTTTTCTCTAATTCTAATAACCTTTTAAAAGATTTTTTGGCATAATTTACAACAATCTTTTTCATTTTTGCAAAAGAATTTAAAACCGTTTTCATTGTTTTAACAAATATTTAATTGCGTGTTTCTCTTACAGTGTTTAAAGCTTAGAAAATATCTGTGAATGAAGTCCTCAAGATGGTGATTAAATATCTATAGCGATTTTAATTTTAAAAAATCTGTAAATGAAGTCCTCAAGATGGTGATTAAATGTCTATAGCAATTTGAACTTCGAAACAATTTTGTTAAGCCAACCATGAATATAAAATTATGCATAAGAGATTTAGTTGAAATTATATTTTCGGTGATCTAGCTGGTCGCCGAAGGTGGTTATTAACTATAATAAATAAACTAAACAGATAAAAGTTAAGTCTCATTTTTTACGTTTATTTGCAGTTTTCAGTTATTTTTTCATTTTTAAGCACCTTCATTTTTAAGTGAAAATTAAGTAAACTAATTAATTAAACTTGGAATTAATATCAAACCTAAAATCCGAAGAGCTGAAATTAATATCGAACTTGAAATTAAGTAACTGAAAAAAAAACCCCAAAACACTTACGATATATCGAGATTAAGTATAATAATCAGATTTTGCATGTTAAAACAGTCCGTGTTAATAGTCAAATTGTGCATAGAAAAACAATTTTATTTTTTATATCATATCTTCCCATTTATAATCTGTCGAGGTTTGCATTCTGTAACATATGTTTTTCTGTTAAAAGATTTTTTTAAAAAATCTGTTAAAATTGAATGCTAACAATAACTTTGTGTACGCAATTTTACACGGTGTACACAAATGAAGTCAAACATTTCAAAAATTAATGAAAAAAAACTAAAAATATTGGAACTACGAATTTTTAAAAAATGAGAGCTTGTCTCAAAAAGTTTTTTCAGTTCGGTAACATGCCATTTCGGTGGTCTAGGGGGTCGTAAATTACTGGAAATTAAAAATTTGTTTAGAGCCATTATCTGAGAAAATATTAAAACTGGAAGAAAAATAAAAGCATGTATTTGTAGGAATTTTACGTTCTTTAATTTGTTAATTCACATGTAGTGTGAAAACTGAAGAGTTTTCGTGATATTCAAGAAAACCAGAAAACACGCTTCGGCTTTTGCTGATCGTTAGCCATTGAGCACGTAATTTTCTCGCTGTAACAAAGTTAGAACGGCGTAACGCCGCGTTACCTATCTGAAAAAAAACTTTTTGAGATGCGCTCTTATTTAAAAAGAAAACCGTAGTTCCAACATTTTTAGTTTTTTTAAAACTAATTTTTGAAATGTGTCACTTCATTTGTTTACACCCTGTATTTTAAATTAAATGTAAAGGAAAATTAAATAATAATTCTTTTTAAAGTAGTGACTTAACGTAATAATAAAAGCTTGGTTTCGATAAGATTTGGTAATGCTCGAATGTTTTGTGTTTTTTGTAATTCATTTGTCTATTTCGGTTAAAAGTTCGAATGCACAAACTGAATGAAGCAGGTCACCAGCTTGCTTTGAAACCTGTTGCGCGGAACTTCTAAAAGCATGTTATTAGTAGTTTAATATCCAGCTTTGAATTTTTATAAAACTTCAGATGAGAATTTCATTTCATTAAAATTATTTATTGTTGTTTAAGCTTAAGTCATTTCCAGTTTATGACAACATCATTATATTTATGGATATATTATATATTGTACGATTTATTGCGAGCATCAGTGGTTTTACTTTCTATGCACTCTTCAGTTTTGTTTTTACAAAATCCAGATAACTTTAAAATGAAATAGATTTCTTTTACTTTTAAACTGATGCATTTATCACGTTTCTTAAATCTCAAGTGTGTTAAATTTTGTAAAAAAGTGAAAATTAAACTCAATAATAGTTATGAATTTCAGTTTTACGTTGAAGAATGACTTTTACTGCATAAATTAATGCAAAGTTGTGTTACATTAATACATGAAACCTAGTAACTGGTACCGACCACTGCCCTGAGATATGATTTAGTGTAAAACTTCAAAATGGAGCATTACTCTTATCCATAAACATCATTCTACAATGATAGAACAAAGTGAAAAACTAAAACAGGATGGAGAGACGACTGGCTTTGCACTTTTTCAAGAGTCACACAACGCAGAAATTCAAATCTTTTTTCGCATTTTTACTTTCATTTAGTTTAATTTCTCTTGCTAATTTTAGTATTTGAAAAAAATTCTGCAATGATATGATTTTATGCATCGTATTCAATCTGTAAATTTTTTTTCAAACTGGATTATTTAAATAGCACACTTAGTTGCTTAGGCAAAGAGAAACTTAGATATAATTTATGGCGTTATTACCGTAATATCGAATTTCAGGTATATCAAATGAAATAGATATGTTTTTTTGCCTGATTGCAAAATGATAAATATATTTTCTAGCAAACTCATGCATTACGTATTGTGCTCCCAAACTATTGTATGCATATTTCTTAGAAAAAATATCGTGTGGCTCAGGAATAAGAAAAAAACGTTAGCTACGTTATCAACACAACGACAAAACAAGTAAGCAAACGAATGAAGAAAACATTAACGTATTTCTTTTTATCTGTTGATGTTGATTTCAGAAAACTAAAAGCATCCAAGAACATTAACGACTTCGTTTCAGCCAGTTAATGATCTGTGCAACAACTATCGTCAATATAAATAAACATTCTTTATTAATCATAAGTTTCAATTTTCAATTCTTAACTATCGGCATCAATATTTAGCACCAAATTTTACGAAATTCTGTGATGCAAATATTGTTAGGCGAAATTTCTAGTTTGTTTTTTCAATAGCCATCCTTTCCTTAATACCTACCTACTTTATTAAGTTATGTGCGTTGAGATAAGCATCGTACATAAATCAGTACTTAAAAATAAAGAGTGAAATTTCTAGAAATGGGTTAAAGACGACATGCAGGCGGAAAAAGGCCTGTTTCTGTCTATGAAAACTATAACCGTTTATCACGCCAATGATGCTTAACTGTAACTGTGGGTGCATGATCGTCTGTTCTTGTTCAAAACTATTCTTGAAGTGCATTCGTCTAGAATTGTTTATGTAATGGAATCTACTTTAAGCTATATGGATAAGCATTGCGCATTAGGGAAGAATTTGTTTCCATGTTCATCGAATTTGTGTTCGTGAGTTTGTGTTAGTAAGATGTTATTGTAAAATAAATTTTGTGTTACGTGAAATGATGCTAGCTTTTTTTCAGTTGATCCAAGCATTACTTTTTTCCCCTCACTTTTACATTATTTTCTGATAATGTGAAATATTTTAATCCTTGAAACAGAGCTACAACATAAGCATGCGTTTGTTATGGAGTGTTAAATGTGACGTGATCATTAATGATCAAAACTCAGTGACGAGAATGTGGACTGTATGAACTTCATTTTCACTAAACAAAAAACCTCCGTAAACGGCGTGAACTCGTGTCTCAAACGTCCCTCACATAGCATACTGGAATGAGATTCGCACTGATACTTTCAAAGCATTACTTGAGCATAAAACAGGCACTGAGTCGATAGAGGGTGCTGCAAATATTAGGAGGTGTAGTCCATCTCAGAATTAAATGAAAACAATTCACGTGACGTCATAATCACATGATAAACGTAATTGTGATCTAACGTGCAATCGCACGTTGTTTAACGCACCATTGTGAACGTTACGCCCTTTATCTTTTCCTGCAAAGTGCGCTATGATTTCAAAAATTAAATATTTTTGCAGCGCAATGGCGAATCCAGGATTCGGGGGTCGGGGGGGGGGCGGAGGTCATAATTTTGTATCGTAGTGACGAATGTCAAACCTCATGGCTTATATAAACCAAAACACTTTAACCTTACAGGCTTTCCTCTCCTGACAATAAGAATAATAAAGAACACTACATTAATTTCGATAATTTAATAAAAAATGCAATGAAATAGCTAGCCAAAAAAAGGTTTCGACCACGCCAACGCTACAAGTGCGAGTGGAATGACTAGAAAAGTAGGAAAATTTTCGAGCCTGTCAAGTCAGAAAGCACTGTTGTGACGATTTTATTACTATTCTTTTAATATGGAAACTAAGATCAAGCAGTTGTAGTGATTTTAAATTAAATCAAGAATTTTGGTTGAGCTCTGGGGGGGGGGGCGCTGCAGCCGGATAGCCCCTCCCCTGGATTCGCCACTGGTGCAGCGTATTTAACTTTCAATACGTGAGGCTGAACTGACTCCGTTATTGATACCACAGTATCAGGGCTGGCGATTGGGTGGCAAAAGTAGAAGGGGGGAGGCAAAACATGTACAGACACCTAAAAGTATAGGGAACCTGGGAATGTAGGGGGTAGGCAACAAAATTTAAATATTTAATTACAAAATTATCTAGCTTTACCGGACACTACTACTTTTCTTATAATTCCTAGTTTAGGCAGCAAAAATGAAATAAAAATTTAATTTTTTTCCCGCAATATCCGTATGTGTGTGGAAGGGGGGGGGACGCACTGCCCTTCCGTTTCCCTCCCGACTCGCCGCCACTGCACAGTATGTTAAGTAGGAGAAAAAGCAAAATTAACCCATTAACGCCCAGCGCCCTATTTATGGGACAGCAACATTTCACTTCAGTGGCTGAACCGAATGCATTCCATTGTTTCTCTTTGTTTTGTCTGACAAGAAAGTATGTATTCACAAACCCCTAAACAATTTTCAACAGGCATAGACCACCACTTAGCCAGAGTTATTTTCAAGTCAGAATGTCGTCATTTCGAATTTTTTTTATTTTTCCCCTTGATTTTTTTTGAGGTAATGCAAGGATTTAGAAAGTAATTTTTATTTTTTGATGTGTTACTATATTTTAAAAATCTTTAATATTTATGTAAAAAAAGTTAAAAAATTTTTTTTGCCGATTTTTTATTTTTTTCCCCAAAAAATAACGAAAAAACAGGAAACCAAAAAATTCTTTTCACGAATTTAATTTTACTTCGCAGTTAATTTAATCTTCGTGTTTTCAACAAAATTTAATAGAAATTTATTTAAATCCATGCTTTAAATTAATTTGGGCGTTAATGTGTTAAGAAGAAAAGAGTGCATTACTTTTAGTAAAGACAAAAAGTAACAGAGTAATAGAAAAGAGTATCGATGACGCTTTCGGAGACGAATTGGAACAGTGATGATTTGTCAACCCAATAAAACAAAGAATCCGTGCGCTCTGATTAACGTGCGGACTGTTCCACTATAAAGTGTCAGCCATACTGTAAATAGCCTCCTAAATCGGTTTTATTATCAATATCCACAACAAGAATAAAATTATCCTTTTTGTTATTCTAATTTTGCTTCCTTGAACAATAATATTCCAAGTTAAAATGCCGAATTGAAATTCACGTTTGATTGCAAATGCTTCTTGTTTAACTGTAATTACTGAAAATTATATTACAACTCTGGACTACAAGTTTATGAAAAATTCAAATATTGCGTTCACCATTAAATAACGTGCCCGTGTGTTTCCTGTCAGTTGGAAAATCCGTTACCTTATACACTCTCTGATAAAACACGTAGAAACTGATACGTTACCTTACAAATTTTTGCGGAGGTGAATTAGTACATTTCATGCAAATAATTAGATTTAAAAGAAAATCTGTCGATAATAATACAGGGGATATAGATCCATTTCGTAGGAAAGAGTAAAATAAAAAGCTCCCCTCCCCACTTCCAGAAACTGAGCTTAGTGACTTTTTGAGCTTGTGACTATGGAATTTTTAAGAACAGGTTTCTTTTGTGTATGTTTGCTGATATAGATTTTGATGAAATATCCTCTGAAGTTTCAGTTGTAATACTATTTTTTAACAGTGATTATATTAAGCAACGACAATGGCCACAGTTCCAATAACAGCGGCTCATGACGTTTCCCAAACATAATAAGATTCAACAGGGAAAGAGAGAAGAAATCTACAAATCTGGAAGTCGAAGAGTTCCTGAAAACGTGCATTAATTAAAAGACCATGCAGTCTGCTTTTATCTCCCTTTTCTCTGCATATGCTGCATTCCACCATAGCATGGATAAAAGAAGGCGTTAACTCATCAAACAAACTTAAAACTAAAGCTGTTTTAGGTTCCTTTTTGGGATCGTATATTACTTCGCAGAAATCGCCTAGCTTTCTAATTAAAACTGCGGTTGGCCTTGTGGCAGAGCCTCCTCTTCGGGCAGGAAGATAGCGGTTTCGGGACTAGATTCCACCAAAGGATGAAATCTAGTCTCCTTCGCACAGTTTAATCTGTAGACTCTGTGAAAGTTCAGTTTTCCTTTTCACAGATTCCGCTGGTCTGGTGCTCGCCCAATTCGCCATTGGTCAAATCCATCGACGTTGGCGACTCAAACATGCCCTCCTCCCCATAATCGGATTGCGGTTCAAAATTTTGAGATCTGTTTCTTTAAATGTCGCCGTATTTTAATCTAACTCAACTTAAACCTGAATAAAATTGATAAAAACGGAAAACCTTAGTATGAGATTACTGTTTCTTTTCCGCCAAAATTCACCGAAGGCTATTATTACCTCAGATGTGAAGGATGTATCAATGGATCTATAGAAAGATTTACTTCCTATTACAAGTAATGAAATAAAACTGAAAAGAGGAAAAAGTACAACGGATTGCAGCAACTTTTTAACGCTTTCTGTCTAGTGAATTTTTGTAACACACAAAATTATAAGCCATTGCTGAGATAATTACGATGGCTTTTTTTCATCAAAGAAGAGAATTGAAAAGGAAGATTTGCTCTTATTTGTGAACAAACGAGCTGATAATTGAATCAATTGTTTTTTGCGCTGGTTTTAATCGATAAAAGAATTTTTCTGTAATTTCGACCTATCAGATTCGATTTTTAAGCATTAATCTTTTATTTCCTGGTCCATACAATGAAAAACATAATAAGACACCATTTTACAGACGGAAGGAAGAAAACCTTTTCAGCACTTAAAAATTTTTCGAATAATGAAAGAGGAAAAAAAAAACGTTTTTCTCTCAAAACTTTAATATCACTTTTATGTGCGGTTTATTTAAGAAAGTGAAAGATGATTCCATTATCTAATTTTTTTACTTCGAACCGTTATTCGGTAAAAGCAATATTTTGTAATGCGTGTGTGTTTGTAATAAGTCCTTTGGTGAAAACGTACTTCTGTGTCCGGTAAAACTGTAGGACTTTATTGCCTTTCTAACACTATCATTTTTAATGACGAAAATACTTTGAGAAGAGCAACTGATTTGAATTAAAAATTTATTTAAAGTTATACTGTCTATCCATCTAGGTCGAGCCTTTCTTGCTAATAACTTTTACCAGAAAATCGTCCATTCGTTCAATTTTCAGTGTGCATATATCAACGCCTATTATCATCATTTAGAATTCTTTCAACTTTGACATCTTGTATTTACCTTAAACC
Source organism: Araneus ventricosus (assembly GCA_013235015.1). Classification (NCBI taxonomy): domain Eukaryota; kingdom Metazoa; phylum Arthropoda; class Arachnida; order Araneae; family Araneidae; genus Araneus; species Araneus ventricosus. Next base: position 114,648 of record BGPR01001284.1, on the reverse strand, counting down.
TTTTTATAGCAAAAGAAGATGTGTTGTTTCAAGTAAAATACTAATTCCCTTTTCTTCTTCATGCTGTTATTCAAAAATAAGGCAAGATAATCCCTTAAATGGGTTCTTCACCCTCTGACACAATTTAAATAATTTAAAACTGCATTTAGGCTGATGATGAGAAGCATCACCCCACACTTGCACCAGTGCTTCTTTTAGCACAAACCAATCCGTCTCACAATGCGTCTCATTCAATCCATCCGTTGTTATTTATACTCAATACCGAACCTCGGCCATAAAAGGAAATAAAGAGTGAAAACGTGATTTCACTGTTTCTTACGACAGCCAGATAAAATTTCTTCTTTTTAAGTGAAAAAATAAAGTAGATTCTCGCGGTGAACAGAAAGGCTAGAATTGGAGGTTGACGACTTTCCGAGACAATGGAGACGAGGAGGAAAAAAGGTTTTCCTTCTGCGATAACTTCGCCGAACGACGGTTATTTGGCATAGAACTTTGTTCTCTGGTTCTGTCTGATCCATTCCAGCAGGTAATTGACCAGAAAATACTATTCTGGTGGTGGCAGATGACAATTAATGGTTATAGGGCAGATAGGGGAGTGATAAAAAGTGGTTACGTTAGAGTGACTTTTCAAGTGCGAAAATAGTTTTTAAATCTTAATTGTGGGCTTCTCTCTCTGTTAAAGTCAGTAACAACTCAAGGTGACAGCACAGAGAAAACTACGAGATGTATAATTACAGTCAGTTAAATAGTTGTGAATATGGTTAGAAGTAATTATTTGAAAATAATTTAGCTGTAACTCCAAACAATTGTTATTCTGTATGATAAAAACCCTATAACATGCATATTTAATATTGTTGTTTAATTTCATGGAGGAAAAGGTTCATTTCATGGATGAGGTGTATAAACATGTATTACATCATTTATCTGTGATTTGGTCGCTCGTAGTTTTTATGCACTGTCAACTTAAGTTGTGACTGAATATAAATTTACTCTCCATCCCCCCCCCTAAAATTTTTGTTTAATCAAGAACTTTAATCAATTGTTCTGATATTTCAGCTCCAATGCTTGATAATAGTTAGTTGTGCATTATTTTGGAAATTATTCTCTTTCACGAATAATTTTACATAGTTGTGAAAATCCTGCACAAAATCACGTACTTATATTCCATTAAATATAATAATGCACGTGATTCAGGGTTACTTTTTTTAGATTCAATTCAAACGTTTCGTAAAATCTTTTCAAGAACTTTTGAATGAAAATCGATTAATTTCTGTTCTTTTTGGAAATGGATGATTTTGCTTCGCTTCGTTCAAAAATGCAATATTTCGATAATATTTCTCTTTAATTATTTCTCATTAGATGTTAAAATGGCATTTCGTTTTACAACAGGGTTTGGTTTCATAAAAGCTATCTATGAATGAGAATGCTTTCATTTTCCTTATCAAAGAAGCAAATTTCCTCTCAGTTCGTAAATATCACATGGTTTCGTTATAGAAAAGTCTTCTCAATTTCATGGAGTATCCAAAAAAGAATTTCATAGCTTGTGCTATCACAGAAAAAAGAAGTTTTGAGATAAAATCTGAAACTTGAATTTCAAGAGGAATGACTATTGGCTTGGATGAAATGAATATTCTAAAGAATTCTTTGATAGCATTACACATTTTGCGTGTTTAGTTTTCCAAAACTTAAGCATATTTTCTATAAATTACAGATTTTTATAAGTACATTAAATTACACAAAATCATATTTTGTGATAAAATCCGAAATTTGGACTCCTGAAAGTTTGAGGTCGAGATAATAACTGAGATTTCAACGATTAACATTTGAAATTATTCGATGGTATTACGCAGTTTGTACATTGAAGTTTTCAAAATGTAAGCAGGATTTTTATAAATTACAGATTTTATTGTGCTTTCTAGTATATGAAGCATAGAAAGGAAAAGTATTGTAATCGTCAATAATAGCGACCTCGAGGTTTTGATGAAATTCCAGGCTGTACACTTCCTTGAGTCCAAAAGATTTTTGGAATTATGTTTGTCTGTTTGTGGACACTATAACTCAATTCCAGTTAGACGAATGAAATTTGTTGCGTAGTCTTTGCATCAAACTTTCAGATATGTATCAATGTTTGGATGAAATCCGTAAACGGGAAGTTTATTTATCTGTCTGTCCATGTGGATGTGAGAGCGATAACTCAAAAACGCCAAGAGCTATATGAGTGAAATTTGACATATGCTTTATCACCAGAATTGTAGAGCTGCATCAAAATTTGGTCCAAATCAGACAAAGGGATGATTGTCTGTCGGTGTGTCTATTTGTAAAAAGGTGCCCACAAAAGTTCCTTACCACCCTTTTAACTACCGAATGGCTGCAGCTATCTTCATAAGAGTGGTATCTAGCATGGTAAAAGGACTATGAGCTACTGGATGAAACCACTTACAGCGCCACCTGGTGGAAAACAGCGGAGTTAGTGTTATTATCTCTAAAACGGTACGAGATAGAGGAAAAAAGTGAACTACAAAGTTGTAGAGCATCATCGATTTAGTACAAAAAGACCTTGTGGTCATGAATGCTGAAAACAGACCGCTTAAAATGCACATTACGGATGCTTGTGCCAAAGTGACACCCGCTATGCTACATCGCGTGCAACGTGAAGTTCAAGCAAGGGTCCAGATGTGCATTGTAGCTGACGGAGAGAAGTTGAACATCGAAAATAAAGGTATCTTGTGATAGCTAGGTGTTTGTTTTTCTTTCTAAGAATGTTTTGTCACGTGCCAGTGTTGGAAATCGCGAACAAACAAATACGTGTTTCAAGCGTTCTATTCTAAGCATTTATGTCACAAGGTGTCTTTTTGTACTAAATCCATGATGCTCTACAACTTTGTAATTCACTTTTTCCCTCTATCTCGTACCGTTTTAGAGATAATTATGCTAACTCCACCGTTTTTCACCAGGTGGCGCTGTAAGTGGTTTCATCCAGTAGCACATAGTCACTTTACCATGCCTAGGCACTATTCTTATGAAGATAGCTGCAGTTATTCGGTAGTTAAAAGGTTAGTAAGGGACATTAGTGGGCACCCTGTATATGTGGATGTGATAACTCAAAAACGCAAGAAGCGCTAGAGGAATAAAAGTTAGTTGGCGATTTTTACATCTCACCTGTAAATCTGTGTCAAGTTGTTGACCATATAAGTTGAAGGGAAGAAGAACGGTTCCAAAATGCGTCTCGATTCTTTTCACTGCATCAGAGAGCTAAACACAAAACGCGCCATATTGCGAAAGTACAGTAATACCTCGGTTTTCGTTGACTTCGGTTATCGTCGGTTTCTTCCCCAAAAAAATTTGTCTCGGTTTTCGTCGTTTGCTCGGATTTCTTCGGCGTGCCCAAATGACCTCGGTGCTAATTTTGCGAAAACAAACGATGGAGGTGCGAGTTCGGAAAAGTCTGGGACCGAAGGAGTTTTGTCCGAACCCAAAGATTACGTAGAAGCTGAAGGATTCATCCCCAGCAAGTCCACATCTGTGATAAAACTGGTCTTTTTTGGAAAAAAAATGCCAAAGAGGAAACGGCACTGCCAGGACACAAGCCTATGAAAGACAGCCTAACTCTCTTGTTGTGTGGTAATGCTAGTGGTGATTGTAAAGTGAAGTCCTTACTTGTGTACCATTCAGCAACTCCTAAAGTGTATAGCAGTTTTCTAGTCCAGAGTATTAACAGAGCCAGTCCAGAGTAGCAATATTAATTTCTTATTGTTTATAGAATTAAACACTATGTTGATTCTCTGTTATTCTTTCGTATGTATTTTGGAGTGTCTAGAACGAAATAATTGGATTTGCATTGATTCATGTGGAAATAATTTCCTCTGTTTTCGACGGTTTTTGTTTTCGGACGATTATCGACGAAAACCGAGGTATCACTGTATAAGAGAAAGTCGAGGGAAGAACATTCCGGCTTGTTACATCTTAATTCTCGTTTTTGTTTCAGTTTGCACTATACCAGAAGAGAGAAAAAGAACCAACTTATCACACGTTTCTTTGCACAATTATATCATATGCTTTTTGCTAATGGTCTATTCTAACAGCTAGTTTTCTAATGAATTTAGTTATCATCAACATTAGGAAAATACTTATTGTTACCACGCACCCTTACTTAATAATTTAAGCTATGATTGCTATCCAGGTGGTGCAGATTTTCGTTGAAAGAGAAAGTCCAATCTAAATTCTTGGATTCTTATGATTACATCTTCCATTCTCAGTTTTGATTCGCAGAAAAATGCATTAAAAGTCCTTTTCAAAGATGTAATAACGTTAATGAGAAAAATGCTATTGGATCAGTATTCAAATGCTCAAGGCTAGTTACTTGAATCGTTTCCACAGAGCTACTAGGTAACTTTTAGAACTAGCGCAGGAGAAAAAAAGGGAAAAGTATTGCATTTACGCTTGAAATTCTTTCAAAAGTCGAATAGGTTTACCTTGTCGTGACTTGAAAACATTATGACGCTAGATTCTGCGATAGACCGTAATCTGTCGCAGAACAGAACGTGCTCTTCTATTTCACTGACGTGAAAGAAAATATTTAACTCAAAGTAATAACTGATTAATTGTAAGTGTTAATTGAATTTTATACGAGGTATTTTGGTGCAACGTTTATATTATATTGCTTGCTTATGACAAAACTCCGTCCTCGTCCGATCATCTCTTCTTTGCATTTTTCTAATATTAAAAAGAATTCAAGTCTTTGAATTTCTCTGTTGGTCTGATCCTAGACCTTCAAAAAAATACTGCTACGCTTTCAAGCCTCAAATGTCATTGCAAATGAATCCAAAATAGAAAATTTGAAAGACTAAAAACAATCAAATACTAATATTGAAGTCATACTGATATTTTACCGACAGAATATGTGATTCAGTTTTGTGTACAATATTGGAAATAAGTGGCACTACTGTTCAGCAACGGATTCCCAGACTACCACTTTTGGACGATTTTACATCGGAAAGAGGTGTCAGGCAATGAGTCATATCAGCGCATTTCCAGAGTTCTTTGTTAGATCACGCTCAGTAAAATGCGAACATCACCCTTACATTTTTCACTTTCCCCTTATTTTGATGAAAATAAATCCGCCCGGCGCATGCGCAAAAGCGCGGAGGGTTTCCGAATCCGTTGCTAAACAATATATGAGTATACTTAAGATTTTACTCATCGCTTAGGTGCCAAACAGCAAACTTGAAAATTCCATGCCCATTATTACCATTTAGCAATCAATGAAGTCATATTCAAGCAGTTTAGTTTAATATTCTTTTAATTTATGTTAACAACCTATTTTGAAGCAACACAAGAACTATTTGGAAACGGATCTCGTAATTCTGAATTGAGGTAAGATGACGAGGATGATATCCGAGTCAGCATCCATTCTCCAAATTTCCACGTCATCCCAGCAAAAGGGTGTTCGACCCCGTTGGATTAAACGTGTATTAGGCCCTTGTGTAACTCGGTTTTTTGGTGGAATTTGGGTCTCGAATCTCGAACCTTGTGATCCCGAAGCCGAGACCAGATCACCGCAGTGCTGCATATAAAAGCAGAAAATATATAAATATAGTCGATAACGCCTTCATGTCGTTTATGATAAGATAATAAATGTTACGGAGATGGGACAAGGAAATGATTAATTTGAAGTGTCAGTTTTTCATCATGTTTGTATCACTACTACTAATGTTTGTTATCTAAGGAAAACTTGAATGTGAACGGAAATCGGGAGCATAAGTAAAACGAATTTTATTTAAGCTTGACAAAAAAATGAACAAACAGTTAGGAATCTCGCTTACGTTTTGGGAAATACGAAATGTCTCCCTAATCGTCAGTGATATAAGAGCATAATCTTCTTTTTTCATCATACTAATACAAAACATGGTTTTTCATAAACACTAGAAGATTTGTGCCCATCTAAGACGGGCCAACAGTATCTCAGATTTGATTGTCACAGATTTATTAACGAAAGTTGTAGTAGAAAATTACATGCACATTGGCAGAGTGTTTAAAAAGCAAAGCATGAAAAACAGAAATGATGAATCAATTGACACAAACTTTCGTTTTGCAAAATATATCAAAATTAATGAATAAAATAGGATTGAAACAATAGAATGCACCAACAATTAAAATCTAAAGAAAGAACCCTTTTAACAAAAACCAAGTTATTCTAAATTCATAGCATGAAAAAATATCTTTACTTTTAATAATTACTTTCGTTTTGTCTAATTCAAACAATGCAAAATCAAATTCAAATCTTAAGAAAGAACTATTTTTTATAGAAACGAAAGTTGCAAAATAAAAACATGCACCACAAATTCAAATCTTATGAAATAACTATTTTTAATGGCTTAAAAAACAGAACTCATTTACCAACACTCAAATCGGAACTTTAAAAGCAATTAGTAAAAGACTTCAAACATAACAAACAGTGATTCGCAAGATACTTATCATACTATAAACTTATAAAGGAATTTTTGTTTACCGCGCTTGTGTGAAGCAGCATAAATAATAAAACCAGCGGGAGTGGTCTGCCCTAAACTTTCTCGTATACTTCTCGAAAAAGGTGCTGTTTCCCTTCCCCACGCGTGGATAAAAAAATTCGAACCTATTGTAATCCAATGGCTATCAGAAAATATTTAGGTAAAAAATCAAATTCGAAGAGATGCGTTCCGATTAAATGAATACCGATTTATACTCTTCCTTGGCTCAAGGACAATCCTTCCGCGTGCACAGATTGCTACCAAGTACGCATGCGCATGGAGAATCGGATGAAAAAAAAGCGCCAAGCAGGAGACAATAAATATCGTGCACAGAAGATTGCGTTCAATGCGCATGCGCATGGAGATTGCTGACCCGTTGGAGATGGGCCTATACAGACCGACAGACAGTCAATTTTTTGACGGATTTGGCCCAAAATTTTATACGCGCCTACATTCGTGACGATAAAACTGTGCACCAAATTTTATCCATCTAGCTATTCAAGTTTTTGAATTATAGCGTTCGCATGACCGCGGACAAACAGACAGACAGACTTTCCGCTGACGGATTTTGTCCAAAATTTGACAGAAACCTACAAATTATGTTTCAAGACTACATATCAAATTTCATCCCTTTATCTCTAATAGTTTTCGAGTTATCGTGTTCAAAGACACACACACAGACAGACAGACAGACATAATTCCAAAATTGTGTTTTTCGGACTCAGGGAGGTCTAAAACGTGGAGATTCGTCAAAATCTCGAGTTCGCATTTTTTGACGATTACAATACTTTCTCTTTGTGTATTTCGTATGCGAGAAAGTAAAAAGGGAAATTAAATCACCAAAGATTGAAAACAGTGTATACTAATTTATAGGCGTAGACAGATCTGAGTCTGTTTGGCATGTAGCCAAACCAAACCACGTGACAGTGTTACTTCAATTTCAGGATAAATATATATATTAATCCTTTTATTATTCATTAAACCATTTGTAATTCTGCTCATATTCATGTATTACACCAAATACTTTGGCAAACTTAGAAGTTATTTTAAATCGAAGTATTAGTTTAAACTCTGTTTAAAAGCCATTGACCCTCCTGAGACCCCGCGTCCATTTTAATGGGCATTTGTGATTTATTTACAAAAAAAGTTTCTTTCATTCAAAGCCCTTAAATCCTGCCGTCCAACGCTTTGGATGGTGCCATGCTGTCACCTATCAATTACGTGTATAATTCATCATATTAGTTAATTATATATAATTTATTTATTTATTTTTAATTATATTAATAATTATATAATTATTAGATTAATTATATTTAGTATTATATAATCCGATCAAGAGTATTAATTTCGATTTTATGTGAAAATTGGTAGAAAATTATACTTTTGAGTATCAAGAGGATATGCCTCTTCCTGCAATGCCGGTATTATATCTAAGGTTGCCATACATGCCGTATATATGGGACTGTCACCGTATTTCACTGCTCAGTCCTTAGAGTATAAGATACTACTCTATGGCCCAGTCCCGTATTACTATTCGTCCCGTTTTGGTCCCATTTTCTCCCTAAAATCTGCACCATGATAATTTTAAAATGACTTGCGTCCAATTTTATAACTATGTGAAAGAAGAAAATGATATAATTAAGAAAGTGAAGTCAACTTTAAAATAAAACTGGGCTAAAAAGGATTTCCCTCGCACCATTTCTTTTACTCTACGTGTTCATTTTATTAGACTGCTTAAACTTTATTCATTTTTTTATCCCCATTAGTAAAATTAGTAGATTATTAGTAAAATAAACAGTTACATACCCACTTTTTTCATGTTTTATTGATTCAACACCTAAAAGTCCCGTATTAATGCTTGGCAATTATGGCAAACCTTATTATATCGATATATTTAAAAGAAAATGCACAATTATGTTATAAGCGTGTTTCAAATATTAATTACAACTCCGCATTACTAATGCTATATATGCCACTCGATTTGCTTTTCATTGTAATTGTTCCTTGTTTTGTTTCCAACCGTATCGACATCCTCTTTGATTGAAAGTAATAAAATTGTAATTTCTATAAACAGAGCTTTTTTAGTTTGATCAATCTTTTTCAGTAAGAAGTAGATTATTCAAGTTATTCTCAAAGGCTAGGTTCCACTCAAAACCATTCGTTTCAAATACCATTTGACTCATTTCTAACAAATAAAAAAATAAATATTAATTTTTAAACAAGTAAGCAATTTCTGATAAAAATATGATGTCACCTCTTCAGTCGAAAGTGTTTTTGTATTAAAAAGGCATCGATTATTAAGTTTTATTTACTAGGAAAGTAACTAATATTCCTCTGCAACATGCTTCCTCTTTCCTCATTTTTTTAAAAAAATTCTTATCTATTTTTTTCAAGCTCGTTGACAAACGCGACAATTTTATCAAGCTCATTTACAAACGGGACATTTTTATCAAGCTCATTTACAAAAGGGACATTTTTATCAAGCTCATTTACAAACGGGACAATTTACATGTTAATCACACTTAATAATCAATCAAGTAATTAATAATGTAATATATGTGCAGTTAATTAATCCAAAACTTAGTGAAACTTCAAAGTTATCTGGCTTGATAGGCCTAATTTGGTATTGTTTATTGCAATTTTCAATTAGTTGGAGAATAAATAAATCAACTTGCTGGAAGTTACTAAGTATAAAAGGAAACAAGAACATGCCCTGCATTTTAATATTCTACTCAAACATAGTGATTCATTTTAATCGTCAGTATTTCATTTGCAACTCCCGTCTGTCTCCAGAACTTTTCCTTGACTACTTTCTTATCAGGATGATAAACCTATTTCAGTTCTTCTAGAACAATAATATTTGCATATTTCAGGAAAAGGTAACAGATCGCAATGCGCTCCGAGCATTGTCACAAAATTCGAAGCACGGGCATTGCCACATTAGACACACCGGACAGTAAACATCGTACTTTTTATCTCGTGGCATTGACCTTGATTAAGAAAAACACATTTCCTATCTTGGGTTAGTTCTTATCGGTACAATATCGCCTTTGTAGCGCACCACATTAGAGAACGACCAAGAAATGTAGGTTAACGTTGGTTTCAGACATTTAATTGCCTATTTATTATTGAAATGACTCTCACGAGCCTTATGGAAATGGGGTACTTAAACAGAGGCTCAAAATATACGATTCGTGTAATTTCCCTGAATTTATGTCTTATTTACAACCGTAGTTATATTGTGAGAAAATAGTTATTTTCCTTTGGTTAAGCCAGATTTGCATATAGTTTGGTTTGCAAGATTCAACCAACTTTCGTGTGAATATTCTCCAAATATTTTCACCGCGAATAGCTGAGATGCATGAGGAATACGAATGCAAATTCATTAAACCTACTTTTTCGTTTTAACTCTTGAGATAGATGAAATATACAACCCGGGAATATAGATATTATCTTATGATCGGATACAAAATTGAAGACAAAATGGCGGTGTCAAATTTAGTTATTTTAACATAGGACTACGTTCCTCCCATTGGGGTTTGAGGAAGGAAATTGATTCACACGCCAGAACGCCGCAAAAATTGGTATGGGAGATCCTCTATGTCTCGGTAACCACATATGTTAAAAACATAACTAATGTCTTATTTTAGAGATAAAGGGTAACAACAGAAGTTACAAAAAAAATTGAAAATCGGAATTGTAGTTCAGCGATTACTGAGTCGCAAAGTTAGGCAAAAAATACACATGAATTGGTGACGCGACCCTCTATATCTCGATAACTATATATCTTGAAAACATAACTAATGTCTTATTTTAGAGATAAAGGATAACAACAGAAGTTACAAAAAAACTTACTTAAACTTAACAACTTACGATAAGCAAAAGAATCACGCGAGTAAAGTAGTCCTACGGCTTTAACATCAGCGGCTGTTTGAAAAGACAGCCTCCCGTCATTTTTTTATTATTGTTGTAAACGGTATTATTACCCTTGGACCCTCGAAATTAAGCTTTTAGTGCTACCTGCGATACATGAAGGTTTTCCCCCCTCTTCAAAACGTTTTAAAGAACTATTCTCAAGCAAAAAATAAGGAAAAAAAACATTGTTTATGGGCATCTTGAAATTTATTTCCGTGGCTTTCTATCTGTTTTATATATTTATGTATATAAGATTTTGTGGCGATCAAATATGTGTAAGTAAGCTTTCAAGTGTTAATTTTTATGTTTGAATTTTTAAAAATTAATTTCTTTTTTTCCTTCTCTTTATTGCCAGATACGTAATACTTTTTTAATATTTTTTTTTTGAAAAATAAAAAGATATTCCATACCTTTCCAACTTCTTAAAGAATCAGCCATTGTGCTTCCAGGCGCAGGGTATGGAGTGGCATTCTGTTACAGGTACTGGAATAAAGACACATTTAGAGAGTTCAGAGTTAACGTGGACCAAGTCCATGTGGGCCGCAGTGGCCTAGTGGTAAGGTCTCGACCTCGGGACCGGAGGGTCGCAGGTTCGAAACCCGATTCCACAGAAGATCCGCCGTGTATGGGGCCTGTTGCACGCTAAATCATACGTAGTGGCCAAACGTCCTCCCGTTGGTGTGGCGCGGAAGTTTGGAGAGGGGGGTGCCAGCTCAGGTGTCGTCCTCGTCATCTGACCGCGGTTCAAAATTACGAGGTCCGTCCCTAAATAGCCCTCGTGTTGCTTCAAAACGGGACGTTAATATAACCTAACCTAACCTAACCAAGTCCATGTTTTGCCCATTTTGCACTAACACTGTATTTTCCCATTACTACATATTTTTTTGTGTAATAAGGATTCAGGTCCATAGACCAACTTGTATCTCCCAAGCAGCAAGAAAATTTAAAAGTCCACTGTTACTTTAAACTAGAAAATCACCCGTCATGGTACGACGGGAGCAAATTGCCTCTTCATTCGGCAGATTTCCCGTCAAATTTGACGTGTTTAAATATATAAATATGCGAGAGAAATGTTTAACATCGATTGAAAACAAATAAATTAAACATATATTTTATGACAGGAAATATTTTTTTATTTACATATTTCTTTATTCAAAAAAACCTCTTGGTAAACAACATTCCGTTTGAAGTATTTTTCGTTGGTTAACAATTTTATTATAATTCAATAACCATGAAATTCTCAGCTTGTCAAACGTAAGTCAAAAGTTAAAATTTCAAAGGAATTCTTTTTCGAAATTCTAATCAAAACAAAGCATTTCTCTGCTTGTCAAACGTTGCCAAAAATATTATCAAATTATATCATCACGATTGCAATAAATAATCAGATGGCGTCCAAATTATATCACACGCATGATATACCACTGACGTAATTTACTACTTTCTGTTAAAAAACGGAAATTAATTTGAAATATAGGATTAATATAATTTAAAATTTCTCGGGAACTATTGATCGTAGCGAGATAAATTTTATATCAATCGATAGCAAATTTTATTTCACTACTTTAGATCTATTAAATTTGAAATGAGAACGACAATTACTCTTTTAAATTTAAAATTACTGAAATTTAGGTTCTCTGACAATGAAATAGTGCTGTTTAACGTCTCGCAGTGCTATGGCGCGAGTTTTATTGTTGGTGACGTCAGAGCGTTACCGAGAGATCTAGGCTATTATATTAGTAATGCAGCTGATCAAATTTGAGAGCTGCTTGCTGAGAAGTGAATCTCATAGATTCCGTCCACTTTACCTCTGAATTCTCCATTTGACATAGATGTTATGAACACCCATTGCGGATGATTACTTAAAAAGTTTTTCAATTGGAAAGAAATACAAATTAATCGCTTTTTCCAGGTTCATTGGAAGATATTCAATTTGGAAAAGACGTGGCCACGAATTTGTGCATTTAACTAAAGTTGTCAAATTTTTTGAAGTTCAGTCCGGGATTCTCTAGAAATTGAGGGGTGGGAAGGGTCAAGCTGAGATAAAGAGTTCGATTCGGACTGTCCCGATAAATTCGGAACGTCTGGTCACTCCGCATTGACAATAAGGAGGCATGAATCTACACATAAAGATAATTCTTCAGAAGCTTTTTAAAAAATTAAATATACTTAACCTTTTTCATATATATTTTCAATATGAACAATTTATTAATAAATAAAAATCGGGGTTAACTAGGACATTAAATTTAAATTTGGGACCTGCAGATAGCATTAATTATCTGAATCATCAAATTCTTCTTCATCTCAAGCCAAACATATAAAAATGAAAAAAAAAACCAATTTAAAAAAATAGTGTTACTCATATCTTTCTAAAATATGGATTATGGGTTCTTCTTATAAAAATCGGCGTAGAAAAAAAATGTGTTATAACGTAACAATTTTATGATTATCATTTACGAGTGAAGATAATCATGACAAAAAAGTAAATTTTCGACAAAATCTTTTTCTGTTTGCAGGTTCAAACGAAATAAGTTTTAATTTTCTAAATTATTTCTGCAACAATTCCATTATTTGTAACTATATCTTTCCTTTCCTATTTGCCGAAGTTAATGGATCTGCACCTGGCAGGAATGTTTGCGATATTAATGGAAGAAAGTATCAATAGTTAATAATTATGTAATAATATCGGATGAAATAGGCATGGATAATTCCAACAGAGCAAGTAATTGCAAATCTTTCAAATTTTCGGCGCAGAAGGAGGTCAGACAGTAGAAAAAGATCCACCACCTGCAAACAAACTGATGAAGCCGTTTGTTAAAAAAGCGAACAGCGTTGTGTAAACTTGACTACTATTTAACACACTGCGCACATCAACAAGTCAGCTATAAGCGTTCCAAAAAGGACCATCTATTAATCGGCAATCCGTTTGTATTTACGGATGATTGGCTTTCCTTTTTTTCCCTTACTGTTCGGATCAATTAATAAAAATTATTCTGTGTGTGATAATATGCGTTCCTTACGACCCGGATACAGCAGATGTTTTTTAATACAAATATCGTGATTACGTAATTAAAGAAGGATGTGTGTTGTTGTGTGCTCTAAAATCGTTATATTCAAGGCATTTTGCAGTAATTTTGTAATTACTACATTCTACTAGTAGATTACTAGATTCATTTGCTAATATAAATGTTTAAATTCGTATTTTATAATAAATGCATCGAAATTTATCAAATACTCGCCAACCTCCTCTCCAGTTTGCTATGCAAAACCTATTCACTTTACTAGCTACAATGAGGACGCTACGCACCAGAGCAGAAAAAAAAAGAAGTTTGAGCTTAATAGATTTCCCCCTAAGGCTGCCATAATCGAGCCAAACGATAAAAATTTCACCAAAAAATAAAGTTTCGGGATTAAAAATATTCTTATTTTTTAGCGCGTATTTGTAGTTAAAATCAGTTCAGATTTAGAAGTTTTTAGAATGTTTTATTTGTACTCAATCTTTTTCAAAAAATGTTATTCCAACTAATTTAGGTTTTCCCCATTTCTAGAGAACAAATTATTTTTCTTGAAGTTAATAGCCGTTTTTATTTAATAGTTTTTTATTTCTGGATTTCTTTTCTTACCAACTTCAATAACATATTTACGTTTGGAAAGTTAAATAACGTGATTCATCGTTTGCTGTAGGTATAGCCAAATCCTATTGCTAAATAATGCGTTTTTTGGGAGCCGTACAAGAGAAATATTTATATAGATATTGAAAAAGTGCGGCGTAAGGTTCGAAATAACTGTTGTGTAGTTAGCAGGTGTTATTTCTCAGTCATATAAAATATTAAAGGAGTCATTTCTTGGTCACGTGCTGCACGTAAAATGCGTTCCTCCAGTTTAATTTTGAAATCAACTTTTTATCTTGCAAGTGGAAAAGGATGTGACATCACAGTACACTGTAAGGCAACTTACGGTTACGTGTTAGAAAACCTGCTCGTGATGTTGCTGCTTTTTCCATTTATTTTAAGTTTGTCACGTGGCTATGAAGTCCCATAACTCGACTCCATTGAGCTTATTGAATGTCTGATTGCTTGTATTAAACCAAATAAAATCCATAAACACGAATAAGCATATCTTACAATACGTTGCATTTTTTTTTATTAAATAACACCGTTTCCCTTCACGAAGGCTGGTTTAGTTTGTTGTGGTTTATTGGCGAAAGAACCACCAGATTTGGCAATGCTGAGTCAAACATGATCGCCAACGAAGGAAGTTTATTGAGGCTCCAGGTGTCATAAAGACAAAATGAGGGGAGGATGTCTTTTTCAAATAGCCGCTGATGTTAAAGGCGTAGGACTACTTTACTCGCGAGACTCTTTTGTTTCTCGGAGCTTCTCGGGTTTTCTTTGTTACTCGCGATACTCCTTTGTTTCTCGAAGTTACTCGCGATACTCTTTTGTTTCTCGAAGTCACTCGCGATATTCTTCTTTTTCGAAGTTACTCGTGATTCTCTTTTGTTTCTCGAAGTTATTCTCAATTCTCTTTTGTTTCTCTGAAATACTAATGTATGGAAAATTGGCGGCAATGAATTAGGCAATGATTTTAAGAAAGCAGAGTTCTTCTCCACACATTCGTTGATGAATGCTGGATCTTCTATTTCTTTCCGAGTAACAATTTCCATGTTGCGAACGCACCGAAACGAGCTCCTTATACCATCGACAATTCTCATACGCAATATTTTCATAATCGTATGGAGAATGTGTTCTGGAGTGACTCATCTGCGATAACTACTGCGTAATTCACTCATGGCCAACTTTGAGAATCAGTAGTTGCTGAACTACAATTCCGATTTTCAATTTTTTTGTAACTTCTGTTGCTACTCTTTATCTAGAAAATAAAACATTATTTATGTTTTTAACATATGCAGTTACCGAGATATAGAAGATCTCCCATACAACGTTTTTTGTGGCGTTTTGGAGAGTGAGTCAAATTTCTTCCTGAGACCCCAATGGGAGGAACGTAGTCCTACGTTAAAATATAGATGTGCTTATTTCATTTGTTAAGGCCAAATATGACAGATGAGGGAAAAATGCTCTGGGTTTCATTTTCCCTTGCTTTGCGTCTGCTTTTAACAGAGATAACTGCCATTACTTTTTGCAAGAACCTTCGTAAGGTCAAATATTTTATACCTTGATTTTAAGAGACCCAGTCTGATATTTAATGGAGACGTTAGCTCTATATTAAGGAAGGAATTAATAACTGAATTTGTTAAATTAACCTGGTTTACAATTTATGTACTGTAAATTTACTATCACCTGATGAATAAAATATTTAGCAAAAGCGGAACAGTGCATCCGAATTTATCGGAAAGAATTTTTATTGTATAATTTCATTACTTTCGAAACACACTTTCACATAATGAAGTACATCTCTTCATCGCCCGGTCGCTTTCCAACGAAAGACTTGTACAAGGAAACCCGCATGCGCACGAACGAATCTGGCACGAAGAACCTGATGAAAAACAGAAGAAAAAGGCACACGAAAACCAAACTCGCACAAACGAAGATAACCACCTCTGCCACCTCGAAGCAAGTCAAGGCGTTGCTAGGCTTCTTGCTCGGCGGCAGGGTCTCGACATGGGGACTCTCCTGCAGAAGAGGCGAGTTGGTGTGGATCTTGGACTTGAAAGGATCCTTGAGGAACAGGTCTTGAACTTCACCTACTTTTTCATCGGACACAGATAGCGATAGTCGATCGGCAATGTCGCGATGTCCCAGCTGTTTCAGTCTTAGAGCTAACTGGTGGAATGTTTGACCTTTGCCTTCGTGGGTGTTCCAGTGCTGAAGCAGTCGAAGGCATGACACTTGCTTTGGTTCGGTGTCTCCTGCAAAATGCAAATTGACTTACATGCAGTATAGCTTAATACGGATTGCACAGCTTTATATTTACCTAAATAGACGAATTTCAGGGATTCCGCTTTTCAGAAATGACAATTTGCTGTTAGCTAAAGTATCTGGTTTAAGGCATCGCAGTGGCGTAGTGAAGGCAAGTGGCGCCCGGTTCATAGTGTGATTCTTTACCAACTTTCAGCATCAGTGATTTAGTTTGTGTAAACAGCACCCGGAACATAGTATTTCTTCGTCCCTCACCGTGTTTGACCTTTAAAAATGACATAAACGCATTAATGTTTTGTCACCAAGGCCAGTGGCGTAGATAGAGTAAGTGGCGCACGGGAAATATTATGCTTTTTTTATCCCAGTCGTCATCAGTGCAACAACATTAAAAAGCGTAAATGGCTAAATGGCGTCAGGGGTATGTTTTTTTTGCCCCCTCATCATATTTCATTTTCTTTCATCAAATTTGCCCTGTCAGCGTACACAAGAGAAGAATAAAATATTCACTGGTCACCAAAAACAAACGTCCTCACATCCCCAACCATCTTGCCCTTGGCGACAAAAAGTTGGCGATGAGGAACGGCTCCGTACCCTAAACTTAACTGTTACCTTTTACTTTAAAAATGTCATAAACGCAGTAATGTTTTGACTCCAAGGCTCCCCCTAAAACTGGCGCCCGGGGCATCTATACCCCCCTTGCTCCCCGGTCGCTACGCTACTGAGACATCAGGAGTATAAAATGACGTTATGTCTGCCTAAGTATAATATTACAGATTCAGTCGGTACTTACGTAGTAACGCCACCGCAGCTACAGATTTGGCGGTTTTTAAGTGCCGCCAATTTGGCGGTTTTTGTACTTACGTATTAACGCCAACGCAGCTACAGATTTGGCGGTTTTTAAGTATTAACGCCAACGCAGCTACAGATTTGGCGGTTTTTGTACTTACGTATTAACGCCAAGGCAGCTACAGATTTGGCGGTTTTTAACTGCCGCCAATCTCTTTATTGGCGCATTACCGCCAATCTGTAGCTGCGGTGGCGTTAATACGTAAGTACCATCCAGTCATATGATCCCATTTGGAAACATTTAGAATGGTGTTCATAATTTGTTCAAAAAGTATGAATTTGCTCTTTAAAATAAAAGTACAGCATAGATTTAATATAATCCATTTCACATTGGAAATTTTTCCTTGGCTCATTTCTTTCCTTAGATTGATTGTTTTAATATCCATATTCACTCAGTTTGTTTATATTCTAAAGAGTATCTTCAACATTTGTAGTCAACCAAGTCATACTATCCATTTTTGATTTTTACTTTACAAATACAGAATTTATTTACAAAAAAATATCTTCGCATTTAGATAAAATATATTTTGCAAGAATGAAAAAATCCGATCAACTTGTTTTTCCTAAAATGAGATGTATGTTTTCTACTTTATTTCACAATTTACCTAAAGTACATTTTAATTTATACTATAATTTTAGATTTCTCATTCATATTAATTATGACTAGGCCAAGAGTTGTTGCCAAGAGCTTACTGCAACAATTTTGTACTTAATTATTTATCCTGCTTTTTAAAGATAGTTCGTAGATTTCAATTATTTATATTGTTTGAAATCTAGAAGTTGGTACGCACCCTTAAAATGGCGCCAAGTCGCCAAAGTTAATGCAAGTATTATTTGGATTAAATTTGGCGACTTGGCGTCAATGAAATGCAGCGGTCAATGTCTTGCGTTGGCGACTTGGCACCATTTTAAGAGTGTGTACCGACTTCTAGATTTCAACCTTTATATTCGGAATTCTGATTGAATTGTTTATATTTGGTTTTTTGATTCATTTAGTTGCCAAGTTGACTATTATTTTATGTACTAATGGTTTGGTGTAAAAACTGATTGTCAATGGACTAAATTTGTTATAGCATTTCTATTTCGATTAAATTGATGAAAATAATGACTTTCATAGCGGAATTGGAGAATAGTCTAAACGTATCAATTCCATGCTGGAAATAGCCATATCTGAAACGAATCTTGAAACATTGTTTTATATTTCCTCTTCCTTACATGTAAGCTGTTACTTGTCTGAGTGTTTTTCCTCTGGCTGTTACCGAATTCATTGGTATCAAGTTATAAAGCAATTAAATTCGCATTAAGTGTCTCAAACAATAATGGATTTTTTGTGAGCATAAATAAATAAGAAAATAGGAAGAGGAGAATTCAATAGCTTAAAAATTTAGCCCACCAGACAGACATTATTTTTTAAAATTCAGGGCTCAATTTATGAATGGCTCTTTCATTAAATGACTTATCTGTTTTGTAAATAATACATACCTTTTGGAAGTCCATGCAGTGCGAAAGCTTTGTCGTGTAATGATTCGGACAATTTGCGGCATTCTTTCAACGTCAAGCTATCTGCAACCATTTGAAGTTGACGATCGTTGATGTCGAAAGTGCAAACGCAGACTTTACGAGCAAATAATGTGTAAAATAGTGCCAAAATAACCAAGGACAATGTATTTGAAGGAACCATTTTCTTAAATTCAACTTTTAACAACGAACATGTAACTCCAAAATCGCTTAAGTAAATAAATGAAACAAGAGCTAAATAAAAGATATCGTAGTTGTCAAGTCACATTCATTATATCACGAGATGAAAATATTAAGGCCAGTTATGAGTAACTCGATCCGTTAATCAACTCGTGAAGGGACAATAAGCATGATGATTGACATAACTTAACGATCACATGTTTCTGAAAATATGCCGAAATATTTAAATGCTATCAAATGATTTGACGTAGACTTACGTCTATCCATAGTGGTCCAATGGTGTGTCGGGAAAGGAAAAAATAATGACGCTTTTCTCGCTCAAGTTAAACGCTTACAGATCCGCAACCAAATAACATAGAGAGTTGGTTTTAGTTTCATTTAACAGCAAAAGGTGGCCACTGAAGATTGCAAAAATAATTTTAGAATTTGTAATTACGGTTTAGTCACAGTCGAGTTATAAAGTTAGTGAAAATCACGAAAAATTTTACATAGATAGTCGCATAGTCACACTAGACTAATAGTCACTATAGACTATAGAGTTAATAGTCACATAGAGCTGCTTTAGTCACAGAAAGTCACAGTTGAGTAAAGTAATTAAGTCTAGGCCCCTCAATCCCAGCGGTAGTTTCGCAGAGACAGCCTCCCGTCGATTTTTTTTTTCACTGAACAATCTCATGACTTTAATTCAATTTGGAATGCATTGGTTTGTAAATGGCTGTTGCATGTGTTATATAAGTTTAGAAAAAATATTACGGATGTGAATTTTGTTCCATTTACTTTTTGTTACACTCTAATTTATATTGATCATAAGTAACCCATTTACTTTTAATACTATCATCACGTTTCAGTTTCTTCGTCTCGGTCGTAATTATACGTTAGCAACGAATGCCTTTTGAAAACTATTATGTAGTGGACATTCGTGTATCAGGATTAATGCAAATGTTTTAAACATCTCCGTTCAAACACTCTCACCAGCGTTAAAAGTGAAACTTGAAGCTAGTAGCTTCAATTAACATATATATATCTTGATCTATTTATGATACTTACGCGATCTATTTCTGACACACTTTAGTTATAAATGCAACCTTTAAATAACAAAATAATAACCACTAATCATATAAGATTATAAAGAAGAAGTCAAGCAAAACTTCAAGAATATTTTAAAAGCTAACATATTTCTTGATCGAAAATCATAGAATCCGTTGCATTCATATTGTCAAATTATCATCACAGAAAAGAAGATGCTTTGTACTTTCATATAATTATTTGTATTATCAAAATTGATCATATTTTTGATGCCACTTGATTTATTTATATGATCAGCTTTGATGAAAATTTCAAAAGCAAGTGTAAATGAAGCGGTTGGATTGGTGCAATTCAGTTTGGATACACGTTCTTTCTAAGAAACTAATTTAAACAGAATATTTCTTAGCCAACGCACCGGAATCTTTTAAAAATGCTCTGTCCACATCTTACGGTTAAGGATTTGAGTTAATATGCTTTTACACTGGTACTTTCGCTGGTTGCAATAGGAGGCCACCCAATCTCCAAAAGTTTCATTAGCAATCAATTTACTGACATCAGGAAGTACACATGCGCAAAAAGGGCAAACGAAGTGATAGCGGCAATTCTTTGTCCCGTCCACATTCAAAATGTCCGTTGTTCCAAAGATCTGCGTATGCTCATGTCCTTGATGTCGTATTGTCGATGGGTAGAGAGAATTGGCTGGGATAAAATGGATTGTCCCAGTGTAAACACAGCTTTAGACGGCGTTTAGAATTCTTTTGAAATTTTCAATTGTGACTATTCAATAATTAAGGAAAACATTATATCACAGAAAAACATCGTATTCACTCTAACTGATTTTTATCCAGTAAACTATTCCCTCCATATTCAAAGTTATACTTGATAGCATTGATAACTTATAATATTTTTTATTTATCACGCTTTTTCCACTATTTTTATTAGTTTATTCAGATAAAAAATAAAATCCAAGTTTAAGATGAACAGATATTATTTCATGTTAAGCCAGATTAAAAAGTAAATTCAGGACAATAAAATGTGTGAAGTGTTACGTTTCTGAAATTAAATACGGTTCATATAAAAAATTCAATCAACGGTAGTGAATTTCATCTACATTGTGCTCTTTATATTTATTTAGGAATTGTTAGTGAGGTTTTGTACTTTCTAATTTGAGTAAAATTAGAAATATAACAAGTTTGAAATGCAATCTTATGGATGAGGTTTGTTAATAGGGTAATGTAGTGGACTGTTAAATAAATCCTTGACTAATTACGTTGCATTGCATTTTTTTTTTAAAAAAGGAAATTTACATATTGAAAGTTCTTTTCCGCTCAATACCAACCAATATTGAACAGAACTAGCCAACAATAGTTTCCAAGTTCTTTTACCTGATTAATTCTGGTTTATATCTTTAAACCAACCTTCTTACTTCGAGAGATCTGTTTCAAAACTTTATTAATGCAATCCTGAACATCCTCCTATAGTTCTCCTCTACCTATCCCCTAAACGTTTATTTTAAAATTGAGGTTAAAAAAATATCTTTCTACCTTTACCCCCCAACCATTCCATCCCAAGGGCCTCTCAAATTCAGGGAAAGAAACCCATCACCAGCAAGTTGTTTCCCTACAAAATTATTACCTGTTGATTTATGACCACTAAATCATGCTTATTTCACAATCTGAAATGATGGGTAAAAGTTTCCAAAAGAATTCTATGTGTTGCTCTTCCTCTCATAAATAACATCCCAACCGGTAGCGGTGGAGGAAAAAGTGTATTCCTTTTCATCTCACCTGTCGTTCGCAGTGCCGCTAGTATGATCTACTTCCGTCTCGTGGGGTTGACCCAATATCGGAAGACTTTTGCTTCCTCCAGGTTGTTTAGGAAAAGAAACCGACGACTTTCGTTTCGAGTTGATGAAGCACACGCCACGTGCTCGTCCAAATGAGGAGATCAGGAAAAACTAATTCGTTTTTTTAATTCCTTCAAGGCAGTATTCGTTTTAAATTCGTTTTTTTTTCATTATTATTTTGTGAAGGATCAAATCTGCATATTAAAACCCTTCACGTTTGTACAGCCCATTTTGTTAGTTAATTTATAGTTGAGAATGTTTTCGATGTGGAGAATACGAATCCTCTTATTAAGAATACGAGGTGACTCGACGTGTGTAGAGTTATTTTAAGTGGATGATTGAAATGCTCACAAACCCTCGAGTGAAGTCTGAATTTTGAAATGAAACACTTTTGACTTTCAGACCTGTATTTGAGTAAAGTGGTGTCAGCTTCTGGCTATACAGTCTGTTAAAGAGTATCCGGTAGTTTTCTCTTTGTATTGTCCGTTGTTGATATTTCCGGAATTAAATATACCATTATAATATGAATCATGATTGCGCAGTGTGACGTCTGGGATTTTATTTTTGATTTCTAATTTTGAATTTCAAAACGACAAAGCCTTTTTTTCCAATTTCGAATCATTTATCATGGTGTAAAATGTTCCGAGGCAAATATTTATGTAACTGGACTCATAGCTTTTGAATATTTCTCTCTCTCTCTCAGTATATATCCTGCTCTGAATGAATACATATATAGGATACTCTAAGAATGTGTTTCCTCGGTGATTTGCTGTCATTCAGTGATGGAACTGTTATTATGATAATACCAGAAGAGTTATATTTTTTCTATAACTTTATTTTTCTTTAAAATGTGCACCAAAAGTAACTACAAAAATGTGTTTATATTTTGCATATTCATTTCCGAAAAGAAGTTACATATTTATTTTATATTCATAGATACAGTAAAAATTATGAAAATAATTATGTGTATGGAAACAAAAATCAGTACATTTATTAAATTAAACCTTCATTTTTTAAGTATAGTTACAGTTTTTCCATCAGCTATAAAATCAATTAAATCAGCTTACTACCGTGTTACAAACCAGCAGATTTTCATAGTTGTTGTATGAACAAAACATTTTCTGTATTAAAATATGATTTCCATATTTTTCAAACGTGAACTGTAGCATTCGAATCGTCTGTATTCATCTGTTTCATAACAATGCGGCTTTTATGGTCAGAGTCGTCTTTTAGAAATATTTGAAACATTAATTTAAGCAAAAATTTTCTATAAAACCTGTCATTGTTGTAACCCATAATCCATGTACCATAGTGGGATGTGAAATTAATTAAATTAACATAAGATGTGCTTTGAGTTAGGCTATGTTCTTTATGTAATTCTATGATAGACTAGTTAAAATTACACCATTGCTTCCAAATGTAATATTAAACGTCTGCTACAACGTCTGCTACAAAAGTTTAACTGAAATCAATCGGTAAAACTGTACTGAGAAAAAGCCTGTAATATTTACTTTCAACTTTTTACTGAGCAAATTGATACATTAAAAATGTATATAAAATAATAATAAATTAATCACGTTCCAACATCTAAGGGAATAAGAGAGCAGCAGTATTTTGAACAAATGAGGAACGGATTATTTAACATACTATCTCTTAGGGGCCGTTCAAATATTACGTAAGCACCCAAGGGGGGGGAGGGGGTTTGCGATTTGCTTATTTTTGCTGACAAGGGGGGAGGGGGAGTATAAGTGATGCTTATGTAAGACATTAAAATCACTTTATTTCCGAAAATCTCTTGTAACTTGCACAAATAATTTAATTTTAAAAAATTAAATTTGAAAAGAAAAGTTAAATTTGGCAAAAGAAAATTAAACATGATTTTTGTAGGCTTAAATTTGAAATTGTAAGGAAATTAAACTTACATTTTTTCCCCATTTTAACCCGAGTTAGAGTTTTTTATTTGAATTAAGTCCTAAAATTTTTAAAATTAAGATTATTACTGTTATACGTTTTGTAAAAAAAAAGAACGGGGGGTTGCAGTTTGCTTACGTAATTATAAGAGGGGGGTTGCGATTTGCTTATTTTTGCTGACAAGGGGAGGAGGGGGGTCAAAAAGTACCAAAAACATGCTTACGTAATATTTGAACGGCCCCTTACTTTAAAAAATTATTTCAAGTAAGAAACTTCCAACAATAATATTTAATATTCTATATGCTAAAAATAATTGGCAAAACTAAAGCATCAGTCCGCCAGCCCCGAGCAATGTTCGATTTCGACATTTTTTATTTCATATGAAAGCCAGACATGTTATCAATGGTCGCCTACCACCCACCATCCTCCATTTTGAGATATATCGCAAAATAAAACTTTGGCAGAGTCCCTCACCCTCTGCAACCGCCAATTCGCTAATGAATTTCACCAAGTTGCAAGCGTAGCCACAGACTATTAATATTACGGGCGAGCAGCTGGTCTCCGAAGGCGGCTAGTAAGCAGATAAATTCATGCGTAAGAAGTAATTTTTAATCCAGACATAATAGTTGAAACGTTATTTATAATCATCTCTATCTAGTATTGTAAAGTCTTTCTGTCAAAAGACAAATTCATTCTATGATCCAAAAGAGAGTTCATGAAAAAACTGTCTCTCTTCATTTCCTTCCAAAATATATATCCTCGCAAACTCTGCTGCTTTATGCTTTCGACTCTGTCATGAATTTATGGCCTGTGATTGTTGCTTTTTAAAATAAATTAACGGAAAATGCTTTTAATTATGGTTATAAGGAGCCAAGATAGCAGAGTATTTAAATAGAAATTGATGCATGACCTGCACTTTATTTTATATGCATTCACTTAACTGTATTTGGAATGAATTCCGTTATTTTAACCATACAGTAGTAGCAAATGTGTTTTAAATTCAAAAGCAAGAAATAGAGATTTAGCTTATGATCATAAAAGAATTATATGTGGTGAATTTATGTGATTTGTTCTGTAAAAGTCAGAAAATTAGTTTTACTAGTTCTCACAATTTATTTCATTCAATGGAAATGCCGTTTTCGCAAGAAAATACCTATTCTCTTTCATTTATCGGTCATTATCTATAATTTTACTTAATGTTGCTTTGTCATCATAATAATCACAACATAAATCACTTCCCTCTGAGGATAATATGTTGCGACAACCCTCTATTAAATAAATTGCATTCATTCGATAAATTCATAAAAGACGATGAAATATTTTCTCACGTTTATATCTTATGTAAAAGTGATCAAATTCTTATGATTTATAGTTGTTTCATTATTGTCAGAGTGGTTTTATTAGTCTCTTGGCTCATTAATCTAATATTGCCTAAATGGAACAATTTTCTCAGAAAAGGTTGTAAGTTTTCAAAATATATGGAACGAGTAACTGAATCCGTTCCAGATCACGTGATACGCGTCAAACGCAATGTGCTAATTTAATTTTTGAATCTATCGTGCATGTTACTGGTTAACGAATGCGTCGTCAGAACTTGGTATAGGGCAGAGTTCTGTCGGATGTTAACACGCTAGTCGCCACGACTCCCGTCTGAAATTCGAATAATCTATCGAATTAGATGATTCCTTCGCGACTATCTCTTATTTACAGTAGAGTAGGGGTCAGTGGCGAATCCAGAATTCGGGTCGGGGGGGGGGGGGGCGCAGGTCATAAAAATTTGGTATCGTCCTGACGAATGCCAAACCTCTTGGCTTATGCAAACCAAAAGACTTTAACTTTACAGACTTTGCTCACCTGACAATAAGAATCATAAAGAGAAGTACAACACTTTCGATAATTTAGTAAAAAATACAATGAAATAACTAGACAAAAAAATGTTTTAGACCGCGTCAACGCTACAAGTACAAGTGGAATGACTACAAAATTGGGAAAATTTTCGAGCCTGTCAAGCCGGAAAGTAATGTTGAAATGTTTTTATTATTTTTTTAAGAAAAGGGAAATTAAGAACAAACAGTTGTAGTGATTTTGAATAAAATTAAGAATTCTGATTTAGCTCTGGGGGGTTGCAGTCCGATAGCCCCCTTAGATTCGCCACTGGGAGGGGTTATCTGAATAGATAGTCGGTATGAATCGTATTTGTTCGCCGTGCATATCGTATTGGATCGTCTCGTGTGAATCGTATTTGATTCACATGGCGATTAACATGTTAAATGACATGTGAAGTTACTTTTGTCATTTGGCTGCGAGATGAACTTGTTCCATTGCTGTCGGTGAATAAGTAAGGCACTAACGAGGCTACATAGAAGGCTTTTATTTAGAAGTCTTGACTAAGATACAGTAAAAACCGAAGGATAAATTAAATTTATACTACAAATGATTTCTTGATAATAAATGGCATATTCTTAACGGAGTTTTTAAAAAAATTAACAGATATTAAATAACTGTTAACAAAACAAACTGTTAACAATAACAAAAAAATTAAATAACTGTTTCTTTTATCTATTGAGGTATATTCGATGATTGCGATAAGCTTCATAAGTATCTAAGAGTTGTGTCTAGATAAAAAAAGTATTTTATCATATATTACACATGAGAGGAATTCTCGAAAATAATATCTTACTTTATTTCAAAGTTAAATTTCTTACCTCTCCATTGCAAAAGAATTTTTCCCGATGGAATTCCTCTCCTTCTGGGTTGGAACGATAAGGATGAAAAATAGTGGAAGAGAATGCAACTGGCGAGAGTTTTCTAAGGAAGTGTTGCAAGCTTAGATTAAAAAGGAGTCGACGTTAGGAATTGAAAATCACTTCTCAGCTCATAACCTTTAAGCAGTTGCAACTATCGAGCAAACCACAGCAGATTCCAATACAAAAGTTGTTCGTCATGATGACGTAATAATTTACCTAATTGAAATCACCTTTCTGTCAATTTAAAAGAGTTAAGGGAAATGAAAATTTCAGTTCCTTTTCAGCTGGGTGGCCCATTTATTATTTCAGTTAAAGCTTTCACTTTTCCCACAACATATCCCTCTCCAGTTCAAATCCAATTGACCTTACTCTAATTATCGTGTTCACGATAATCAGTGATTGCAGTAACTGTCATTACTACAGAGAAGAGACGAGATAATATGAGTAAAGCCTTATATACATAAGCTTTCAAACGAAAGGTGTTTTTGTATTCAAGGGATCTTGATATGAGAAACTGTGTAGAAATTTTCCCAAAGTCGTGCCATCAGAACCATTGCAATAGGTAGTATTCCTTTAAGGAATCTACCTAAGAATTAAGAAAAGAAACATTTTGGAAAAAATGGCCATTATTTATATTAGAACTTTTAATCTTACTTGCATAATTAATACGCATCCTGGATGTGATTAAATTATTACACGATGAAAACCGATTTGTGTTTGTTTATTTAATGGGCTGTTTCACTACCGTTCATTTTTGGAACATTTTCACATCATATTCGTTTTCCCATAAACTGAAATACAAACTAAGGAGATTTGGTGTTCTTATGAACCACTATTTTCCCTCACTATAGTGTTCTGAATAGAGATAGTTTAATTTTAACTACCCTGCATTTTGGTGACATACTAGGATTGTTTGGAGTGGATATTTATTTATAAAATGTCTCTGAAAAATACAATCATAAAATTTCGACTTTGCTTGAAGCTTTATTGTGATATTTGCTTGTTAGCGGATTATATATATCTTCATGCCTCTTTGTTCAAGATATTTGGGTTACCTAACACTCGAATATTAGGTAACCCAATTGAAATTCTAAAATCAAAACGGGAAACACCCCAGTTATATTTAGAATCCCTTTCCTTTTCTTACATAATTGTATCACAAAAACAAGAATATCTTTTGATAATTTAAATAAAGAATGTAACGAAATAGAACTTGAAACCACACTTATTGTTCACTCTCTTCAAACTAATTTTGATTCATTCAAAATTTCCCACCAAATTTGTGTAACGTAAGAGATATTTCCTTGTTTTCTTGTACCGCGCCCGAAACACAAAGGAAGCAGAAACAGAATCGATACTTTCGCCGTTATGTCATTCTTTGTTCTGGGATGAAGATTTCTAGAATTTCTTACGTGCAGAATGTCATTTTTTTTCGAATACTCGTGTTTTCCGTATTACATATTTGTATGAAAAATTGGTGTGGTTTTAAAATTATGATTTAAATTTGGTTTTCATGCAATAATATGCTGCTAAGATATTGAGGACAAACATTGAATTTTAACTAATTTTTAATTAAATATCTAAGTAATTAAAAATTAATTTTGAAAAATCCTTTAATAGTGAATATGTAGCGCGCTATGCGCAGTTAATATGTGGGATGAATTAATAAATTAAATTATATTTCAAGAACGATTTAGTCATATTTAAATTCAAAAGAAAGAAGGTGTTTAGAATCCCAAACATCAAATTGATTTGATTGGGGTTTTTTTGGGGATATTCAGCAACAAAGGCTATTATCCCCTATTCATTCCATAGCTCTTTTGCATCCGTAATCAAAAAAGAGATGAAAATTGCCATCAAAAGACGGGCTAAATTATTGCCGATCTGATTCGGTCAAAAGAAAAAAAATGCACCCTCCTAGAAAGGCCTCCATATTCTTTCCCCAAACATCGAACTTTATTCTTCCGTATCGTTTTTTTTTAACGACAACTCTTTTTGTTGCCAGTTTTGGAAACTAAACTTCGCGATAACAAAGATAATATCATACGTAGAGAGAGCTGCTACAAATACGCAAGAACTATCTGCGTGACAAATTCGGTTGTTGTAACTCCACCAGTTTGAGCTGTTGAACGTTTTGAACAATTTTTGCATGACGTGTGTCTCATGACGGAATTTATAGACAGTATACAAACCTGCAAACATTATCGTGTTAAAAGACGTTTTGCTAAAATCTGTTTTTCCCATGGCCATAATATCATTAAACATTCGCGATCAATGTACTTTTCAATTAAAGCAGCTATATAGAGCACATTAAACTGGATTGCTTTGTAAACTGAAATGTGTTTTGAATTGTACTGATATGCATTTTTAACATACACTTTTAATTTTTCTTTAATCTACATTGTTTTGGTATGAGATATCGTCCTCCTTTCGTGTTTTTCACTGATTGTAATACATTCCCGTTCATTGTGAAGCAGGATTAACCACAGCATAAGTAGAGCGTAGATCGACGGTAAGAAAATTCGAACGATAAATGTGAAACAATTTCAAACACTTGTGACCGTTTCTAAGCTGTTAGTTTATTTTATTTCCGTTTGTCAATTTCTCAAATCTTATTCACGTGTTTAGATTCGTACTTCTTCACTAACTGAGAGCCAAATTTGAACTATGGAGAGAAGTTTAAAATTGCTTATGTTTTGGAAAAAAAATTTGTGGGCTGTTTTTATCGATTTTTCACTTTCCGCTATGCGAAGTATACCTGAAGAAAGTATTTGGTCAAAAAATTCGACATCGAAATCGTGATGGATTTTGTGGCGATACAATAGGAAGAAGAAATAATTTTCTCCAACTTTTTATTTCAACTGCCTTCCTAAATACCACACTACATTTTACATTTTATTTTTAACAACAATATTAAGTTGCCATACTCAGAAAGGTAAATTCACTAAAAACAAAGATTATAATATATGTAGAGATGGCTTAACAAAATCGTCTGCCAACAAAAAGAGGGAAAAAATGAATTAATTAAAAAAATGAAATATATATAAAATGTTTATTAAAATGCAATTATATATGTGCCACTACAATTTCAATATTTTCGACTTCCCCTAGTATAAAAAAAGACCTTTTCAGAATTGTGTCCGTCTGTTTGTCCTTGTATATGTGAACATGCTAACTTAAAAACGGAAAGAGCTAGGCAAAAGAAATTTGGTATTTGGTTTTTACACCAAAATTGCAGTCTGTATCAAATTTGTTCCCATCCACCTAGAGGTAGAGGTATTTTGCTAAATACGCACTCAATTTCCCTCACTGCGCTATGAAACTACACAAAAGTGTCGTATTTACAAATATTTTTATAACTTACGTTTTGCCACTTCGTCTATTGAAACTAATATTTGTATATTTTTTGTGTAAATTGTTATGGCAGATATAGGAAATAAATCTTTAAAAAATATGGAAATCAGAGGGGAAAACTAGCATCACTAAATAGATAATTGACTTCTTAGATGGGTTAAAAATCGTTTGTCGTGACTAATCGTTTTCGAAGTTATCACTGGCAAACATCATATTACGAGATGAAAAATCAACAATGACAAATTATAAACTGAAAATATCTTTTGGATACCTTAAGAGGATTTCTACTGATGCAGATAGAATACCTTTCGTTGCGTAAGGCTTAGATAACGCTATTTTTGATCGGATGGAATAAGTAACATTTTTATGTGAAAGTTTACGAGAAAGTCGAGAGAAGAGGACACTCACGGATTTTTTAAGCGCAAGAAAGAAAAAGAAGAAAAAGTTTAGAAATAATTAAATGTAACTCAAAAGACTGTTTAAACAATAAGGTACTTTTGTAAACCAAATTGAATGGAAATCATGTGAAACATCACATCACTTTTATTGAACATTTTAAAGCGTAGTTGATTGAATTTTTTTAAACGCAAGAAAGAAATAAACAGAAAGTTTCGAAATAAATATGTAACTCAATAGACTTCTGGAAAATTATTTTTGTAATCGAATTTTAATGGAAATTATATGTGTGAAATATAAAGTCACTTTTATTGAATAAACTTAATTCCAGTATTAAAAATTGCTTATTAAATATTATTGCTAGTATAATATAATTATTTTTGAAACAGTCGTCTGATACAAAAATTTGTTTCATGTTAAAGCATAAATGATTATTTCGTCTAATATTCACAATGTATTAATTTTAATAATAAACCATTTTAAATCAGAAATTCCCCTGGATTTTGAAATGCAGACAATATGTATTCCAAAAACACGTTGTGTCTGAAATTAATTAAATTGATTAAATGTAAGAAAATGCTAATTAGAAAATTTACCTTTTTTGTTGTGGTTTAGTGGCAGGAAATTCCTTTGATTCTCAGGACAATAACAGAAAAAAATCTCATCTATTAACTGATTAGTTATTTTTTATTCATCTAATTAAATTGTTTTGTTCTCAGTGAGAATTTAATGCATCAAAATAAATGGAACCTGGGAAGTAGATTAAATAGACGAAATTGCTTTCATAATATAGACAAAATAGCTTTCATTTTGTTTTATGACAGTATTGGTATTACTTTTTTTCTGTTCTTTTGTAATTGTAAATGAATGTATCACTTATTAACTTACTTTCAGAGATTCATTGACAGGTTTGATGTTAGCTCATATTTTGACAACCAATTAACAACGAAAGAATTAATCATAGAAGAAAACTTAATGCGTTGTTCAATTTGGCCAATTACCGTTTTTTTTTTGAGTTTGAGGTTGCAATTAACAAATATTTCTAAAAAGTTTATAACACAATAACTTTTTTCATATCTTGAAAATTGGAATTTGCATTGGACATGCATAATTTTACTTCCTTTCATAATATGGATAAACTGTTAGAGTTACCTCCAAGATTAATGATTTGATAGTATAAAAACATTAATATCAAATGTTTGTTTGAAGAAGTAAAGCTATATTAGACTGTGAAAATTAATCAATGAAATAATTTGACTTAAAAATTGGCCGAATTTATGTAAAAGTACATGAGATGAAAATAGGTACGATCTAAACAGTATTTAATCTGATTTTGTATTATTAAATTCAATTTTTCGTGTTTTTTTATATCAACAACGTTTTAACAATAAGTTCTCATCAACTGTTTGTTTCTATGATGATACAAATGGACACCAGCACTTTGAAAACCAATTTATGATAAAATTTTTGTTGACCAAGAATTTGATTTAAATTTTAATATTTCTTATAAAGAAAAGAGCCTGAATACAATATAAGAATGTGTTGAAAATTCAATTAGAAAACTTTAGGATATGAAACCTTTTTAGAAAGAAAGAGTCACGGCAGAAAAAGGTAAAAAAAAAGAAGCAAAGTATGTGTAATTATAGTTTTGAGAAAGCTCAGGTAATCGAAAAATTAGATGAAAAACTATTTTCAGTAGCATCATATTGAATGCTGATCAAGTTATTTCTCTTCATCTGCAAAGCGTGAATAATTAATTTTCTTGTTAGACAATATTCAGTCTAGTTAACCGAAATTGTCTGAAGTTTGTATGGAGTTGCTAATTTTTTGTCGATTTGAACACCATCTTCAAATGCGTTATCAAGCTGCAAATACTCCGAGCGATGATTGATTAGTTAAACATTTACTTTGGGGACTGTCCTTGCACTTTTGAATGATCCTATTACGGCAAGGGTGATACTTGAGTCAGCATCCTACTTTTCAAATTCCTACACCACAACAGCGGGAGTGCATTTGTCCCACCGATTGAACCTGCTTCTGGTCCACATACCTGGGGGATCTTTGTTGGAATCGTGTCTCGAATCCACGCTTCTGCGATCTCAAAATCACTAGGCCATAGTGGTCTGCAAATACACAAAATGTAATGCATCATTGCAATTGAAGGACATGCGCACGAAGTTACATTAAAACTTCGATTAACCGTCGCTCATTTAACCTTCATCGTCTAAAAACGTGGTTCAAATTATTGCAATGCATTCTACACATTATTAATCTTATATTGAAGTTTATATTAATCGTTTGGTAAAATTAAATGCAATATGTATGTGTACTTTTAAAGGATTTTGTTTTCATTTTGTTCCCACGCCATCAGTGAAATCACGTTGCTGAGCATGTGCATTAAGAGATTTCTGTTATCCGCATATTCGGTTATCCGTCAAAGCCCTGATCCGGACGATGACGGTAAATCGAAGTTTTACTGTGTGTCTAAAAATTTCAAATAGTCGATGAAGAATCAGTTAGGGTGACATCGTGGGAAATCGTGGGAGTAGGTTGAAAAAAGCGATTTTCGAAGAAAAATTAAAAAACTTTTTTATCATCTAAAAATCTTTTAAGATTCCAAAACACTCTTTGTTTTTATTCTTATTTCTTTAATATTCTATTCCTTGAGACTTATTTGAACTAATCTGTTATTATATTTTTAAGTACGTTTTCTTGAAAAGGAAAATTTCACTAAAATTTGTCCGCAAAAAACGTGATATCTGCAAAACAATTCATTAAAATTCATTGAAATTTGGTACACACGTGTAAAACACTTATATTACCGCATATTTTATCATAGCTTTATTTAGACATGTTTTGCAGTCACTTTCAGTTCAAAATATAGGATAATTTTAGCGAAAAATCAATGACGCCAACTTTGAATTGTTCATAAAATATTTATTTATTAAAATAAATTTTATCTTGCTGTCTATTACATTCCAGATAGTTTGAGAAGTACGCATGCTAAATTAAAATTAAATATATCCCATATTTTTTCAATTATGCCATTTTTCTTAACATTGAAATTTTTATTAAAAATATTGAAAAAAATTACTTATCTTCAAAACCTACTGATGATATACGAATTTTTACTTCTAATTGTGACTATTTAAGCCTATATTTGTTATCAAACTCTGTAAGTTTTTTTGCGCAAGCTTTTTAAAAAGTTTTGCTCCTAACCTAGTCGGATACCATGCTTTGGTGAAAGGGACCTCAGTTTATTAATCGGAAGAGGTTTAAAATTCGGGTCTTGATTCTATTAAATATACATCGGTTGTAGAGCCCGATACATGTTGAATCTACTGAGAGTCCCAAATATGCTAAAGTCAGTGTGGTACAGAAGTTTGAGGAGTGGAACAACGACACATTCATCACCTTGACCACTTCCTCATGGCTCAAAATTACAAGGGACGCCTCAATAGTTCTCGGATAGCTTTTAAACATATCGTAATCTAAAAATCATGAAAATCTGTTAATTTTGTCAATATTATGGATTTCCTGGCTTACAAACTTCAGAATGATTCCTTTTTTGCAGAGTTACTTCTTGATATCATAGTTTTGTTAAAGAATTATCGGAATCGGGGATTATTTTTTATTAATATATAGATGGATTTTCTGACTAAATTTGCATTCATGTGTCATTTGATATGAATAAATATCTACTTTAAAATTTTATTGAATATTATTGACTATCAACTGTATTAAAATTTAAAGCAAAATGTATGCAATGCAGCAGTTTAAAAACATTTTTTACTGAAAACTACCGGAACGATTTAAACATAAGAACACAACTCGAATTATATAATATACCCATTTAATAAGAATACTTTTACCAAAATAAATTTTTACTCAATATTGTTTTACTTTAAAACTTATTTAATCATCTTCTTATAAGTAAAAATTTGTTTTGTTTCTGATCTCCTTTAATAAAACGATAATTACAACATTTTTACTGAAAAGTACCAAAACATTTTAATTATCGTTTTATTAAAGGAGATCAGAAACAAAACAAATTTTTACTTATAAAAAGATGATTAAATAAGTTTTAAAGTAAAACAATATTGAGTAACAATTTATTTTGGTAAAAATATTCTTATTAAATGGGTATATTATATACAAAATCAAGCTGTGTTCTTATGTTTAAATCATTGCTAAAGAAACTGTTCCAAAGAGTTTAATTTTTTAACCAATTTGTTCATATGAATACAAGCATTTTTTTGAATTTCCTTCCTTTATCCCTATAAAAACTAATTTGTTGAAAGTTAATTTTGGTTTTACTATGTGTTTTACCTTACAAAAGTTTAAAGCATTATTTATTTATTTTCAGATTGTCAAAGTTCTTTTCTTCTACTTGTGTACATTGTTGTCAGAAGCATGTAAGTATATTCTTATAAACGCCATTCTTATGTTTTCTTTATGTAGACTAAATGCATGTAAAACATAAATGTACAGAGTTATGAGTTTTAATACATGAGATTTATCATCAAGCTCCTGTTTTGCATAACTGAAATATATTTAATTAAAACAGTTTTCAAAGACACACTTTATTAGTGCAATAAAGAGTAGAAATTATTTTTATTTTGAATATTTTCTACTTTTTAGTCTTTAATTCATAATTTATTATTATAAATATTTTAGAACCGTGAAATGAATTTTTTCTCAAATCCATTGCCCTGTGACTCCAGAACCAAATTAATCGATTTATTAATAATCAAGTTCTGAAATTATTAAATAGCGAATTGTCATCTAGAACACACAAGTGCAGTGTATAAAATTTCAAAATCTAGCACATGAGGAAGCGAGTTAAAAATCGATTACAAAATTCCAATATTCCATCTTTTTCCAAACATGAAAGAAGTCAAGTTAAAAGTGTGTGAAAATTGAATTTAGTTTGTGTAATACATATGCTGTGATCAGAAATATAATAAACAACTTCATCTTAAAAGTATTTCCTACTAAACTCTCTTAAATTATGTAAACGAAGTAAGCAGAAAGTTACAGCAGAACTTCATGGTTTCCTACCGGCATAAATCTAACTAATAAAGTTTCTGTAGAAAATTTTCGATACTTACCTACAAGTTGCAAATATTTAAATTATATGGTTTGTGTTATACAAGAACTTTGTTTATATGAATATTTTATTTTTAATTAAATAAATATCTGAATTTATTCAATTCCTTATTATAACTTATCACTCTAATTCAGTATTTCTTGCTATAATTATATATAAGGATACAAGATTAACAATTTATTGGCGAATTCTAATTCCAATTATAGATTATTTGGCGAATAAGTAAATTGGACGGGCAAACTTAAATTCCAGGATATCACGCACCAACGTGAATTTCGGAGGACCTTTAATATGACAAAGAAGTTTATTACCATGTTGTGCCCATTCATCCGATAATTAAAAAAAAATCTCCATAGAGAGACATAGATGCACAGAAAACGGCATTCCAAGCTAAAATACGATTCACGTACTTCTAGAAATGATTCAGTTGGTTTTTATTCATTGATTTAATCGAATTCATGATAAAAACATAAGACAGTAATAATTAATAATGGTATGAAAATTTAGAAGACTGAAAATTTGCCTGTCCCGTAAATGTAGATATCGTCCGATTTCAAATCGGAACAATGATTTTATTAATATTTGATCTCTAAAATCATTATTTTTCACTGACAGCTATTTAGTAACAGTTCTTCTAAATAAGTATTGTCAGATTTTTCCACTTTTATAGCTTTAAAATAATTTTTTTATCTTGTTCTAAAATTACTATTTGGTGGTTTTATAATTAATTTCGATGAAATGCTGAGTGATAAAGAGATTTAAAAGAAGAAGGCTATAAAAACTTTAGGTTTACAAGGGAAAAGTTCAAGCAACAATTTGAAAGATATTTCTGATATTTAAGGCGATCTTTGGGGAACATTTATAGAATTTTGCAAAAAGTGACAAATAGTATAACAAGAGAGGATCTGATAGACAAAAGAAAACATCTTTATGAACATTAAGTATGGCATCTAGGAGAAATAAGATACTGTAACTAATTGGACAATCCAAAAACACTACTCGCAGAAGAATAAGAGACTCTTTAAGAACAATTTTCAACAAAACGATGAACAGGCTAAATTTGAAAGCTCACATTAAAACAGCACGACGAAACTGGACAAAGAAAATGGAGTTTTATGATGATAAATAGCCTTCAACAATATTTAGTGATGAGAAAAAATGGAATTTAGATAGGTCGAAAGGATATAAATTTTACTGGCATGATTTAAGAAGCGAACCAAAAAGTGTTTCTAGTAGGTAACAAGGTCTAGTGTTGGATGCAAAAAGCTGCGCCATAGCTGGGGGAGTCTGGAGCATGCGCGGTCTGCTGGCAGCTTCCTCTAAGAGCCCTGATTTTGTGCGTTGAATCGGAAATGCAATAATAGTAACCGTTGTTCTTGTTCAGTGTCCAAGTTGCATGTTGGTTTTTATACTTTTTTTAGATGTTCTAATAAATTATTGTTTTGCCAAGATGGGCTGTATTATTGAAAGACTATTACACCAGACCAAAGAGAAAATCGGGTAGATTCAGAGAACATGCTTAGTCTTTTGAATGTGTTGTCATATTAGATGCAACATCTAGAATCAGTAATGATTTGGACTGGTTTTGGATTTAATGGCCAAACTCTCTTGGTCCTTTGCAGTAAAAATTTGAACTCTGAAGACTATCAGCAAATATAGGGCATCATTTGACTCCACTACTGGACTTTCTGGGAGAAACCACCCTAATTCTGTTTTTCAACAAGACGCATTGATTCATTCTTCAAACTCGACAAAATTGTAGTTTCAGCAGAATCATGGACTGCCCCGCACTTAGTCCAGATCTTGATGCTACAGAGAACATGCGGAAAAAGCTAGCACGAAATGGAAGTGAACATTTTTCGAGCAAACAGCTTGCTACAACGATTGAATAAGCAGAGTATTAACTGTTCCAAAAATTCATGAAAAACTTAGAAATTTCAATGAAAAATTGGAATTTGAAGTGACAAAAAAGTATTGGAAACATTATTAAGTAAGAGCATGACGCTACGTGTATGTTGCGTCATCCTGAGACAGAACTCACTTGCGAGATTTGGCGCGTCCTCTGTGATTGGTTGAGGAGTATAGACTCATATAAAGAGATGCGAGCTATATTGTGCTAGCGTTTGCGAAAATCGAGAGGAGGACACTCCCTCTGTATTTCTTTAGTATGAATTAAAATGCCAGATCAAACCAATTATTATTAAAAATAGGGCTCCCCTAACAAGCGGTTCCCATTGTGCGTTAACTTGAAGACGTTATAACGCTTTATTTGTATTCCAAGCACTTACTACTGAGCTTTTTCTCGCATAATATTTTGCATATGTTAAAAAATATTTTCTCAGCTAATTCTTAATTTTAACTTTCTTGTATACGAAGTATATAAAGAGAAAATATTGTAACCGTCAAAGAATTCGAACTCGAGATTTTGAAGAATCTCCACGTTTTAGACTTCCCCGAGTCCGAAAAACAATATTTTGGAATTAAGTGTGTCTATGAACACGATAACTCTAAAACTATTATAGCTACAGGGATGAAATTTGGTATGTAATCGTTACACATAATTTGTAGGTTTCTATCGAATTTTGGACAAAATCCTTTCACAATAAGTCTGTCTGCCTGTCCGTGTTCATGTAAATATATAGAATTTAGTACACAGATTTTTCAACAGGAATATAGGTCCGTATCAAATTTTGGACCAAATCCGTCCAAGGGTTGACTGTCTGTCGGTCTGTATAATCGCATACTTGTTAACACGGTAACTGTGGCAACTTAGCTACAGCAATCCCTAGAAAAGGGAAAATTAAAACTTTCATCCCCACTCCCGAAGGGATTCACCCTCAGATACCTTCTGACCCTGCCCCCAGGCGGGTGTGGATTTAATCGAGCTCTAAGCTATGTGATGTTTATATTTTTATATGTTTTGTCGTAATGGTGTTTATATGTGTGTGTATTGTGAATAAATTTAAAAAGGACAAACTGGATTATCATTGAATTGAATATCGAATCACACACATGGGAAGCCACTACAGTAACTTCTAAACCCTATGATTTTGATAAATTAAAATTGGAATGAGGTCTGCCAACATTAATTGTAGATCCGTGCCCAGTTTTCGTTACAATAGATTGAAGAAAAATCTCTTAAATAGCATATTCGGTTTATTCGCAAATTGTACGACGCAAAAAACGGCGTGCCCATTTCTCCTCTGCTGTGTAGGGAGGGAATCGTCCATGTTAGTACCTCTCTGAGTATTTTTCCCCCACCCAATTTAAGGCGGATACGAGGAAGTTTTACGGAGGGCACTACCGCTGGTTTTGTAAGATGTTTAAAATAGAGATGGCTCTGAATTAACGGAGTCAATTCATGTGATGTTTCTGTCATGTGAGAAAAGTGATTGCGCATGTCACCTGCCACCGAACTGCACGTTACCTTACTCCAGAACATCCTTTATCTTTCTAAAAGATGGGCAATGGATCCCAAAATTAGATTGGCGAGGCTTATTTGACGTATATCACGAGAGAATGAATTGACTATATTGCAGTTAATCATCGGGACTTTTCTTCCCTCGTCTTTCTCGTATATTTCTATAATATTAAATATTTCTGTTTAATTTCGTCAAAATGTGAAAAGAACTGAGTAGGCATTTTCCTTTAATCGATCGGCTCCAAAATTTGATATAAATCTAAAATTTTGAAGTTATGACAATGTATCAATTTCGCTTTCCGAGTTTGCTGAGTGTTTTCAGATATTGTGTTCACATGTTCATGAAAAGGCAGTCAACCCGACAATGGATTTGGTATGAAATTTGATACAAATCTACAATTCTGCTTATAAAATTATGTACCAAATTTCATCAATTTAGCTCGTTGCGATTTTAGAATTATCGCATTTACTTGCAATTGGACGGACACACAGGTAAAGTTCCAGCTGATGGATTTCGTCTAAAATTTGAAAGGAATCTACAATCTTGGTGAAAAGATCACGGATCAAATTTCATCCTTCTGACTCATTGATTTCTGAGTTATCGTGTACACAGGAAGACAAACAGATCGAAAGACAGACATAATTAAAAAAATGCGTTTATCGTTCTCCAAGAGATCCAAAATATGGAGATTCATCAAAATATAGAGACCGATTTCTTAGACGATTACAATACTTTCTCTGTGTATACTTCGTATACGAGAAAGTAAAAATATAGAGGGACGAGACTCAAGTTTGTGTGTAGTGCTGCTAAAGAATCCATTCAATTTTAGGAACCATTTTTTATTAGGCTACGTTCCACAGCACAGAACATTAAAGTTACAAGACACAAGACAAGACAGAATACAACATCACGAGACAAGCACACAGACTAGAATGACAGAGAGGCATCATGGGAAAAAGATGGCTCCAGTAGCGCCACCTACCATAGAAAGGAGAAGGCAGTTGATTGTAACCGGTACAAAAATATATATCGTCGGTGCACGTCTGGGAGTAACCAAGTCAAAAGGAAAAGAAAAATTAGTTGACTTGTTCTTGTTGCTTTAAAATGTCATCTCTGTGACAGGAAAAAACAAGCATACTGTCAGTAATCAATATATACTGTAAATATATTGATATGCGCGTCTGGGAGTAACCAAGTCAAAAGGAAAAGAAAAATGAGTTAACGTGTTCTTGTTGTTTTAAAATGTCATATCTGTTTCAGAGAAAATTGCGCATATCAATATATTTACAGTATATATTGAATACTGACAATATGCTTGTTTTTTCCTGTCACAGAGATGACATTTTAAAGCAACAAGAACAAGTCAACTAATTTTTCTTTTCCTTTTGACTTGGTCACTTTCAGCTGTACACCGACAATCACAAACACTGTAGAGATACGAATAAGAAATACCTTTTGCCATCAGCGGGGCTGACAAGGCTAAGGTCACTTAACCGAGGCTTCTGAAAGTCTTCAATTTAGCTTAGTTACTTCACGGTAAATTCTTAATAAGTCTTTTTTTGAGGTTGCGAAAGTAGACCGTTTCTCACATGGGTCTCCGGTTACAATTTATTTCACCATCTTTGGTGCAAACATGCTGTATTCTGATGAGTCCCTTTTCCCTAAAGTAGGTCTTTAACTAATTAGGCAACAACAATCAGTGCAAATTTCGTTTATCTTCGGTCAATGTATGTCAAATAATCATTAACTGTAGAGTATTACCAAGATTCGGCCGCTTCACCGAAAATAAGCCCTGAAACAGTTGGGGATTAATTAATAATGTGAAAGATGAAATAATTTTTACTTTACCCGGGAGTGTTTTAGGATGAAATACGAAAATCCTCAGTCAAATTTGTTTACCTTATGATCAAAGACGGCGCGTCCATAGGCACTTCGTAACAGCAGCACCTCCAACTTTCTTCGGTGTATAGATTTAATCCCTAATTTATATGATTTTGCGCATATTTAAATTCCTCAACAATCTAACGCAATTTTCCTTTTAGCGCTTTCATTCTTCAGGACAAACGCATGGAAAAACTGTATACATCACTTCGTAGAGGGAAAAAAATTCTATAAGGCCTGAATATTCACACAGTCCCCATTTCGTAATAGTGCGCTGTTTTTTTTATGCACATTTCCCAATGGTGTAGTCGCAAAATAAGCAGTGCCGGGACGCTATAACTTGGGTAACAAAAATCGCACTGTTTTAAGAACGTTTTCATAATTTTTCTTATTTATTTCTTGCAAAAAAAAATCAGTGGCGGAATGGCGTTCCGGTGCGTACCGGCCACCCCTGACATTTCCCGCCTCCCTTCAAAAATAAGAAGTTGCTTGAAGGTTTATTAAAGAGAGACGGGACTGTTGAAAAGCGCGTCCTACCGACGTTAAAAACGTATTTTAAATGTTTTCCCACACGCGGATAAAGTTTTCGGGATCCCAAAATTTGAGGGTAAATAAAAAAATTAATGGATAATTAATACTAAATAAGAATTAATTAAAAATATTGTACTATAAAATTTTTTTATGACGTTGTGATTGTAAATAAATATGAAAATAATTTCCCTACACGTGTAATTGTTTTAACTTTACACTTTTTGGGTTTTTCGTTTGACCGCATTTGCTTAAATGCTTATAAACAAAAGTAAAAAAGCCAGGAAGAATGATTGAAAAAAGTTACATTGAAGTTGAATTTTTAATAGAAATTATTTAAAAATTATTAATTGCCTAGTTGAAATATCGCTATTAATACTTAAGTCCTCGACTTTGAACCCCCTCTCCTAGCTTCCACACCTCATCAGTGGAGGGCTTTTTATCCACGGCGTCAGATTTAGCGTCAAGCCCACATAAACGGTGGATCTTCAGCGGGTTTCGAGCCTGGAAGCCGCAACCTTACCACTAGGCCACCATGGCCTCATCATAATAAAGAGAGAGATTTTATTTTGCTGAAACACATGATAACGTCGGTGAAATGTACGTCTGGTAAATTCATTGAATTAAATTTTAAAATATGATTTTATTTAAAAGAACATTTCTGAGGAGACGTAAATACCTTCATTTCTTTTTAGTTTTTATAAAATAACTGGAAACCATAGCATATCATCCAGGAATTATTTAATTGAAAGAAAAGATGAAACGGTAGTAGGCTGTGAATTTCAATTTATTTCCTTTTCTAATTTATTTACCTTTGCAAAGCTAATACCTTAAACTGTTTTTTAACGTAGGACTACTTTCTCCCTGGGGTCTCAGGAAGGAATTTGATTCACGTACCAAAATTCCACAAAAAATGTTGTATGGGAGATTCTCTATATCCCTGTAACTACATATGTTAAACCATAACTAATGTCTTATTTTAGAGATAAAGGGTAACAACAGAAATTACAAAAAAAATTGAAAATCGGAATTGTAGTTCAGCGACTATTGAGTCGCAAAGTTGGGCAAAAATACGAATGCATTGGTGACGCGATCCTCTATATCTCGGTAACTACATATGTTAAAAACATAAGTAATGTCTTTTTTTAGAGATAAAGGGTAACAACAGAAGTTACAAAAGAATTTTGAAAATCGAAAAAGAGTCACGCGAGTAAAGTAATCTTACGCCTTTAACATCAGTGGCTTTTTGAAAAAGATAGCCTCTCCTCATTTTTTTTAAATACTGTCACTGTGAAGGCATTCACTTTCGTTAAAAACCGATTTTCGGTAAAAATTCGCAATTTCTTTTCATTGTTATCTAAAACCTTACTCTTACGGAGCAACTCGACTAATCGTCTTTAAGCCGACCATGTTCGTTAACCAATCACCGCCTGTAATTAGTAAAAGTTATTCAAAGAAGAAAAAGCTAAATTTTTACCAAATATGCGAAACTGAGTTTTCCACGCCACTGTGTTGACAAACATTCCAAACAAAGCAATTGCCTGAACATTTGACCATGAACTTATCCCACCCGGATCTACCCCTCTCCCCACACATATGCAAAAAAGGGATGGAAGTTTTCCTCTGAACATACGTGGAAGGCGTAGACCACTCTGGACTAGGTGCATCGATCACTTTCGCTTTTGGATGTTAATAAACTCACTCGCATGATAAGTCATTTGAAGGACATCGAAGAGGTTGAGCTTCGGGTTGAACAGCAGAGGTAGATCACACCTGTGCAGTCATCCCAGTCCCTTCAATTACAAGAAAGGCATCTGAATACCCACACGCAAAACACAAGTAGTCCTTCGCCAATTCACAAATATCTCTGAAGTAAAATCATAAATGAAAATGAAATTGTAACAGCTTTATTTTAAAACTTTTTT
Organism: Araneus ventricosus; assembly: GCA_013235015.1. Lineage (NCBI taxonomy): Eukaryota > Metazoa > Arthropoda > Arachnida > Araneae > Araneidae > Araneus > Araneus ventricosus. The sequence goes on along the minus strand of BGPR01001284.1, from coordinate 71,661 downwards.
CAAAGGATATTGTTCAGATAATGGCGATTTTATTTGATTTACTGTCTTTCAAAATTTTGCGACCCTGAGGATGGTTGCGTATGGCATTTTGTCATGTTTCAACGAAACGAGTTATTTTTAAACACTTTTATTTTACTCGATTTGTTTCGTGTTTGCGAAGATGGAATTTTATAATCTGTTTTTCACTCTCCTCCTGATGTGCTCGAGGTTTGAAATACTGCGCACTCGTGTGTGCTGGAAAACAGTGCACTATTTTAATTTTTACATGACTTAATTATCAGTTTATGATTAATTAAATTTTGATTTCGTACCAGTGGACCAGCAAACCCACTTCGAACCATAAATCATCGCTTGTCAGTCGCCAATGGAAGAAAGGAGTATTTGGAAGCGTTTTGGAATACGCCGTGGTTTGTAGATTTGACATTGCAGGTTTGTGAGGAACGACGAACTACATTCAAACACGTCCCAACATGAACTGTGAATCCCTTTGTGTTCGCGGGAAAAAACACCTAGAGGGGTTCGAGTTCATTCTAAATCCTTGGATTCGAAATAAAAAATAAAATAAAATCAATGACTACAACTAAATGTGGGAGAAATTAGTTTATGCAGGTCCTTTTGTTGCATTTCCTTGGAAACCTGCTGAAAAAAATCGATGGGAGGCTGTCTCTGCGAAACGACCGCTGGAATTGAGGGGCATAGAATTACTTACCTTACTCAACTCTGACTTTCTGTGACTAAAGTAGCTCTATGTGATTATTAAATCTATAGTCTATAGTGACTATTAGTCTAGTGTAACTATGTGACTCGACATATGTAAAATTCTTCTTGATTTTCACCAACTTTGCAACTCAACTGTGACTGAACCGTAATTACAAATTCTAAAGTTATTTTTGCAATCTTCAATGACTACCTTTCTTTGTTAAATGAACCTAAAACCAACTCTCTATGTTATTGGGTTGCGGAGCTATAAGCGTTTAACTTTAGCACAAAATACGACGTAATTCAACAATTCTTGAGTAATAATTCGCGTGAACTTCAGATCGATGACTGAATTGCCTTAAAGTCTGCGTGCGCGCGCATCGGTCGCTGTGACGTCATCAAAATTTTTAGTGATTTTCACCAACTTTGCTGCTCTACTGTGACTAAACCGTAATTCCAAATTCTAAACTTCTTTTTGCAATCTTCAATGCCAACCTTTCTCTGTTAAATGAAACTAAAACCAACGCCCTCTTTTATTTGGTTGCGGAGCTATAAGCGTTTAAAAATACCACGAAAAGCGTCATAATGTTTTCATTTCCCGACACACCATTAGCCCACCATGGAGAAACGTAAGTCTACGTCAAAACGAAGTTGCTACATTAAAGGATTTTTATTAATTTTTGAAATGGGTACAATAATTTATGACGATCATGTATTTCTTAGGCATTATTCACTTAGCCAATCTCCCTGTCCCATCCAAACGCAGTTGGCGATTCTACATAGTATTATCAAGAATACCTACATAAATTATCCACATGTAATAATTGGTTTATAGGAAATAGCTCTGATTTATACTTTTAATATAGATCTCTAGGATCAATTTTGCTTGCAAAACATTTTAGTAATTTCTGCGAGAGGAAATTCGTTCGTCTATTTACTTAGTAATCGAGGTCATACTATAATTCTGGTGGAAGAAGCAAATTTCCATTGGTATATATCGAGTAAATCCCTGTAATTACATTTATTTCTGGATGATTTAAGTCCACCAAACAATGGCTCCCGATTTCGGTAAAAAGATGAAAATCAAGCCCAGATGAAGGAAATAACCCTTTCCGTGCTTGTGACAGCGCTCGTTACAGATTAGAGCACTCTCATTTTTTCTGCAAAGAATTGAATATTATTTCTTGGCTATAATTTGTGTCATATTTCAACAATGCTCTGCTGAACAGCTATTGACATTGGCAACTGTGTGTGTCGCAATGCATTGGATACACCAGTTGGTTTCATTTTGACGTACCTCTATCGTGTTTTATTGTGGTGTAGAAGTTTGTACATCCGGTCTTTTGTCACCGGCTACATAAACTTCTACATTTATCATGGTAAGCAGAAGCATAGATAATTCTAAAAACCCTTGACGAATTCAATACGTTTTGACATTTGTGGGATTTTTTAAAAAAAAAATCTTGGCTCAAAAAAATTTTTTTGACACTTTTGAGTTTTTTACGACAGTGAACGATGAACAATTTTTTTTGCAAAAAATTTACTTTTCCAGGACCTGAAAAATTTTCTGAGTAGATTTTAAACTATACAAAATGTTCCTATCGAAAATTATTGAATTTTTCCTATTTCTCTCTCTCTTGAAGTCCCGTACTATTTTACTACTTTTGCAAAGAAAATAAAGTAGAAAAATCCACAAGCTATTTTCCCGGGATAAATAAATTTAATATTTTTCAAACAAAAGTATTAAGTTATTTATTTACCAAAAGTTTCATGCTAACTAATGTGGGCTGACCGGGTCCAATAGAAGCAAAGGCCGACCTATATTGAGGTATAGGTCGGGTATGCATGCCCCATGTACTAACTGACGGTCAATTGCCAGACTGGTGGTTCCTTAACTTCCGATCTCATAGGCATTTTAATAATAATAAGGATTATAAATTAAATAAGATCGGTTAATGCAGACCATATTCTGACTCGATGCCTTTTGCATATAAATCGCTAACGGCAGAAAGGGAACAAGTCGCAATATGCTAATTTTACAGGAGACATGAAAAAAAATATTTACTATCGTGCCTGGTGACGCAAAATTTAACTTTTTCTAAAAATTTGAAGCCGTCTTCTAATACACATTTCATGTACATTTTCAATTAATGAACATAACCACCCTCTTTTTAATAAATTTTTGTGTTTTGGACTTGTTCCCTTTCTGTAATTAGCGATTTATATAATTTCAAGAAACTGCACTTTGACAACATTTCTGTAAGCGTAAGACGAAATGGACCATTACTTTATTTACTCAGATTACGGGAAATTTAATTCGAATTGTTTTG